>CM055120.1:259054466-259414837 GCA_029206835.1 Rana muscosa | reverse complement strand
CTCCACACACCTCTCCTGTACATATTACCCACCTCCATACACTCTGCACTCCTCTCCTGTACATATTACCCACCTCCATACACTCCGCACTCCTCTCCTGTACATATTACCCCCACCATCAGGGATGAGCCGAACACCCCCCTGTTCGGTTCGCACCAGAACCTGCGAACAGACAAAATGTTCGTGTGAACTTTAGAACCCTATTAAATACAATGGACTCGAACGTTCGAAATCTAAAGTGTTAATTATAAAGGCTAATATGCAAGTTGTTGTCCTAAAAAGTGTTTGGGGACCTGGGTCCTGCCCCAGGGGACATGTATCAATGCAAAAAAAAGTTTTAAAAACTGCCGTTTTTTCGGGAGCAGTGATTTTAATAATGCTTAAAATGAAAAAGTAAAAGTGAAATATTCCTTTAAATTTCGTACCTGGGGGGGGGGGGGGGGTGTATGATATGCATGTGAAGTGGCGCATGTTTCCCGTGCTTAGAATTGTCCCTGCAAAAAATTTCATTTTTGAAAGAAAAAAAGTCATTTAAAACTCACTCGCGGCTATTAATGAATTGTCGGCTCCCGGCAATACATTCAAAAGTCATTGATAAATGACATCCCGTCATGGCTGTTATGTCTATTCCATATTTTCCCCTCCTCTTCCTGGAGTATCTATTTTAGATTACACATGGTAGGCGACCCCTCCTCTACATTCTATGGTTATAACCTGGCTACCCAGCCTTATCTAGATACTACGTTTAACTCCTAATATACTGGGGCACCTTGCATTATTCATATTTAGCACCCTTTCACCCCAAATATGGGGACGGATATTACCCACACTTCACATTCACATCCTCTTCACTTGCTTTACCTACTGCAATTTTAAACAATTGCAGTTTTTTATTATTATGGGTTTAACCATACCCTAGCACTGATTCAGGGATATATGGGATGCCGCAATAGGCTGGCTCCCTGATGCCCTGTCTTTCACTTCATAATTATTTCTATTCATCACTATCATTAATTTTATTTATTTTTTTATTTTATTTTTTTTCTATTTATCTCCAATTCTTTTATTCATTATTCATTTAAGTGTTTATCTTTTATTTATAATTTTATCTTTGTCACTCAGAAACAGACCCGGTGACGCTGGACGTAGCCGCCCTGGTGCGTCTGGACGTCTCCTGGTTGGGGAGCTCATTTAATGGGCTTTGCCCTTGGATGAGCAGCGTAGATCTCGTCCTGGCCATGTACACCTAGGATTTCTCCTGTGGTGAGGCGGTGATCAACGGGACACCCTTGCTGTGCATTGGGGACCGCCACAGGTGTCTCCCTTTTTGGTCTATGCACTACCCTGCATTCTTGGTCACAGATATGGATACCTCCATGGATGACCGTATACTGGTTGCTTTACCAGAACCACTGGACATTACACCTCTTGTGGCCCCTTGTGTACCTGCACCTAGGGTCTTTCCATCTGTCCATTCACATGCACACCATTGGGAATTCCCTTTCTACATGGTGCTGGCTGTTTATATACCCACAGACGTAACTACTGTGGTAAGTTTTACCCCCCAATTACACCCCAAGGGTTCCCTCCCCTCTTTTTTCTTTTCCCCCCCTCCTTCCCCCCTTATCCCCCCTTTTTTTCCCCTTCCGCCCCCCCCCTCCCCCCTCTTTTCCCCCCTCCCTTCCTCCCCTTTCCCCTCCCCTCCTTTTCTTCCCTTCCCCCTCTTTTCCTGTCCCCCCACCTGCTCCTTCTCCCCCCCCTTTTTCTTCCCCCTTTCCCCCCCCCCCTCTTCTCCTTCCCACTATCCTCCCCCTCCTTTCCTTCTCCTTCCTATCCCCTTCTTTCCCTTGTGATTCCCTCCCCTTCCCAAAATCCCCCCCCCCCTTTCCCCACCACCCAAAAATCCCCCCCCTTTCCTTTTTTACCCTTGCTTTCTCCCCCTCCCTCTTCCCTCTTCTGCCTGTACTCTTCCTCTATACACCCCCTCCCCTCACCTCAGTATGGGTTACTTATTGGGTCCTTTAATTATACGCCTTATACCTAGAGATCGACGCACCATCCCCCCTTGTCCGCCGCAGGGGGCACTACATGGGCGGTCCATTCCCACGCTTGTTTTATTACTCATCGGGTAAGCTCTTAATTTTTCTAATTAATTTTTCTTATGAATTATTTACATTATTGCTGAATTGTATTATATATCTTTTTATATTATTTATTGTATAGATTGGCTCTCCTGAAGAAGCGGCACTCCCGCGAAACTAGTAGAGACTTCAACCAATCTTTGATGTGCATCACTGTCCATTTTTTGTACAATTTTTATCTGTAATAAAAAAAATTTGTAATAAAATTTTTTTTTATTTAACCACTTGACCACTGGGCACTTAAACCCCCTTAATAACCAGACCAATTTTCAGCTTTCGGTGCTCTCACATTTTGAATGACAATTACTCAGTCATACAACACTGTACCCATATGAAATTTTTGTCCTTTTTTTCACACAAATAGAGCTTTCTTTTGGTGGTATTTAATCACTGTTGGGTTTTTTATTTTTTGCGCTATAAGAGAAAAAAGACTGAAAATTTTGTAAAAAAATTATTTTTTTTTTCGTTTCTGTTATAAAATTTTGCAAATTACTATTTTTTCTTCATAAATTTTGGCCAAAATTTATACTGCTACATATCTTTGGTAAAAATAAGTACAAATTGGTGTATATTATTTGGTCTTTGTGAAAGTTATAGAGTCCACAAGCTATGGTGCCAATATCTGAAAATTGATCACACCTGAAGTACTGACGGCCTATCTCAATTCTTGAGACCCTAACATGCCAGAAAAGTACAAATACCCCCCAAATGACCCCTTTTTGGAAAGAAGACATTCCAAGGTATTCAGAAAGAGGCATTGTGAGTTTTTTGAAGTTGTCATTTTTTCCCACAATTCTTTGCAAAATCAAGATTTTTTTTTTCTCTTTTTTTTTTTTTTCACAAAATTGTCATATTAGCAGGTTATTTCTCACACACAGCATATGCATTCCACAAATTACACCCCAAAACACATTCTGCTATTACTCCCGAGTATGGCGATACCACATGTGTGAGACTTTTACACAGCGTGGCCACATACAGAGGCCCAACATGCAGGGAGCACCTTCAGGCATTCTGGAGCACCAAGGCCAATTCTGACATTTCTCTCCTACATGTAAAAATCATCATTTATTTGCTAGAAAATTACATAGAACCCCAAAACATTATATATGTTTTTTTAGCAAAGACCTTAGAGAATATAATGGTGGTTGTTGCAACTTTTTATCTCGCACGATATTTGCGCAGCAATTTTTTTAACGCGTTTTTTACGGAAAAAAAATGTTTTGTGCTTAAAAAAAAAAAAAAACAGTAAAGTTAGCCCAATGTTTTTGCATAATGTGAAAGATGAAGTTACGCCGAGTAAATAGATACCTAACATGTCGCCCTTAAAAATTGCACACACTCGTGGAATGGCGCCAAACTTCGCTACTTAAAAAATCCCCATAGGCGACGCTTTAAATATTTTTACTGGTTACATGTTTTGAGTTACAGAGGAGGTCTAGGGCCAAAATGATTGCTCTCGCTCTAACGTTCGCAGAGATACCTCACATGTGTGGTTTGAAAACCGTTTTCATATGTGGGCGGGACTTACGTATGCGTTCGCTTCTGTATGCGAGCTCACGGGGACAGGGGCGCTTTAAAAAAAAAAAAAAATTTTATTCTTCATTTTACTTTATTTATTTTAGTTTGACATGTTTTTCCGCCCTAAACATTTTTTTGATCACTTTTATACCTATTACAAGGAACGTAAACATCCCTTGTAATAGGAATATGGCATGACAGGTCCTCTTTACAGTGAGATATGAGGGGGGGGGGTGTCAATAAGACCCCACATCTCACCTCTAGGCTGGGAAGCCTGAAAAAAATACAAAAAAAAAAAACAACAATCCTGGCTTTGATCGTAGCGGTGAGTCGGTAGAAGCACCGGAGGGCGGCGGGGGGGGGGGGACATCCCCTCTTGCCTCCCGTAAGAATGATCAAGCGGCGGAACAGCCGCTATGATTGTTCTTATGGTGTAGGGAATCGCCGGCTGAAAAAGCCGATATCTGAATGATGCCTGTAGCTGCAGGCATCATTCAGATATCCCCGCACAAAGTCAAGGACGTCATGACGGCCGGAGGGCGGGAAGTGGTTATTGCGGAGTATTGCCGGGCATTGCGGAGTATTGCCGGGCATTGCGGAGTATTGCCGGGCATTGCGGAGTATTGCCGGGCATTGCGGAGTATTGCCGGGCATTGCGGAGTATTGCCGGGCATTGCGGAGTATTGCCGGGCATTGCGGAGTATTGCCGGGCATTGCGGAGTATTGCCGGGCATTGCGGAGTATTGCCGGGCATTGCGGAGTATTGCCGGGCATTGCGGAGTATTGCCGGGCATTGCGGAGTATTGCCGGGCATTGCGGAGTATTGCGGTGTATGGCAGGGTATTGCGGTGTATGGCAGGGTATTGCACAGGGTATTGGAGGGTATTGCGCAGGGTATTGCAGAGTATTGCGCAGGGTATTGCAGAGTATTGCGCAGGGTATTGCAGAGTATTGCAGCAGGGTATTGCAGAGTATTGCAGCAGGGTATTGCAGAGTATTGCAGCAGGGTATTGCAGAGTATTGCAGCAGGGTATTGCAGAGTATTGCAGCAGGGTATTGCAGAGTATTGCAGCAGGGTATTGCAGAGTATTGCAGCAGGGTATTGCAGAGTATTGCAGCAGGGTATTGCAGAGTATTGCAGCAGGGTATTGCAGAGTATTGCAGCAGGGTATTGCAGAGTATTGCAGCAGGGTATTGCAGAGTATTGCAGCAGGGTATTGCAGAGTATTGCAGCAGGGTATTGCAGAGTATTGCAGCAGGGTATTGCAGAGTATTGCAGCAGGGTATTTTGCAGAGTATTGCACCAGGGTATTTTGCAGAGTATTGCACCAGGGTATTTTGCAGAGTATTGGCAGGGTGTATTGCAGAGTATTGGCAGGGTATAGCACAGGGATGGCTGAGCAGGGATGGATGGATGGATGGATCTGTGACTGCAATTGTCACAGATCCAGCCCACAGTGCTGCTGCTGCCATCCGCTCCCTCCCCCTCCCCTCTCACACTGTACCGATCGGTACAGAGAGGGGAGGGAGGAACCGGCGTCATCAAATGACGCCGGTCTGTTTACAAGTGATTGCTCCGTCATTTGACGGAGCGATCACGTGGTAAACGGCCGCTATCAGCGGCGATTTACCGCGATTCGTGATCCGCCGGGTCCTCTGGACCCGGCGGTCATGGAGTTTCCCGTGTGCGCGCCATTCTGGGAGGACGTTATATAACGTCCTCCCAGAGTTAAGCAACCACCCTGCCGCCGTTATTTGTCGGCAGGTGGTTGTTAAGTGGTTAAACAATGTTTATCATGTGCATTAGTACCGAGATAGTCCACAAATTATTCGGGTGGGTTGTTCAAGGTTTAGCTTCAGCAACTATCCTCTTGCCCCTACCCCTCCCCTTTTGTCTTTCTACTATTAATTGGATGATGGTACGTTGTTATGTTTTCTTTATGTCTTTGTATCTGAGGCTGCACTCCCATTTTGTTCTCAATTATAGGGTGGATAACACACCCGTTTCTCTCTTCTGAGTGCCTCTAATGTTTAACCCCTTATATTCATTTTTTATCTGATTGATTACTGGGTGTTATAGTATATACATTGCCCTCTCAACTTTTGGACTTTGGACACTTTCGGTATTGACCAGGCAGGCCTTATGATTGTTATGTATTTAACTGATCCTATTAACTATTGTTTGTATTATCCAGTTTAACATGTGATGTGGTCGTGAATTATGTGTACCAACTATAGATTAATTTCTCCCTTAGAGTAGGGTTATTCAGCTCCTATCCATTCACCTCTACTAAAGGTTTATTTATACACGGACTGGACATAATCCAGCCGTTAAGGAACTACCTGGTGTTCCACACCTCTTATCCCGTCATGGCTGTTATGTCTATTCCATATTTTCCCCTCCTCTTCCTGGAGTATCTATTTTGGATTACACATGGTAGGCGACCCCTCCTCTACATTCTATGGTTATAACCTGGCTACCCAGCCTTATCTAGATACTACGTTTAACTCCTAATATACTGGGGCACCTTGCATTATTCATATTTAGCACCCTTTCACCCCAAATATGGGGACGGATATTACCCACACTTCACATTCACATCCTCTTCACTTGCTTTACCTACTGCAATTTTAAACAAATGCAGTTTTTTATTATTATGGGTTTAACCATACCCTAGCACTGATTCAGGGATATATGGGATGCCGCAATAGGCTGGCTCCCTGATGCCCTGTCTTTCACTTCATAATTATTTCTATTCATCACTATCATTAATTTTATTTTATTTTTTTTCTATTTATCTCCAATTCTTTTATTCATTATTCATTTAAGTGTTTATCTTTTATTTATAATTTTATCTTTGTCACTCCTTATTCCCATTTTCACTTCAGACTGGTGATACCTTAAATTCATCACTAGCCTATGCTTTTTTGATGCCCCGTTTGTTAGTCTGTCCTCTCCCGTAGGTCCTCTTGCTGTCCTTCAGCTGTTTAGGGCACTGTTTTATGTCACCCGACTACAGTAATCACCCTTGGGATTACACTCCCACTATTTCCACAACTGTTATCATTATGTGTTATTATTGTTTCTTTTTCCCGCGTACATAGCACCCCTTGAGTAAATGGCGTGGCATTTGGCTGCCTGTCCCTCCCATATGTGGCGGACTTGTGTTTCCCCTGGCGGGGATGCCCCTCTGGTCCATCCCCTCTTGCTCTTCCCGGGCTCGGGGCATCCCGCCCCCTGGCTTGGCCTCAGCGCACATGCGCAGTACCGCACATCGCGCACCTGCGTAGTGCGGGGAAACAGACCCGGTGACGCTGGACGTAGCCGCCCTGGTGCGTCTGGACGTCTCCTGGTTGGGGAGCTCATTTAATGGGCTTTGCCCTTGGATGAGCAACGTGGATCTCGTCCTGGCCATGTACACCTAGGATTTCTCCTGTGGTGAGGCGGTGATCAACAGGACACCCTTGCTGTGCATTGGGGACCGCCACAGGTGTCTCCCTTTTTGGTCTATGCACTACCCTGCATTCTTGGTCACAGATATGGATACCTCCATGGATGACCGTATACTGGTTGCTTTACCAGAACCACTGGACATTACACCTCTTGTGGCCCCTTGTGTACCTGCACCTAGGGTCTTTCTATCTGTCCATTCACATGCACACCATTGGGAATTCCCTTTCTACATGGTGCTGGCTGTTTATATACCCACAGACGTAACTACTGTGGTAAGTTTTACCCCCCAATTACCCCTCAAGGGTTCCCTCCCCTCTTTTTTCTTTTTCCCCCCTTATCCCCCCTTTTTTTTTCCTTCCGCCCCCCCCTCCCCCCTCTTCTTCCCTTCCCCCTCTTTTCCTGTCCCCCCCACCTGCTCCTTCTCCCCCCCTTTTCTTCCCCCTTTCCCCCCCCTCTTCTCCTTCCCACTATCCTCCCCCTCCTTTCCTTCTCCTTCCTATCCCCTTCTTTCCCTTGTGATTCCCTCCCCTTCCCAAAATCCCCCCCCCTTTACCCACCACCCAAAAATCCCCCCCCCTTTCCTTTTTTACCCTTGCTTTCTCCCCCTCCCTCTTCCCTCTTCTGCCTGTACTCTTCCTCTATACACCCCCTCCCCTCACCTCAGTATGGGTTACTTATTGGGTCCTTTAATTAATTATACGCCTTATACCTAGAGATCGACGCATCATCCCCCCTTGTCCGCCGCAGGGGGCACTACATGGGCGGTCCATTCCCACGCTTGTTTTATTACTCATCGGGTAAGCTCTTAATTTTTCTAATTAATTTTTCTTATGAATTATTTACATTATTGCTGAATTGTATTATATATCTTTTTATATTATTTATTGTATAGATTGGCTCTCCTGAAGAAGCGGCACTCCCGCGAAACTAGTAGAGACTTCAACCAATCTTTGATGTGCATCACTGTCCATTTTTTGTACAATTTTTATCTGTAATAAAAAAAATTTGTAATAATTTTTTTTTTTTATTTAAACAATGTTTATCATGTGCATTAGTACCGAGATAGTCCACAAATTATTCGGGTGGGTTGTTCAAGGTTTAGCTTCAGCAACTATCCTCTTGCCCCCACCCCTCCCCTTTTGTCTTTCTACTATTAATTGGATGATGGTACGTTGTTATGTTTTCTTTATGTCTTTGTATCTGAGGCTGCACTCCCATTTTGTTCACTCGCGGCTATTAATGAATTGTCGGCTCCCGGCAATACATTCAAAAGTCATTGATAAAAAAAAAAAAAAAAGCGTGGGGGTTCCCCAGAATTCAATTACCAGGCCCTTCAGGTCTGGAATGGATATTAAGGGGAACCCCGCCGCAAATTTTAAAAAAAATTGACGTGGGGTTCCCCCAAATATCCATTCCAGGCCCTTCAGATCTGGCATGGATTTTAAGGGGAACTCCACCCCAAATTTAAAAAAAAATGGCGTGGAGTCCCCCTAAAAATCCATACCAGACCCCTTATCCGAGCATGCAACCTGGCCGGCTGCAGGGGAAAAGGGGGGGACGAGAGAGCGGCCCCCCCTCCCTCCTGAACCGTACCAGGCCACATGCCCTCAACATGGGGAGGATGTCCCCATGTTGATGGGGACAAGGGCCTCATCCCCACAACCCTTGCCCGGTGGTTGTGGGGGTCTGCGGGCGGGGGGCTTATCGGAATCTGGAAGACCCCTTTAACAAAGGGGACCCCCAGATCCCAGCCCCCCCTATGTGAATTGGTAAGGGGTACATTGTACCCCTACCATTTCACGAAGAAAGCGTAAAAAAATGTTTAAAAAAAAACACACAAACACCTTGAAAAAGTCCTTTATTTTAAAAAAAAAACAATCCAGTGTCCCGCGGCGATCCTGATGTCCAGCGCTGTCCTTCATTGGTTGTGCCTGAGCGGACCTGATGGAGAACTCCCTCTCAGTGTTTTAAATGTATAGACCCGTCCCTTCTAAAGTTCCCCATCAGGTCCGCTCAGCGGACCAGATGCGGAACATGAGAAGGGGCGGGTCTATACATGTATTACCAAAGTGAGAGCAGTTCCCCATCAGGTCCGCCCCCTCGGTATGTCGGACCCGCCTACGTCATTGGCTTGAGCGGGGAAACTTCCTTCACTGTGTAAATTTAAATTACACAGTGAAGGAAGTTCCCCGCTCAAGCCAATGACGTAGGCGGGTCCAACATACCGAGGGGGCGGACCTGATGGGGAACTGCTCTCACTTTGGTAATACATGTATAGACCCGCCCCTTCTCATGTTCCGCATCTGGTCCGCTGAGCGCACCTGATGGGGAACTTTAGAAGGGGCGGGTCTATACATTTAAAATACTGAGAGGGAGTTCCCCATCAGGTCCACTCAGGCACAACCAATGAAGGACAGCGCTGGACATCGGGATCACCGCGGGACACTGGATTTCACCGCTGGAATGTTTTTTTTGTTTTTTTTTTAAATAAAGGACTTTTTCAAGGTGTTTGTGTGTTTTTTTTAAACATTTTTTTACGCTTTCTTCGTGAAATGGTAGGGGTACAATGTACCCCTTACCAATTCACATGGGGGGGGCCGGGATCTGGAGGCCTGTTAAAGGGGTCTTCCAGATTCCGATAAGCCCCCCGCCCGCAGACCCCCACAACCACCAGGCAAGGGTTGTGGGGATGAAGCCCTTGTCCCCATCAACATGGGGACATCCTCCCCATGTTGAGGGCATGTGGCCTGGTACGGTTCAGGAGGGAGGGGGGGCCGCTCTCTCATCCCCCCTTTTCCCCTGCGGCCGGCCAGGTTGCATGCTTGGATAAGGGGTCTGGTATGGATTTTTAGGGGGACTCCACGCCATTTCTTTTTAAATTTGGGGTGGAGTTCCCCTTAAAATCCATGCCAGATCTGAAGGGCCTGGAATGGATATTTGGGGGAACCCCACGTCAATTTTTTTTAAAATTTGCGGCGGGGTTCCCCTTAATATCCATTCCAGACCTGAAGGGCCTGGTAATTGAATTCTGGGGAACCCCCACACTTTTTTTTTTATCAATGACTTTTGTATGTATTGCCGGGAGCCGACAATTCATTAATAGCAGCGAGTGAGTTTTAAATGACTTTTTTTCTTTCAAAAATGACATTTTTTGCAGGGACAGTTCTAAGCACGGGAAACATGCGCCACTTTACATGCATATCATACACACCCCCCAGGTACGAAATTTAAAGGAATATTTCACTTTTATTTTTTCATTTTAAGCATTATTAAAATCACTGCTCCCGAAAAAAACGGCCGTTTTTAAAACTTCTTTTTGCATTGATACATGTCCCCTGGGGCAGGACCCGGGTCCCCAAACACTTTTTAGGACAATAACTTGCATATAAGCCTTTATAATTAGCACTTTAGATTTCTCCCATAGATTTTTCGAATTTGCCGCGAACACCCCAATTTGTTCGCTGTTCGGCGAACGGGCGAACAGGCAATGTTCGAGTCGAACATGAGTTCGACTCGAACTCGAAGCTCATCCCTACCCACCATACACTCCACACTCCTCTCCTGTACATATTACCCACCTCCATACACTTCGCACTCCTCTTCTGTACATATTACCCCCACCATTCACTCCACACTCCTCTCCTGTACATATTACCCACCTCCATACACTCCGCACTCCTCTCCTGTACATATTACCCCCACCATACACTCCGCACTCCTCTCCTGTACATATTACCCACCTCCATACACTCCGCACTCCTCTCCTTTACATATTACCCACCTCCATACACTCCGCACTCCTCTCCTGTACATATTCCCCCCCGCCATACATGCCGCACTCCTCTCCTGTACATATTACCCCCACCATACACTCCGCACTCCTCTCCTGTACATATTACCCCCGCCATACACGCCGCACTCCTCTTCTGTACATATTACCCCCACCATACACTCCGCACTCCTCTCCTGTACATATTACCCCTGTCATACACGCCGCACTCCTCTCCTGTACATATAACCCTAACCATACACTCCGCACTCCTCTCCTGTACATATTCCCCCCCGCCATACATGCCGCACTCCTCTCCTGTACATATTACCCCCACCATACACTCCGCACTCCTCTCCTGTACATATTACCCACCTCCATACACGCCGCACTCCTCTCCTGTACATATTACCCCCACCATACACTCCGCACTCCTCTCCTGTACATATTACCCACCTCCATACACTCCGCACTCCTCTTCTGTACATATTACCCCCACCATACACTCCACACTCCTCTCCTGTACATATTACCCACCTCCATACACTCTGCACTCCTCTCCTGTACATATTGCCCCCACCATACACTCCGCACTCCTCTCCTGTACATATTACCCACCTCCATACACTCCGCACTCCTCTCCTGTACATATTACCCACCTCCATACACTCCGCACTCCTCTCCTGTACATATTACCCACCTCCATACACTCCGCACTTCTCCCCTGTACATATTACCCACCTCCATACACGCCGCACTCCTCTCCTGTACATATTACCCCCACCATACACTCCGCACTCCTCTCCTGTACATATTACCCCCCGCCATACACGCCGCACTCCTCTCCTGTACATATTACCCACCTCCATACACGCCGCACTCCTCTCCTGTACAGATTTACCCACCTCCATACACTCCGCACTCCTCTCCTGTACATACTACCCACCTTCATACACTCCACACTCCTCTCCTGTACATATTACCCCCACCATACACTCCACAATCCTCTCCTGTACATATTACCCACCTCCATATACTCTGCACTCCTCTCCTGTACATATTACCCCTCTCCATACACGCCACACTCCTCTCCTGTACATATTACCCCCACCATACACTCCGCACTCCTCTCCTGTACATATTACCCCCCGCCATACATGCCGCACTCCTCTCCTGTACATATTACCCACCTCCATACACGCAGCACACCTCTCCTATACATATAACCCTAACCATACACTCTGCACTCCTCTCCTGTACATATTACCCCCCGCCATACACGCCGCACTCCTCTCCTGTACATATTACCCACCTCCATACACTCCGCACTCCTCTTCTGTACATATTACCCCCACCATACACTCCACACTCCTCTCCTGTACATATTACCCCAACCATACACTCCACACTCCTCTCCTGTACATATTACCCACCTCCATACACTCTGCACTCCTCTCCTGCACATATTACCCACCTCCATACACTCTGCACTCCTCTCCTGTACATATTACCCCCACCATACACTCCGCACTCCTCTCCTGTACATATTACCCTCCTCTCCTGTACATATTACCCCCACCATACACTCCGCACTCCTCTCCTGTACATATTACCCCGCGCCATACACGCCGCACTCCTCTCCTGTACATATAACCCACCTCCATACACTCCGCACTCCTCTCCTGTACATATTACCCACACCATACACTCCACACACCTCTCCTGTACATATTACCCACCTCCATACACGCCGCACTGCTCTCCTGTACATATTACCCACCTCCATACACTCCGCACTCCTCTCCTGTACATATCACCCCCACCATACACTCCACACTCCTCTCCTGTACATATTGCCCCAACCATACACTCCACACTCCTCTCCTGTACATATTACCCACCTCCATACACTCTGCACTCCTCTCCTGCACATATTACCCACCTCCATACACTCTGCACTCCTCTCCTGTACATATTACCCCCACCATACACTCCGCACTCCTCTCCTGTACATATTACCCCGCGCCATACACGCCGCACTCCTCTCCTGTACATATAACCCACCTCCATACACTCCGCACTCCTCTCCTGTACATATTACCCACACCATACACTCCACACACCTCTCCTGTACATATTACCCACCTCCATACACGCCGCACTGCTCTCCTGTACATATTACCCACCTCCATACACTCCGCACTCCTCTCCTGTACATATCACCCCCACCATACACTCCACACTCCTCTCCTGTACATATTGCCCCAACCATACACTCCACACTCCTCTCCTGTACATATTACCCACCTCCATACACTCTGCACTCCTCTCCTGCACATATTACCCACCTCCATACACTCTGCACTCCTCTCCTGTACATATTACCCCCACCATACACTCCGCACTCCTCTCCTGTACATATTACCCACCTCCATACACTCCGCACTCCTCTTCTGTACATATTACCCCCACCATACACTCCGCACTCCTCTCCTGTACATATTACCCACCTCCATACACTCTGCACTCCTCTCCTGTACATATTACCCACCTCCATACACGCCGCACTCCTCTCCTGTACATATTACCCCCCCCCGCCATACACTCCACACTCCTCTCCTGTGCATATTACCCCTACCATACACTCCGCACTCCTCTCCTGTACATATTACCCCCCCGCCATAAACTCCACACTCCTCTTTTGTACATATTACCCACCTCCATACACTCCGCACTCCTCTCCTGTACATATTACCCCCACCATACACTCCGCACTCCTCTCCTGTACATATTACCCCGCGCCATACACGCCGCACTCCTCTCCTGTACATATAACCCACCTCCATACACTCCGCACTCCTCTCCTGTACATATTACCCACACCATACACTCCACACACCTCTCCTGTACATATTACCCACCTCCATACACTCTGCACTCCTCTCCTGTACATATTACCCACCTCCATACACTCCGCACTCCTCTCCTGTACATATTACCCCCACCATACACTCCACACTCCTCTCCTGTACATATTACCCACCTCCATAAACTCCGCACTCCTCTTCTGTACATATTATTCCCACCATACACTCCGCACTCCTCTCCTGTACATATTACCCACCTCCATACACTCCGCACTCCTCTCCTGTACATATTACCCACCTCCATACACTCCGCACTCCTCTCCTGTACATATTCCCCCCGCCATACATGCCACACTCCTCTCCTGTACATATTACCCCCACCATACACTCTGCACTCCTCTCCTGTACATATTACCGACGCCATACACGCCGCACTCCTCTTCTGTACATATTACCCACCTCCGTACACGCCGCACTCCTCTCCTGTACATATTACCCACCTCCATACACTCCGCACTCCTCTCCTGTACATATTACCCACCTCCATACACTCCGCACTCCTCTTCTGTACATATTACCCCCACCATACACTCCACACTCCTCTCCTGTACATATTACCCACCTCCATACACTGCACTTCTCTCCTGTACATATTACCCCCACCATACACTCCGCACTCCTCTCCTGTACATATTACCCACCTCCATACACTCCGCACTCCTCTCCTGTACATATTACCCCCCGCCATACATGCCGCACTCCTCTCCTGTACATATACACCCCCACCATACACTCCGCACTCCTCTCCTGTACATATTACCCCCCGCCATACACGCCGCACTCCTCTCCTGTACATATTACCCACCTCCATACACGCCGCACTCCTCTCCTGTACAGATTTACCCACCTCCATACACTCCGCACTCCTCTCCTGTACATACTACCTACCTTTATACACTCCACACTCCTCTCCTGTACATATTACCCCCACCATACACTCCACACTCCTCTCCTGTACATATTACCCCCCGCCATACACGCCGCACTGCTCTCCTGTACATATTACCCCCCCGCCATACACGCCGCACTCCTCTCCTGTACATATTACTCACCTCCATACACTCCGCACTACTCTCCTGTACATATTACCCCCACCATACACTCCACACTCCTCTCCTGTACATATTACCCACCTCCATACACTCTGCACTCCTCTCCTGTACATATTACCCACCTCCATACACTCCGCACTCCTCTCCTGTACATATTACCCCCACCATACACTCCACACTCCTCTCCTGTACATATTACCCACCTCCATACACTCCGCACTCCTCTTCTGTACATATTACCCCCACCATACACTTCACACTCCTCTCCTGTACATATTACCCACCTCCATACACTCTGCACTCCTCTCCTGTACATATTACCCCCACCATACACTCTGCACTCCTCTCCTGTACATATTACCCACCTCCATACACTCCGCACTCTCTCCTGTACATATTACCCACCTCCATGCACTCCGCTCTCCTCTCCTGTACATATTACCCACCTCCATACACTCCGCACTCTCTCCTGTACATATTACCCACCTCCATGCACTCCGCTCTCCTCTCCTGTACATATTACCCCCCGCCATACATGCCGCACTCCTTTACTGTACATATTATCCCCACCATACACTCCGCACTCCTCTCCTGTGCATATTACTCACCTCCATACACGCTGCACTCCTCTCCTGTACATATTACCCCCACCATACACTCCACACTTTTCTCCTGTACATATTATCACCCGCCATACACGCCGCACTTCTCTCCTGTACATATAACCCACCTCCATAAACTCCGCACTCCTCTTCTGTACATATTATTCCCACCATACACTCCGCACTCCTCTCCTGTACATATTACCCACCTCCATACACTCCGCACTCCTCTCCTGTACATATTACCCACCTCCATACACTCCGCACTCCTCTCCTGTACATATTCCCCCCGCCATACATGCCACACTCCTCTCCTGTACATATTACCCCCACCATACACTCTGCACTCCTCTCCTGTACATATTACCGACGCCATACACGCCGCACTCCTCTTCTGTACATATTACCCACCTCCGTACACGCCGCACTCCTCTCCTGTACATATTACCCACCTCCATACACTCCGCACTCCTCTCCTGTACATATTACCCACCTCCATACACTCCGCACTCCTCTTCTGTACATATTACCCCCACCATACACTCCACACTCCTCTCCTGTACATATTGCCCCAACCATACACTCCACACTCCTCTCCTGTACATATTACCCACCTCCATACACTCTGCACTCCTCTCCTGCACATATTACCCACCTCCATACACTCTGCACTCCTCTCCTGTACATATTACCCCCACCATACACTCCGCACTCCTCTCCTGTACATATTACCCCGCGCCATACACGCCGCACTCCTCTCCTGTACATATAACCCACCTCCATACACTCCGCACTCCTCTCCTGTACATATTACCCACACCATACACTCCACACACCTCTCCTGTACATATTACCCACCTCCATACACGCCGCACTGCTCTCCTGTACATATTACCCACCTCCATACACTCCGCACTCCTCTCCTGTACATATCACCCCCACCATACACTCCACACTCCTCTCCTGTACATATTGCCCCAACCATACACTCCACACTCCTCTCCTGTACATATTACCCACCTCCATACACTCTGCACTCCTCTCCTGCACATATTACCCACCTCCATACACTCTGCACTCCTCTCCTGTACATATTACCCCCACCATACACTCCGCACTCCTCTCCTGTACATATTACCCACCTCCATACACTCCGCACTCCTCTTCTGTACATATTACCCCCACCATACACTCCGCACTCCTCTCCTGTACATATTACCCACCTCCATACACTCTGCACTCCTCTCCTGTACATATTACCCACCTCCATACACGCCGCACTCCTCTCCTGTACATATTACCCCCCCCCGCCATACACTCCACACTCCTCTCCTGTGCATATTACCCCTACCATACACTCCGCACTCCTCTCCTGTACATATTACCCCCCCGCCATAAACTCCACACTCCTCTTTTGTACATATTACCCACCTCCATACACTCCGCACTCCTCTCCTGTACATATTACCCCCACCATACACTCCGCACTCCTCTCCTGTACATATTACCCCGCGCCATACACGCCGCACTCCTCTCCTGTACATATAACCCACCTCCATACACTCCGCACTCCTCTCCTGTACATATTACCCACACCATACACTCCACACACCTCTCCTGTACATATTACCCACCTCCATACACTCTGCACTCCTCTCCTGTACATATTACCCACCTCCATACACTCCGCACTCCTCTCCTGTACATATTACCCCCACCATACACTCCACACTCCTCTCCTGTACATATTACCCACCTCCATAAACTCCGCACTCCTCTTCTGTACATATTATTCCCACCATACACTCCGCACTCCTCTCCTGTACATATTACCCACCTCCATACACTCCGCACTCCTCTCCTGTACATATTACCCACCTCCATACACTCCGCACTCCTCTCCTGTACATATTCCCCCCGCCATACATGCCACACTCCTCTCCTGTACATATTACCCCCACCATACACTCTGCACTCCTCTCCTGTACATATTACCGACGCCATACACGCCGCACTCCTCTTCTGTACATATTACCCACCTCCGTACACGCCGCACTCCTCTCCTGTACATATTACCCACCTCCATACACTCCGCACTCCTCTCCTGTACATATTACCCACCTCCATACACTCCGCACTCCTCTTCTGTACATATTACCCCCACCATACACTCCACACTCCTCTCCTGTACATATTACCCACCTCCATACACTGCACTTCTCTCCTGTACATATTACCCCCACCATACACTCCGCACTCCTCTCCTGTACATATTACCCACCTCCATACACTCCGCACTCCTCTCCTGTACATATTACCCCCCGCCATACATGCCGCACTCCTCTCCTGTACATATACACCCCCACCATACACTCCGCACTCCTCTCCTGTACATATTACCCCCCGCCATACACGCCGCACTCCTCTCCTGTACATATTACCCACCTCCATACACGCCGCACTCCTCTCCTGTACAGATTTACCCACCTCCATACACTCCGCACTCCTCTCCTGTACATACTACCTACCTTTATACACTCCACACTCCTCTCCTGTACATATTACCCCCACCATACACTCCACACTCCTCTCCTGTACATATTACCCCCCGCCATACACGCCGCACTGCTCTCCTGTACATATTACCCCCCCGCCATACACGCCGCACTCCTCTCCTGTACATATTACTCACCTCCATACACTCCGCACTACTCTCCTGTACATATTACCCCCACCATACACTCCACACTCCTCTCCTGTACATATTACCCACCTCCATACACTCTGCACTCCTCTCCTGTACATATTACCCACCTCCATACACTCCGCACTCCTCTCCTGTACATATTACCCCCACCATACACTCCACACTCCTCTCCTGTACATATTACCCACCTCCATACACTCCGCACTCCTCTTCTGTACATATTACCCCCACCATACACTTCACACTCCTCTCCTGTACATATTACCCACCTCCATACACTCTGCACTCCTCTCCTGTACATATTACCCCCACCATACACTCTGCACTCCTCTCCTGTACATATTACCCACCTCCATACACTCCGCACTCTCTCCTGTACATATTACCCACCTCCATGCACTCCGCTCTCCTCTCCTGTACATATTACCCACCTCCATACACTCCGCACTCTCTCCTGTACATATTACCCACCTCCATGCACTCCGCTCTCCTCTCCTGTACATATTACCCCCCGCCATACATGCCGCACTCCTTTACTGTACATATTATCCCCACCATACACTCCGCACTCCTCTCCTGTGCATATTACTCACCTCCATACACGCTGCACTCCTCTCCTGTACATATTACCCCCACCATACACTCCACACTTTTCTCCTGTACATATTATCACCCGCCATACACGCCGCACTTCTCTCCTGTACATATAACCCACCTCCATAAACTCCGCACTCCTCTTCTGTACATATTATTCCCACCATACACTCCGCACTCCTCTCCTGTACATATTACCCACCTCCATACACTCCGCACTCCTCTCCTGTACATATTACCCACCTCCATACACTCCGCACTCCTCTCCTGTACATATTCCCCCCGCCATACATGCCACACTCCTCTCCTGTACATATTACCCCCACCATACACTCTGCACTCCTCTCCTGTACATATTACCGACGCCATACACGCCGCACTCCTCTTCTGTACATATTACCCACCTCCGTACACGCCGCACTCCTCTCCTGTACATATTACCCACCTCCATACACTCCGCACTCCTCTCCTGTACATATTACCCACCTCCATACACTCCGCACTCCTCTTCTGTACATATTACCCCCACCATACACTCCACACTCCTCTCCTGTACATATTACCCACCTCCATACACTGCACTTCTCTCCTGTACATATTACCCCCACCATACACTCCGCACTCCTCTCCTGTACATATTACCCACCTCCATACACTCCGCACTCCTCTCCTGTACATATTACCCCCCGCCATACATGCCGCACTCCTCTCCTGTACATATACACCCCCACCATACACTCCGCACTCCTCTCCTGTACATATTACCCCCCGCCATACACGCCGCACTCCTCTCCTGTACATATTACCCACCTCCATACACGCCGCACTCCTCTCCTGTACAGATTTACCCACCTCCATACACTCCGCACTCCTCTCCTGTACATACTACCTACCTTTATACACTCCACACTCCTCTCCTGTACATATTACCCCCACCATACACTCCACACTCCTCTCCTGTACATATTACCCCCCGCCATACACGCCGCACTGCTCTCCTGTACATATTACCCCCCCGCCATACACGCCGCACTCCTCTCCTGTACATATTACTCACCTCCATACACTCCGCACTACTCTCCTGTACATATTACCCCCACCATACACTCCACACTCCTCTCCTGTACATATTACCCACCTCCATACACTCTGCACTCCTCTCCTGTACATATTACCCACCTCCATACACTCCGCACTCCTCTCCTGTACATATTACCCCCACCATACACTCCACACTCCTCTCCTGTACATATTACCCACCTCCATACACTCCGCACTCCTCTTCTGTACATATTACCCCCACCATACACTTCACACTCCTCTCCTGTACATATTACCCACCTCCATACACTCTGCACTCCTCTCCTGTACATATTACCCCCACCATACACTCTGCACTCCTCTCCTGTACATATTACCCACCTCCATACACTCCGCACTCTCTCCTGTACATATTACCCACCTCCATGCACTCCGCTCTCCTCTCCTGTACATATTACCCACCTCCATACACTCCGCACTCTCTCCTGTACATATTACCCACCTCCATGCACTCCGCTCTCCTCTCCTGTACATATTACCCCCCGCCATACATGCCGCACTCCTTTACTGTACATATTATCCCCACCATACACTCCGCACTCCTCTCCTGTGCATATTACTCACCTCCATACACGCTGCACTCCTCTCCTGTACATATTACCCCCACCATACACTCCACACTTTTCTCCTGTACATATTATCACCCGCCATACACGCCGCACTTCTCTCCTGTACATATAACCCTAACCATACACTCCGCACTCCTCTCCTGTACATATTACCCGCCGCCATACACGCCGCACTCCTCTACTGTACATATTACCCACCTCCATACACTCCGCACTCCTCTCCTGTACATATTACCTCCACCATACACTCCACACTCCTCTCCTGTACATATTACCCACCTCCATACACTCTGCACTCCTCTCCTGTACATATTACCCACCTCCATACACTCCGCACTCCTCTCCTGTACATATTACCCACCTCCATACACTCTGCACTCCTCTCCTGTACATATTACCCCCCGCCATACACGCCGCACTCCTCTCCTGTACATATTACCCCCACCATACACTCCGCACTCCTCTCCTGTACATATTACCCACCTCCATACACTCTGCACTCCTCTCCTGTACATATTACCCCCCGCCATACACGCCGCACTCCTCTCCTGTACATAGTACCCACCTCCATACACGCCGCACTCCTCTCCTGTACATACTACCCACCTTTATACACTCCACACTCCTCTCCTGTACATATTACCCCCACCATACACTCCACACTCCTCTCCTGTACATATTACCCACCTCCATACACGCCGCACTCCTCTCCTGTACATACTACCCACCTTTATACACTCCACACTCCTCTCCTGTACATATTACCCCCACCATACACTCCGCACTCCTCTCCTGTACATATTACCCACCTCCATACATGCAGCACTCCTCTCCTGTACATATAACCCTAACCATACACTTCGCACTCCTCTCCTGTACATATTACCCCCCGCCATACACGCCGCACTCCTCTCCTGTACATATTACCCACCTCCATACACTCCGCACTCCTCTCCTGTACATATTACCCCCACCATACACTCCACACTCCTCTCCTGTACATATTACCCACCTCCATACACTCTGCACTCCTCTCCTGTACATATTATCCCCCGCCATACACGCCGCACTCCTCTCCTGTACATATTACCCCCCCACCATACACTCCACACTCCTCTCCTGTACATATTACCCCCGCCATACACTCCGCACTCCTCTCCTGTACATATTACCCCCGCCATACAAGCCGCACTCCTCTCCTGTACATATTACTCACCTCCATACACTCCGCACTCCTCTCCTGTACATATTACCCCCACCATACACTCAACAATCCTCTCCTGTACATATTACCCACCTCCATATACTCTGCACTCCTCTCCTGTACATATTACCCACCTCCATACACTCCGCACTCCTCTTCTGTACATATTACCCCCACCATACACTCCACACTCCTCTCCTGTACATATTACCCACCTCCATACACTCCGCACTCCTCTCCTGTACATATTACCCCCACCATACACTCCACACTCCTCTCCTGTACATATTACCCACCTCCATACACTCCGCACTCCTCTCCTGTACATATTCCCCCCTCCGCCATACACTCCACACTCCTCTCCTGTACATATTACCCCCGCCATACACGAGGTAATCCTCTCCTGTACATATTACCCACCTCCATACACGCCGCACTCCTCTCCTGTACATATTACCCCCACCATACACTCCGCACTTTTCTCCTGTACATATTATCCCCCGCCATACACGCCACACTCCTCTCCTGTACATATAACCCTAACCATACACTCCGCACTCCTCTCCTGTACATATTACCCCCCCGCCATACACGCCGCACTCCTCTACTGTACATATTACCCACCTCCATACACTCCGCACTCCTCTCCTGTACATATTACCTCCACCATACACTCCACACTCCTCTCCTGTACATATTACCCACCTCCATACACTCTGCACTCCTCTCCTGTACATATTACCCACCTCCATACACTCCGCACTCCTCTTCTGTACATATTACCCCCACCATACACTCCACACTCCTCTCCTGTACATATTACCCACCTCCATACACTCCACACTCCTCTTCTGTACATATTACCCCCCGCCATATACGCCGAACTCCTCTCCTGTACATATTACCCACCTCCATACATGCAGCACTCCTCTCCTGTACATATAACCCTAGCCATACACTTCGAACTCCTCTCCTGTACATATTACCCCCCGCCATACACGCCGCACTCCTCTCCTGTACATATTACCCACCTCCATACACTCCGCACTCCTCTCCTGTACATATTACCCCCCGCCATACATGCCCCACTCCTTTACTGTACATATTATCCCCACCATACACTCCGCACTCCTCTCCTGTGCATATTACCCACATCCATACACGCCGCACTCCTCTCCTGTACATATTACCCCCACCATACACTCCGCACTTTTCTCCTGTACATATTATCACCCGCCATACACGCCGCACTTCTCTCCTGTACATATAACCCTAACCATACACTCCGCACTCCTCTCCTGTACATATTACCTGCCGCCATACACGCCGCACTCCTCTACTGTACATATAACCCTAACCATACACTCCGCACTCCTCTCCTGTACATATTACCCGCCGCCATACACGCCGCACTCCTCTACTGTACATATTACCCACCTCCATACACTCCGCACTCCTCTCCTGTACATATTACCTCCACCATACACTCCACACTCCTCTCCTGTACATATTACCCACCTCCATACACTCTGCACTCCTCTCCTGTACATATTACCCACCTCCATACACTCCGCACTCCTCTCCTGTACATATTACCCACCTCCATACACTCGGCACTCCTCTCCTGTACATATTACCCCCCGCCATACACGCCGCACTCCTCTCCTGTACATATTACCCCCACCATACACTCCGCACTCCTCTCCTGTACATATTACCCCCCGCCATACACGCCGCACTCCTCTCCTGTACATATTACCCCCCGCCATACACGCCGCACTCCTCTCCTGTACATATTACCCACCTCCATACACGCCGCACTCCTCTCCTGTACATATTACTCACCTCCATACACTCCGCACTCCTCTCCTGTACATACTACCCCCACCATACACTCCACACTCCTCTCCTGTACATATTACCCACCTCCATACACGCCGCACTCCTCTCCTGTACATATTACCCCCACCATACACTCCGCACTCCTCTCCTGTACATATTACCCCCCGCCATATACGCCGAACTCCTCTCCTGTACATATTACCCACCTCCATACATGCAGCACTCCTCTCCTGTACATATAACCCTAACCATACACTTCGCACTCCTCTCCTGTACATATTACCCCCCGCCATACACGCCGAACTCCTCTCCTGTACATATTACCCACCTCCATACACTCCGCACTCCTCTCCTGTACATATTTCCCCCACCATACACTCCACACTCCTCTCCTGTACATATTACCCACCTCCATACACTCTGCACTCCTCTCCTGTACATATTACCCCCCGCCATACACGCCGCACTCCTCTCCTGTACATATTCCCCCCTCCGCCATACACTCCACACTCCTCTCCTGTACATATTACCCCCGCCATACACTCCGCACTCCTCTCCTGTACATATTACCCCCGCCATATAAGCCGCACTCCTCTCCTGTACATATTACTCACCTCCATACACTCCGCACTCCTCTCCTGTACATATTACCCCCACCATACACTCCACAATCCCTCTCCTGTACATATTACCCACCTCCATATACTCTGCACTACTCTCCTGTACATATTACCCACCTCCATACACTCCGCACTCCTCTTCTGTACATATTACCCCCACCATACACTCCACACTCTTCTCCTGTACATATTACCCACCTCCATACACTCTGCACTCCTCTCCTGTACATATTACCCCCACCATACACTCCGCACTCCTCTCCTGTACATATTACCCACCTCCATACATGCCGCACTCCTTTACTGTACATATTATCCCCACCATACACTCCGCACTCCTCTCCTGTGCATATTACCCCCCGCCATACACGAGGTAATCCTCTCCTGTACATATTACCCACCTCCATACACGCCGCACTCCTCTCCTGTACATATTACCCCCACCATACACTCCGCACTTTTCTCCTGTACATATTATCCCCCGCCATACACGCCGCACTCCTCTCCTGTACATATAACCCTAACCATACACTCCGCACTCCTCTCCTGTACATATTACCCCCCGCCATACACGCCGCACTCCTCTACTGTACATATTACCCACCTCCATACACTCCGCACTCCTCTCCTGTACATATTACCTCCACCATACACTCCACACTCCTCTCCTGTACATATTACCCACCTCCATACACTCTGCACTCCTCTCCTGTACATATTACCCCCCGCCATACACGCCGCACTCCTATCCTGTACATATTACCCCCCCGCCATACACTCCACACTCCTCTCCTGTACATATTACCCCCGCCATACACTCCGTACTCCTCTCCTGTACATATTACCCCCGCCATACAAGCCGCACTCCTCTCCTGTACATATTACTCACCTCCATACACTCCGCACTCCTCTCCTGTACATATTACCCCCACCATACACTCCACACTCCTCTCCTGTACATATTACCCACCTCCATACACTCTGCACTCCTCTCCTGTACATATTACCCACCTCCATACACTCCGCACTCCTCTTCTGTACATATTACCCCCACAATACACTCCACACTACTCTCCTGTACATATTACCCACCTCCATACACTCTGCGCTCCTCTCCTGTACATATTACCCCCACCATACACTCCACACTCCTCTCCTGTACATATTACCCACCTCCATACACTCCGCACTCCTCCTGTACATATTACTCCCCGCCATACATGCCGCACTCCTTTACAGTACATATTATCCCCACCATACACTCCGCACTCCTCTCCTGTGCATATTACCCCCCACCATACACGAGGTAATCCTCTCCTGTACATATTACCCACCTCCATACATGCCGCACTCCTCTCCTGTACATATTACCCCCACCATACACTCCGCACTCCTCTCCTGTACATATTACCCCCGCCATACACGCCGCACTCCTCTACTGTACATATTACCCACCTCCATACACGCCGCACTCCTCTCCTGTACAGATTTACCCACCTCCATACACTCCGCACTCCTCTCCTGTACATACTACCCACCTTTATACACTCCACACTCTTCTTCGGTACATATTACCCCCACCATACACTCCACACTCCTCTCCTGTACATATTACCCACCTCCATACACGCCGCACTCCTCTCCTGTACATATTACCCCCACCATACACTCCGCACTCCTCTCCTGTACATATTACCCCCCCGCCATATACGCCGAACTCCTCTCCTGTACATATTACCCACCTCCATACATGCAGCACTCCTCTCCTGTACATATAACCCTAACCATACACTCCGCACTCCTCTCCTGTACATATTACCCCCACCATACACTCCACACTCCTCTCCTGTACATATTACCCACCTCCATACACTCTGCACTCCTCTCCTGTACATATTACCCCCCGCCATACACGCCGCACTCCTCTCCTGTACATATTACCCCCCCCTGTACATATTACCCCCCGCCATACACGCCGCACTGCTCTCCTGTACATATTACCCCCACCATACACTCCACACTCCTCTCCTGTACATATTACCCACCTCCATACACTCCGCACTCCTCTTCTGTACATATTACCCCCACCATACACTCTGCACTCCTCTCCTGTACATATTACCCACCTCCATACACTCTGCACTCTCTCCTGTACATATTACCCACCTCCATGCACTCCGCACTCCTCTCCTGTACATATTACCCCCCGCCATACATGCCCCACTCCTTTACTGTACATATTATCCCCACCATACACTCCGCACTCCTCTCCTGTGCATATTACCCACATCCATACACGCCGCACTCCTCTCCTGTACATATTACCCCCACCATACACTCCGCACTTTTCTCCTGTACATATTATCACCCGCCATACACGCCGCACTTCTCTCCTGTACATATAACCCTAACCATACACTCCGCACTCCTCTCCTGTACATATTACCTGCCGCCATACACGCCGCACTCCTCTACTGTACATATAACCCTAACCATACACTCCGCACTCCTCTCCTGTACATATTACCCGCCGCCATACACGCCGCACTCCTCTACTGTACATATTACCCACCTCCATACACTCTGCACTCCTCTCCTGTACATATTACCTCCACCATACACTCCACACTCCTCTCCTGTACATATTACCCCCCGCCATACACGCCGCACTCCTCTCCTGTACATATTACCCCCACCATACACTCCGCACTCCTCTCCTGTACATATTACCCCCCGCCATACACGCCGCACTCCTCTCCTGTACATATTACCCCCCGCCATACACGCCGCACTCCTCTCCTGTACATATTACCCACCTCCATACACGCCGCACTTCTCTCCTGTACAGATTTACCCACCTCCATACACTCCGCACTCCTCTCCTGTACATACTACCCACCTTTATACACTCCACACTCCTCTTCGGTACATATTACCCCCACCATACACTCCACACTCCTCTCCTGTACATATTACCCACCTCCATACACGCCGCACTCCTCTCCTGTACATATTACCCCCACCATACACTCCGCACTCCTCTCCTGTACATATTACCCCCCGCCATATACGCCGAACTCCTCTCCTGTACATATTACCCACCTCCATACATGCAGCACTCCTCTCCTGTACATATAACCCTAACCATACACTTCGCACTCCTCTCCTGTACATATTACCCCCCGCCATACACGCCGAACTCCTCTCCTGTACATATTACCCACCTCCATACACTCCGCACTCATCTCCTGTACATATTTCCCCCACCATACACTCCACACTCCTCTCCTGTACATATTACCCACCTCCATACACTCTGCACTCCTCTCCTGTACATATTACCCCCCGCCATACACGCCGCACTCCTCTCCTGTACATATTCCCCCCTCCGCCATACACTCCACACTCCTCTCCTGTACATATTACCCCCGCCATACACTCCGCACTCCTCTCCTGTACATATTACCCCCGCCATACAAGCCGCACTCCTCTCCTGTACATATTACCCCCCGCCATACACGCCGCACTCCTCTCCTGTACATATTACCCCCCGCCATACACTCCGCACTCCTCTCCTGTACATATTACCCCCGCCATACAAGCCGCACTCCTCTCCTGTACATATTACTCACCTCCATACACTCCGCACTCCTCTCCTGTACATATTACCCCCACCATACACTCCACACTCCTCTCCTGTACATATTACCCACCTCCATACACTCTGCACTCCTCTCCTGTACATATTACCCACCTCCATACACTCCGCACTCCTCTTCTGTACATATTACCCCCACAATACACTCCACACTACTCTCCTGTACATATTACCCACCTCCATACACTCTGCACTCCTCTCCTGTACATATTACCCACCTCCATACACTCTGCACTCCTCTCCTGTACATATTACCCCCCGCCATACATGCCGCACTCCTTTACTGTACATATTACTCCCCGCCATACACGAGGTAATTCTCTCCTGTACATATTACCCACCTCCATACACGCCGCACTCCTCTCCTGTACATATTACCCCCACCATACACTCCGCACTCCTCTCCTGTACATATTACCCCCGCCATACACGCCGCACTCCTCTACTGTACATATTACCCACCTCCATACACGCCGCACTCCTCTCCTGTACAGATTTACCCACCTCCATACACTCCGCACTCCTCTCCTGTACATACTACCCACCTTTATACACTCCTCTTCGGTACATATTACCCCCACCATACACTCCACACTCCTCTCCTGTACATATTACCCACCTCCATACACGCCGCACTCCTCTCCTGTACATATTACCCCCACCATACACTCCGCACTCCTCTCCTGTACATATTACCCCCCGCCATATACGCCGAACTCCTCTCCTGTACATATTACCCACCTCCATACATGCAGCACTCCTCTCCTGTACATATAACCGTAACCATACACTTCGCACTCCTCTCCTGTACATATTACCCCCCGCCATACACGCCGCACTCCTCTCCTGTACATATTACCCACCTCCATACACTCCGCACTCCTCTCCTGTACATATTACCCCCACCATACACTCCACACTCCTCTCCTGTACATATTACCCACCTCCATACACGCCGCACTCCTCTCCTGTACAGATTTACCCACCTCCATACACTCCGCACTCCTCTCCTGTACATACTACCCACCTTTATACACTCCACACTCCTCTTCGGTACATATTACCCCCACCATACACTCCACACTCCTCTCCTGTACATATTACCCACCTCCATACACGCCGCACTCCTCTCCTGTACATATTACTCCCACCATACACTCCGCACTCCTCTCCTGTACATATTACCCCCCGCCATATACGCCGAACTCCTCTCCTGTACATATTACCCACCTCCATACATGCAGCACTCCTCTCCTGTACATATAACCCTAACCATACACTTCGCACTCCTCTCCTGTACATATTACCCCCCGCCATACACGCCGCACTCCTCTCCTGTACAATATTACCCACCTCCATACACTCCGCACTCCTCTCCTGTACATATTACCCCCACCATACACTCCACACTCCTCTCCTGTACATATTACCCACCTCCATACACTCTGCACTCCTCTCCTGTACATATTACCCCCCGCCATACACGCCGCACTCCTATCCTCTACATATTACCCCCCCGCCATACACTCCACACTCCTCTCCTGTACATATTACCCCCACCATACACTCCGCACTCCTCTCCTGTACATATTACCCCCGCCATACAAGCCGCACTCCTCTCCTGTACATATTACTCACCTCCATACACTCCGCACTCCTCTCCTGTACATATTACCCCCCGCCATACATGCCGCACTCCTTTACTGTACATATTATCCCCACCATACACTCCACACTCCTCTCCTGTACATATTACCCACCTCCATACACTCTGCACTCCTCTCCTGTACATATTACCCACCTCCATACACTCCGCACTCCTCTTCTGTACATATTACCCCCACCATACACTCCACACTACTCTCCTGTACATATTACCCACCTCCATACACTCTGCACTCCTCTCCTGTACATATTAGCCCCACCATACACTCCGCACTCCTCTCCTGTACATATTACCCACCTCCATACACTCCGCACTCCCCTCCTGTACATATTACCCCCCGCCATACATGCCGCACTCCTTTACTGTACATATTATCCCCACCATACACTCCGCACTCCTCTCCTGTGCATATTACCCCCCGCCATACACGAGGTAATCCTCTCCTGTACATATTACCCACCTCCATACACGCCGCACTCCTCTCCTGTACATATTACCCCCGCCATACACGCCGCACTCCTCTCCTGTACATATTACCCACCTCCATACACTCCGCACTCCTCTCCTGTACATATTACCTCCCGCCATACACGCCGCACTCCTCTCCTGTACATATTACTCACCTCCATACACTCCGCACTACTCTCCTGTACATATTACCCCCACCATACACTCCACACTCCTCTCCTGTACATATTACCCACCTCCATACACTCTGCACTCCTCTCCTGTACATATTACCCACCTCCATACACTCCGCACTCCTCTTCTGTTCATATTACCCCCACCATACACTCCACACTCCTCTCCTGTACATATTACCCACCTCCATACACTCCACACTCCTCTTCTGTACATATTACCCCCACCATACACTCCACACTCCTCTCCTGTACATATTACCCACCTCCATACACTCTGCACTCCTCTCCTGTACATATTACCCACCTCCATACACTCCGCACTCCTCTCCTGTACATACTACCCACCTTTATACACTCCACACTCTTCTTCGGTACATATTACCCCCACCATACACTCCGCACTCCTCTCCTGTACATATTACCCACCTCCATACACTCGGCACTCCTCTCCTGTACATATTACCCACCTCCATACACGCCGCACTCCTCTCCTGTACATATTACCCCCACCGCCATACACTCCACACTCCTCTCCTGTACATATTACCCCCGCCATACACTCCGCACTCCTCTCCTGTACATATTACCCCCCGCCATATACGCCGAACTCCTCTCCTGTACATATTACCCACCTCCATACATGCAGCACTCCTCTCCTGTACATATAACCCTAACCATACACTTCGCACTCCTCTCCTGTACATATTACCCCCACCATACACTCCGCACTCCTCTCCTGTACATATTACCCCCGCCATACACGCCGCACTCCTCTCCTGTACATATTACCCACCTCCATACACTCCGCACTCCTCTCCTGTACATATTACCTCCACCATACACTCCACACTCCTCTCCTGTACATATTACCCACCTCCATACACTCTGCACTCCTCTCCTGTACATATTACCCACCTCCATACACTCCGCACTCCTCTTCTGTTCATATTACCCCCACCATACACTCCACACTCCTCTCCTGTACATATTACCCACCTCCATACACTCCACACTCCTCTTCTGTACATATTACCCCCACCATACACTCCACACTCCTCTCCTGTACATATTACCCACCTCCATACACTCTGCACTCCTCTCCTGTACATATTACCCACCTCCATACACTCCGCACTCCTCTCCTGTACATACTACCCACCTTTATACACTCCACACTCTTCTTCGGTACATATTACCCCCACCATACACTCCACACTCCTCTCCTGTACATATTACCCACCTCCATACACGCCGCACTCCTCTCCTGTACATATTCCCCCCTCCGCCATACACTCCACACTCCTCTCCTGTACATATTACCCCCGCCATACACTCCGCACTCCTCTCCTGTACATATTACCCCCCGCCATATACGCCGAACTCCTCTCCTGTACATATTACCCACCTCCATACATGCAGCACTCCTCTCCTGTACATATAACCCTAACCATACACTTCGCACTCCTCTCCTGTACATATTACCCCCCGCCATACACGCTGCACTCCTCTCTTGTACATATTACCCACCTCCATACACTCCGCACTCCTCTCCTGTACATATTACCCCCACCATACACTCCACACTCCTCTCCTGTACATATTACCCACCTCCATACACTCTGCACTCCTCTCCTGTACATATTACCCCCCGCCATACACGCCGCACTCCTCTCCTGTACATATTACCCCCCGCCATACACTCCACACTCCTCTCCTGTACATATTACCCCCCGCCATACACGCCGCACTCCTCTCCTGTACATATTACTCACCTCCATACACTCCGCACTACTCTCCTGTACATATTACCCCCACCATACACTCCACACTCCTCTCCTGTACATATTACCCACCTCCATACACTCTGCACTCCTCTCCTGTACATATTACCCACCTCCATACACTACGCACTCCTCTCCTGTACATATTACCCCCACCATACACTCCACACTCCTCTCCTGTACATATTACCCACCTCCATACACTCCGCACTCCTCTTCTGTACATATTACTCCCACCATACACTTCACACTCCTCTCCTGTACATATTACCCACCTCCATACACTCTGCACTCCTCTCCTGTACATATTACCCCCACCATACACTCTGCACTCCTCTCCTGTACATATTACCCACCTCCATACACTCTGCACTCTCTCCTGTACATATTACCCACCTCCATGCACTCCGCACTCCTCTCCTGTACATATTACCCCCCGCCATACATGCCCCACTCCTTTACTGTACATATTATCCCCACCATACACTCCGCACTCCTCTCCTGTGCATATTACCCACATCCATACACGCCGCACTCCTCTCCTGTACATATTACCCCCACCATACACTCCGCACTTTTCTCCTGTACATATTATCACCCGCCATACACGCCGCACTTCTCTCCTGTACATATAACCCTAACCATACACTCTGCACTCCTCTCCTGTACATATTACCTGCCGCCATAGACGCCGCACTCCTCTCCTGTACATATTACCTGCCGCCATACACGCCGCACTCCTCTACTGTACATATAACCCTAACCATACACTCCGCACTCCTCTCCTGTACATATTACCCGCCGCCATACACGCCGCACTCCTCTACTGTACATATTACCCACCTCCATACACTCCGCACTCCTCTCCTGTACATATTACCTCCACCATACACTCCACACTCCTCTCCTGTACATATTACCCACCTCCATACACTCTGCACTCCTCTCCTGTACATATTACCCACCTCCATACACTCCGCACTCCTCTCCTGTACATATTACCCACCTCCATACACTCGGCACTCCTCTCCTGTACATATTACCCCCCGCCATACACGCCGCACTCCTCTCCTGTACATATTACCCACCTCCATACACGCCGCACTCCTCTCCTGTACAGATTTACCCACCTCCATACACTCCGCACTCCTCTCCTGTACATATTACCCACCTTTATACACTCCACACTCCTCTCCTGTACATATTACCCCCACCATACACTCCACACTCCTCTCCTGTACATATTACCCACCTCCATACACGCCGCACTCCTCTCCTGTACATATTACCCCCACCATATACGCCGAACTCCTCTCCTGTACATATTACCCACCTCCATACATGCAGCACTCCTCTCCTGTACATATAACCCTAACCATACACTTCGCACTCCTCTCCTGTACATATTACCCCCCGCCATACACGCCGAACTCCTCTCCTGTACATATTACCCACCTCCATACACTCCGCACTCCTCTCCTGTACATATTTCCCCCACCATACACTCCGCACTCCTCTCCTGTACATATTACCCACCTCCATACACTCTGCACTCCTCTCCTGTACATATTACCCCCCGCCATACACGCCGCACTCCTCTCCTGTACATATTCCCCCCTCCGCCATACACTCCTCTCCTGTACATATTACCCCCGCCATACACTCCGCACTCCTCTCCTGTACATATTACCCCCGCCATACAAGCCGCACTCCTCTCCTGTACATATTACCCCCCGCCATACACGCCGCACTCCTCTCCTGTACATATTACCCCCCGCCATACACTCCGCACTCCTCTCCTGTACATATTACCCCCGCCATACAAGCCGCACTCCTCTCCTGTACATATTACTCACCTCCATACACTCCGCACTCCTCTCCTGTACATATTACCCACCTCCATACACTCTGCACTCCTCTCCTGTACATATTACCCACCTCCATACACTCCGCACTCCTCTTCTGTACATATTACCCCCACAATACACTCCACACTACTCTCCTGTACATATTACCCACCTCCATACACTCCGCACTCCTCTCCTGTACATATTACCCCCCGCCATACATGCCGCACTCCTTTACTGTACATATTATCCCCACCATACACTCCGCACTCCTCTCCTGTGCATATTACTCCCCGCCATACACGAGGTAATTCTCTCCTGTACATATTACCCACCTCCATACACGCCGCACTCCTCTCCTGTACATATTACCCCCACCATACACTCCGCACTCCTCTCCTGTACATATTACCCCCGCCATACACGCCGCACTCCTCTACTGTACATATTACCCACCTCCATACACGCCGCACTCCTCTCCTGTACAGATTTACCCACCTCCATGCACTCCTCTCCTGTACATACTACCCACCTTTATACACTCCACACTCCTCTTCGGTACATATTACCCCCACCATACACTCCACACTCCTCTCCTGTACATATTACCCACCTCCATACACGCCGCACTCCTCTCCTGTACATATTACCCCCACCATACACTCCGCACTCCTCTCCTGTACATATTACCCCCCGCCATATACGCCGAACTCCTCTCCTGTACATATTACCCACCTCCATACATGCAGCACTCCTCTCCTGTACATATAACCATACACTTCGCACTCCTCTCCTGTACATATTACCCCCCGCCATACACGCCGCACTCCTCTCCTGTACAATATTACCCACCTCCATACACTCCGCACTCCTCTCCTGTACATATTACCCCCACCATACACTCCACACTCCTCTCCTGTACATATTACCCACCTCCATACACTCTGCACTCCTCTCCTGTACATATTACCCCCCGCCATACACGCCGCACTCCTATCCTCTACATATTACCCCCCCGCCATACACTCCACACTCCTCTCCTGTACATATTACCCCCACCATACACTCCGCACTCCTCTCCTGTACATATTACCCCCGCCATACAAGCCGCACTCCTCTCCTGTACATATTACTCACCTCCATACACTCCGCACTCCTCTCCTGTACATATTACCCCCCCGCCATACATGCCGCACTCCTTTACTGTACATATTATCCCCACCATACACTCCACACTACTCTCCTGTACATATTACCCACCTCCATACACTCTGCACTCCTCTCCTGTACATATTAGCCCCACCATACACTCCGCACTCCTCTCCTGTACATATTACCCACCTCCATACACTCCGCACTCCCCTCCTGTACATATTACCCCCCGCCATACATGCCGCACTCCTTTACTGTACATATTATCCCCACCATACACTCCGCACTCCTCTCCTGTGCATATTACCCCCCGCCATACACGAGGTAATCCTCTCCTGTACATATTACCCACCTCCATACACGCCGCACTCCTCTCCTGTACATATTACCCCCACCATACACTCCGCACTCCTCTCCTGTACATATTACCCACCTCCATACACTCCTCTCCTGTACATATTACCCACCTCCATACACTCCGCACTCCTCTCCTGTACATACTACCCACCTTCATACACTCCGCACTTCTCTCCTGTACATATTACCCCCACCATACACTCCACACTCCTCTCCTGTACATATTACCCACCTCCATACACTCTGCACTCCTCTCCTGTACATATTACCCACCTCCATACACTCTGCACTTCTCTCCTGTACATATTACCCCCACCATACACTCCACACTCCTCTCCTGTACATATTACCCACCTCCATACACTCTGCACTCCTCTCCTGTACATATTACCCACCTCCATACACTCCGCACTCCTCTTCTGTACATATTACCCCCACCATACACTCCTCTCCTGTACATATTACCCACCTCCATACACTCTGCACTCCTCTCCTGTACATACTACCCACCTTCATACACTCCACACTCCTCTCCTGTACATATTACCCCCACCATACACTCTGCACTCCTCTCCTGTACATATTACCCACCTCCATACACGCCGCACTCCTCTCCTGTACATATTACCCCCACCTTACACTCCGCACTCCTCTCCTGTACAGATTTACCCACCTCCATACACTCCGCACTCCTCTCCTGTACATACTACCCACCTTCATACACTCCACACTCCTCTACTGTACATATTACCCCCACCATACACTCCACACTTCTCTCCTGTACATATTACCCACCTCCATACACTCCGCACTCCTCTCCTGTACATATTACCTCCACCATACACTCCACACTCCTCTCCTGTACATATTATCCACCTCCATACACTCTGCACTCCTCTCCTGTACATATTACCCCCACCATACACTCTGCACTCCTCTCCTCTCCTGTACATATTACCCACCTCCATACACTCTGCACTCCTCTCCTGTACATATTACCCCCACCATACACTCCGCACTCCTCTCCTGTACATATTACCCCCCCGCCATATACGCCGAACTCCTCTCCTGTACATATTACCCACCTCCATACATGCAGCACTCCTCTCCTGTACATATAACCCTAACCATACACTTCGCACTCCTCTCCTGTACATATTACCCCCCGCCATACACGCTGCACTCCTCTCCTGTACATATTACCCACCTCCATACACTCCGCACTCCTCTCCTGTACATATTACCCCCACCATACACTCCACACTCCTCTCCTGTACATATTACCCACCTCCATACACGCCGCACTCCTCTCCTGTACAGATTTACCCACCTCCATACACTCCACACTCCTCTCCTGTACATATTACCCACCTCCATACACGCCGCACTCCTCTCCTGTACATATTACTCCCACCATACACTCCGCACTCCTCTCCTGTACATATTACCCCCCGCCATATACGCCGAACTCCTCTCCTGTACATATTACCCACCTCCATACATGCAGCACTCCTCTCCTGTACATATAACCCTAACCATACACTTCGCACTCCTCTCCTGTACATATTACCCCCCGCCATACACGCCGCACTCCTCTCCTGTACAATATTACCCACCTCCATACACTCCGCACTCCTCTCCTGTACATATTACCCCCACCATACACTCCTCTCCTGTACATATTACCCCCCCGCCATACACTCCACACTCCTCTCCTGTACATATTACCCCGCCATACACTCCGCACTCCTCTCCTGTACATATTACCCCCGCCATACAAGCCGCACTCCTCTCCTGTACATATTACTCACCTCCATACACTCCGCACTCCTCTCCTGTACATATTACCCACCTCCATACACTCCGCACTCCTCTTCTGTACATATTACCCCCACCATACACTCCACACTACTCTCCTGTACATATTACCCACCTCCATACACTCTGCACTCCTCTCCTGTACATATTAGCCCCACCATACACTCCGCACTCCTCTCCTGTACATATTACCCACCTCCATACACTCCGCACTCCTCTCCTGTACATATTACCCCCCGCCATACACGAGGTAATCCTCTCCTGTACATATTACCCACCTCCATACACGCCGCACTCCTCTCCTGTACATATTACCCCCACCATACACTCCGCACTCCTCTCCTGTACATATAACCCTAACCATACACTTCGCACTCCTCTCCTGTACATATTACCCCCCGCCATACACGCTGCACTCCTCTCTTGTACATATTACCCACCTCCATACACTCCGCACTCCTCTCCTGTACATATTACCCACCTCCATACACTCCACACTCCTCTCCTGTACATATTACCCACCTCCATACACGCCGCACTCCTCTCCTGTACAGATTTACCCACCTCCATACACTCCGCACTCCTCTCCTGTACATACTACCCACCTTTATACACTCCACACTCCTCTTCGGTACATATTACCCCCACCATACACTCCACACTCCTCTCCTGTACATATTACCCACCTCCATACACGCCGCACTCCTCTCCTGTACATACTACCCACCTTTATACACTCCACACTCCTCTTCGGTACATATTACCCCACCATACACTCCACACTCCTCTCCTGTACATATTACCCACCTCCATACATGCAGCACTCCTCTCCTGTACATATAACCCTAACCATACACTTCGCACTCCTCTCCTGTACATATTACCCCCCACCATACACGCCGCACTCCTCTCCTGTACAATATTACCCACCTCCATACACTCCGCACTCCTCTCCTGTACATATTACCCCCACCATACACTCCGCACTCCTCTCCTGTACATATTACCCCCACCATACACTCCACACTCCTCTCCTGTACATATTACCCACCTCCATACACTCTGCACTCCTCTCCTGTACATATTACCCACCTCCATACACTCCGCACTCCTCTTCTGTACATATTACCCCCACCATACACTCCACACTACTCTCCTGTACATATTACCCACCTCCATACACTCTGCACTCCTCTCCTGTACATATTAAGAAAAGGCAGGTGATCCATTGAGACCCATAAATGCCATACCCATGCCTCCATCCCTGGTACATTGAAAATGAAAAGAGAAAATGGGCTGTGGGACTTTAAATGAGGCATGGATGGGCGTAGGAAAAAGTCTAGGATATCAAGAATGAGTAGACATCACTGTCCCGTTGGGGAATAGTCTGTAGCCATATATACATGCTGCATAGTCAGTCTAAAGAATGGAGATCAAGGCATGGATAAAAATATAAAAATGTATTGTATCATGGTAAAAGTACACATGGATCATGCAAACAAAGGCATAGTATAAATAGGGGTTATCACAAAAACATGATCAAAATTCACTGTTGAGACATGGCTGAAGCAAGTAATGACAGTTAAATGGACATACAGAAACAGTGAAAATGATTATCCGGTTAAAAAGTCAAGAATACACTTAATAGATTCATAGTTGGGCAAGCTTTACTTGACATGCCAGAGCATGGACTCATGGATGGGCATGGGGAAAAGGGTCTAAGATATCAAAAATTGGTAAACATCACTGTCCCGTTGGGGAGTGGTCTGTAGCCAGGTATACATGCTGCATAGTCAGTCTAAAGAATGGAGATCTGTATCATGGTAAAAGTACACATAGATCATGCAAACAAAGGCATAATGTAAATAGAAGTTATCACATAGACATAATCGCAATTCATTGTTGAGACATGGCTGGAGCAAGTAGTGACAGTTAAATGGACATACAGAAACAGTGAAATTAATTATCCAATTAAAATGTCAAGAATACACTTTGTAGATTCATAGTTGGGCAGGCTTTACTTGGCATCCCTGAGCATGGACTCGACGCGTTTCTTGGCGTTTAAAGCCAGTCATCAGGAGTGGGGTGCATGTCATTTGACTACAAGGGGAGATGGATAGACAGATCAAATAAAGTCTTGAAAAAATTATGTCATATTTGAAACAGAATAAGGTAGTCTGATACGTTACCAATGGCAAAACCCGGAATGGGGTTGTCCCAAGCATTTGAAATATGGCGTAGAATGGTGGTCCTGGATACAGTGTCTCACCCGGGGCTGAGGCGGGGAAGGCCCCCCAATAAACACTTCAACGGCCACTCGATCAAGAGGAGAGTCAAAGAGAAGATGGCATGGGACATCCATCAAGGAGAAACCCGGACAGCCACGGCACAGCACCAAACTGACGGAGAGGCACAGACAGGGTGCAAGGGCAGAATGCTGGTGAAGGGATGGAGAAATGAAAATGAGCAATGAGTGAAAAAGAAGGTTGAATGGTTTGAGAACCAAAATTAGAATGTGATTGGGGGAAGGGAGGGGAAGGAAAAACAAAAAACAAAAAGGGAGCAAAGGAAGAGGGGAGTGAATATGTAAATGATGTGCTGGTGGATGCCTAATGGGAATAATGTGTAATGGGTGCTGGGAGAAATTGAACAAAAAAGGGGGTTAATGATATAACATGACTGAAAGGGTTAACAGCCAAAGTTGGCAAATCAACTGAGTGTTGGTGTAAATAAATCTGGTTTGAAAAAAAGGCCAAACCAGATCCCCAAAAATGCTAAATAGCGATGAAATTAAATGTGTGTTTGAAGCAGTGTGAGCAGAGTGCAAGGCAAAATGTAAAAAAGCAGGTAAAAAGAGTATATATGTAAAGAATACTATGTGAATCCTGAAATAAGGATTGGAAATTACCTTGAAGTGTAGAGAAAGAGAGAAACTGGAACCTCTCATCAGATGGATGTCTGTGAAGTGAAGCTCCCCAGGTGGCTACCGGATAAATGTCCACAGTAAGGGGCGTATCTCCGCCAGCATCATGTGACGCATGAGCCAGGTGTGGGGATGGAAAGAGCCACGCCCGAGATGCAAATGATCTCGGAGGGGTCCCTCCCATCCCCCTGGGTCATGCGAGATGGAAAAAACTATGATGAAAACGCAGGCGTCCCAATGGGTGCCGTGCGTGCAACATACTGACATGATGCCGATGCGCCAAGGATAATGCCCCGCCCCCCCGCCAAGGAAGGCAGGTGGGGAGGGGGAACTGGGCGCATCGCAACCCCGGGCGGAAGAGACCAAAGAACAGGGACCCACCAATGTACATATTAGCCCCACCATACACTCCGCACTCCTCTCCTGTACATATTACCCACCTCCATACACTCCGCACTCCTCTCCTGTACATATTACCCCCCGCCATACATGCCGCACTCCTCTCCTGTACATATTACCCCCGCCATACACGCCGCACTCCTCTACTGTACATATTACCCACCTCCATACACGCCGCACTCCTCTCCTGTACAGATTTACCCACCTCCATACACTCCACACTCCTCTCCTGTACATATTACCCACCTCCATACACTCTGCACTCCTCTCCTGTACATATTACCCCCCGCCATACACGCCGCACTCCTCTCCTGTACATATTCCCCCCTCCGCCATACACTCCACACTCCTCTCCTGTACATATTACCCCCGCCATACACTCCGCACTCCTCTCCTGTACATATTACCCCCGCCATACAAGCCGCACTCCTCTCCTGTACATATTACTCACCTCCATACACTCCGCACTCCTCTCCTGTACATATTACCCCCACCATACACTCCACAATCCTCTCCTGTACATATTACCCACCTCCATATACTCTGCACTACTCTCCTGTACATATTACCCACCTCCATACACTCCGCACTCCTCTCCTGTACATATTACCCCCACCATACACTCCACACTCTTCTCCTGTACATATTACCCACCTCCATACACTCTGCACTCCTCTCCTGTACATATTACCCCCACCATACACTCCGCACTCCTCTCCTGTACATATTACCCACCTCCATACACTCCGCACTCCTCTCCTGTACATATTACCCCCCGCCATACATGCCGCACTCCTTTACTGTACATATTATCCCCACCATACACTCCGCACTCCTCTCCTGTGCATATTACCCCCGCCATACACGAGGTAATCCTCTCCTGTACATATTACCCACCTCCATACACGCCGCACTCCTCTCCTGTACATATTACCCCCACCATACACTCCGCACTTTTCTCCTGTACATATTATCCCCCGCCATACACGCCGCACTCCTCTCCTGTACATATAACCCTAACCATACACTCCGCACTCCTCTCCTGTACATATTACCCCCCGCCATACACGCCGCACTCCTCTACTGTACATATTACCCACCTCCATACACTCCGCACTCCTCTCCTGTACATATTACCTCCACCATACACTCCACACTCCTCTCCTGTACATATTACCCACCTCCATACACTCTGCACTCCTCTCCTGTACATATTACCCACCTCCATACACTCCGCACTCCTCTTCTGTACATATTACCCCCACCATACACTCCACACTCCTCTCCTGTACATATTACCCACCTCCATACACCACACACTCCTCTTCTGTACATATTACCCCCCGCCATATACGCCAAACTCCTCTCCTGTACATATTACCCACCTCCATACACTTCGCACTCCTCTCCTGTACATATAACCCTAACCATACACTTCGCACTCCTCTCCTGTACATATTACCCCCGCCATACACGCCGCACTCCTCTACTGTACATATTACCCACCTCCATACACGCCGCACTCCTCTCCTGTACAGATTTACCCACCTCCATACACTCCGCACTCCTCTCCTGTACATACTACCCACCTTTATACACTCCACACTCCTCTTCGGTACATATTACCCCACCATACACTCCACACTCCTCTCCTGTACATATTACCCACCTCCATACACGCCGCACTCCTCTCCTGTACATATTACCCCCACCATACACTCCGCACTCCTCTCCTGTACATATTACCCCCCGCCATATACGCCGAACTCCTCTCCTGTACATATTACCCACCTCCATAGATGCAGCACTCCTCTCCTGTACATATAACCCTAACCATACACTTCGCACTCCTCTCCTGTACATATTACCCCCCGCCATACACGCTGCACTCCTCTCTTGTACATATTACCCACCTCCATACACTCCGCACTCCTCTCCTGTACATATTACCCCCACCATACACTCCACACTCCTCTCCTGTACATATTACCCACCTCCATACACGCCGCACTCCTCTCCTGTACATATTACCCCCACCATACACTCCACACTCCTCTCCTGTACATATTACCCACCTCCATACACGCCGCACTCCTCTCCTGTACAGATTTACCCACCTCCATACACTCCGCACTCCTCTCCTGTACATACTACCCACCTTTATACACTCCACACTCCTCTTCGGTACATATTACCCCCACCATACACTCCACACTCCTCTCCTGTACATATTACCCACCTCCATACACGCCGCACTCCTCTCCTGTACATATTACCCCCACCATACACTCCGCACTCCTCTCCTGTACATATTACCCCCACCATATACGCCGAACTCCTCTCCTGTACATATTACCCACCTCCATACATGCAGCACTCCTCTCCTGTACATATAACCCTAACCATACACTTCGCACTCCTCTCCTGTACATATTACCCCCCGCCATACACGCCGCACTCCTCTCCTGTACATATTACCCACCTCCATACACTCCGCACTCCTCTCCTGTACATGTTACCCCCACCATACACTCCACACTCCTCTCCTGTACATATTACCCACCTCCATACACTCTGCACTCCTCTCCTGTACATATTACCCCCCGCCATACACGCCGCACTCCTCTCCTGTACATATTACTCACCTCCATACACTCCGCACTACTCTCCTGTACATATTACCCCCACCATACACTCCACACTCCTCTCCTGTACATATTACCCACCTCCATACACTCTGCACTCCTCTCCTGTACATATTACCCACCTCCATACACTCCGCACTCCTCTCCTGTACATATTACCCCCACCATACACTCCACACTCCTCTCCTGTACATATTACCCACCTCCATACACTCCGCACTCCTCTTCTGTACATATTACCCCCACCATACACTTCACACTCCTCTCCTGTACATATTACCCACCTCCATACACTCTGCACTCCTCTCCTGTACATATTACCCCCACCATACACTCTGCACTCCTCTCCTGTACATATTACCCACCTCCATACACTCTGCACTCTCTCCTGTACATATTACCCACCTCCATGCACTCCGCACTCCTCTCCTGTACATATTACCCCCCGCCATACATGCCGCACTCCTTTACTGTACATATTATCCCCACCATACACTCCGCACTCCTCTCCTGTGCATATTACCCACATCCATACACGCCGCACTCCTCTCCTGTACATATTACCCCCACCATACACTCCACACTTTTCTCCTGTACATATTATCACCCGCCTTACACGCCACACTTCTTTCCTGTACATATAACCCTAACCATACACTCCGCACTCCTCTCCTGTACATATTACCCGCCGCCATACACGCCGCACTCCTCTACTGTACATATTACCCACCTCCATACACTCCGCACTCCTCTCCTGTACATATTACCTCCACCATACACTCCACACTCCTCTCCTGTACATATTACCCACCTCCATACACTCTGCACTCCTCTCCTGTACATATTACCCACCTTCATACACTCCGCACTCCTCTCCTGTACATATTACCCACCTCCATACACTCCGCACTCCTCTCCTGTACATATTACCCCCCGCCATACACGCCGCACTCCTCTCCTGTACATATTACCCCCACCATACACTCCGCACTCCTCTCCTGTACATATTACCCCCCGCCATACACGCCGCACTCCTCTCCTGTACATATTACCCACCTCCATACACGCCGCACTCCTCTCCTGTACAGATTTACCCACCTCCATACACTCCGCACTCCTCTCCTGTACATACTACCCACCTTTATACACTCCACACTCCTCTCCTGTACATATTACCCCCACCATACACTCCACACTCCTCTCCTGTACATATTACCCACCTCCATACACGCCGCACTCCTCTCCTGTACATATTACCCCCACCATACACTCCGCACTCCTCTCCTGTACATATTACCCCCCGCCATATACGCCGAACTCCTCTCCTGTACATATTACCCACCTCCATACATGCAGCACTCCTCTCCTGTACATATAACCCTAACCATACACTTCGCACTCCTCTCCTGTACATATTACCCCCCGCCATACACGCCGAACTCCTCTCCTGTACATATTACCCACCTCCATACACTCCGCACTCCTCTCCTGTACATATTTCCCCCACCATACACTCCACACTCCTCTCCTGTACATATTACCCACCTCCATACACTCTGCACTCCTCTCCTGTGCATATTACCCCCCGCCATACACGCCGCACTCCTCTCCTGTACATATTCCCCCCTCCGCCATACACTCCACACTCCTCTCCTGTACATATTACCCCCACCATACACTCCGCACTCCTCTCCTGTACATATTACCCCCGCCATACAAGCCGCACTCCTCTCCTGTACATATTACTCACCTCCATACACTCCGCACTCCTCTCCTGTACATATTACCCCCACCATACACTCCACAATCCTCTCCTGTACATATTACCCACCTCCATATACTCTGCACTACTCTCCTGTACATATTACCCACCTCCATACACTCTGCACTCCTCTCCTGTACATATTACCCCCACCATACACTCCGCACTCCTCTCCTGTACATATTACCCACCTCCATACACTCCGCACTCCTCTCCTGTACATATTACCCCCCGCCATACATGCCGCACTCCTTTACTGTACATATTATCCCCACCATACACTCCGCACTCCTCTCCTGTGCATATTACCCCCCACCATACACGAGGTAATCCTCTCCTGTACATATTACCCACCTCCATACACGCCGCACTCCTCTTCTGTACATATTACCCCCACCATACACTCCACACTTTTCTCCTGTACATATTATCCCCCGCCATACACGCCGCACTCCTCTCCTGTACATATAACCCTAACCATACACTCCGCACTCCTCTCCTGTACATATTACCCCCCGCCATACACGCCGCACTCCTCTACTATACATATTACCCACCTCCATACACTCCGCACTCCTCTCCTGTACATATTACCTCCACCATACACTCCACACTCCTCTCCTGTACATATTACCCACCTCCATACACTCTGCACTCCTCTCCTGTACATATTACCCACCTCCATACACTCCGCACTCCTCTTCTGTACATATTACCCCCACCATACACCCCACACTCCTCTTCTGTACATATTACCCCCCGCCATATACGCCGAACTCCTCTCCTGTACATATTACCCACCTCCATACACTTCGCACTCCTCTCCTGTACATATAACCCTAACCATACACTTCGCACTCCTCTCCTGTACATATTACCCCCCGCCATACACGCCGCACTCCTCTCCTGTACATATTACCCACCTCCATACACTCCGCACTCCTCTCCTGTACATATTACCCCCCGCCATATACGCCGAACTCCTCTCCTGTACATATTACCCACCTCCATAGATGCAGCACTCCTCTCCTGTACACATAACCCTAACCATACACTTCGCACTCCTCTCCTGTACATATTACCCCCCGCCATACACGCTGCACTCCTCTCTTGTACATATTACCCACCTCCATACACTCCGCACTCCTCTCCTGTACATATTACCCACCTCCATACACTCTGCACTCCTCTCCTGTACATATTACCCCCCGCCATACACGCCGCACTCCTATCCTGTACATATTACCCCCCGCCATACACTCCACACTCCTCTCCTGTACATATTACCCCCGCCATACACTCCGCACTCCTCTCCTGTACATATTACCCCCGCCATACAAGCCGCACTCCTCTCCTGTACATATTACCCACCTCCATACACTCCGCACTCCTCTCCTGTACATATTACCCACCTCCATAGATGCAGCACTCCTCTCCTGTACATATAACCGTAACCATACACTTCGCACTCCTCTCCTGTACATATTACCCCCCGCCATACACGCCGCACTCCTCTCCTGTACATATTACCCACCTCCATACACTCCGCACTCCTCTCCTGTACATATTACCCCCACCATACACTCCACACTCCTCTCCTGTACATATTACCCACCTCCATACACGCCGCACTCCTCTCCTGTACAGATTTACCCACCTCCATACACTCCGCACTCCTCTCCTGTACATACTACCCACCTTTATACACTCCACACTCCTCTTCGGTACATATTACCCCCACCATACACTCCACACTCCTCTCCTGTACATATTACCCACCTCCATACACGCCGCACTCCTCTCCTGTACATATTACCCCCACCATACACTCCGCACTTTTCTCCTGTACATATTATCCCCCGCCATACACGCCGCACTCCTCTCCTGTACATATAACCCTAACCATACACTCCGCACTCCTCTCCTGTACATATTACCCCCCGCCATACACGCCGCACTCCTCTACTGTACATATTACCCACCTCCATACACTCCGCACTCCTCTCCTGTACATATTACCTCCACCATACACTCCACACTCCTCTCCTGTACATATTACCCACCTCCATACACTCTGCACTCCTCTCCTGTACATATTACCCACCTCCATACACTCCGCACTCCTCTTCTGTACATATTACCCCCACCATACACTCCACACTCCTCTCCTGTACATATTACCCACCTCCATACACCCCACACTCCTCTTCTGTACATATTACCCCCCGCCATATACGCCAAACTCCTCTCCTGTACATATTACCCACCTCCATACACTTCGCACTCCTCTCCTGTACATATAACCCTAACCATACACTTCGCACTCCTCTCCTGTACATATTACCCCCCGCCATACACGCCGCACTCCTCTCCTGTACATATTACCCCCACCATACACTCCGCACTCCTCTCCTGTACATATTACCCCCGCCATACACGCCGCACTCCTCTACTGTACATATTACCCACCTCCATACACGCCGCACTCCTCTCCTGTACAGATTTACCCACCTCCATACACTCCGCACTCCTCTCCTGTACATACTACCCACCTTTATACACTCCACACTCCTCTTCGGTACATATTACCCCACCATACACTCCACACTCCTCTCCTGTACATATTACCCACCTCCATACACGCCGCACTCCTCTCCTGTACATATTACCCCCACCATACACTCCGCACTCCTCTCCTGTACATATTACCCCCCGCCATATACGCCGAACTCCTCTCCTGTACATATTACCCACCTCCATAGATGCAGCACTCCTCTCCTGTACATATAACCCTAACCATACACTTCGCACTCCTCTCCTGTACATATTACCCCCCGCCATACACGCTGCACTCCTCTCTTGTACATATTACCCACCTCCATACACTCCGCACTCCTCTCCTGTACATATTACCCCCACCATACACTCCACACTCCTCTCCTGTACATATTACCCACCTCCATACACGCCGCACTCCTCTCCTGTACATATTACCCCCACCATACACTCCACACTCCTCTCCTGTACATATTACCCACCTCCATACACGCCGCACTCCTCTCCTGTACAGATTTACCCACCTCCATACACTCCGCACTCCTCTCCTGTACATACTACCCACCTTTATACACTCCACACTCCTCTTCGGTACATATTACCCCCACCATACACTCCACACTCCTCTCCTGTACATATTACCCACCTCCATACACGCCGCACTCCTCTCCTGTACATATTACCCCCACCATACACTCCGCACTCCTCTCCTGTACATATTACCCCCGCCATATACGCCGAACTCCTCTCCTGTACATATTACCCACCTCCATACATGCAGCACTCCTCTCCTGTACATATAACCCTAACCATACACTTCGCACTCCTCTCCTGTACATATTACCCCCCGCCATACACGCCGCACTCCTCTCCTGTACATATTACCCACCTCCATACACTCCGCACTCCTCTCCTGTACATGTTACCCCCACCATACACTCCACACTCCTCTCCTGTACATATTACCCACCTCCATACACTCTGCACTCCTCTCCTGTACATATTACCCCCCGCCATACACGCCGCACTCCTCTCCTGTACATATTACTCACCTCCATACACTCCGCACTACTCTCCTGTACATATTACCCCCACCATACACTCCACACTCCTCTCCTGTACATATTACCCACCTCCATACACTCTGCACTCCTCTCCTGTACATATTACCCACCTCCATACACTCCGCACTCCTCTCCTGTACATATTACCCCCACCATACACTCCACACTCCTCTCCTGTACATATTACCCACCTCCATACACTCCGCACTCCTCTTCTGTACATATTACCCCCACCATACACTTCACACTCCTCTCCTGTACATATTACCCACCTCCATACACTCTGCACTCCTCTCCTGTACATATTACCCCCACCATACACTCTGCACTCCTCTCCTGTACATATTACCCACCTCCATACACTCTGCACTCTCTCCTGTACATATTACCCACCTCCATGCACTCCGCACTCCTCTCCTGTACATATTACCCCCCGCCATACATGCCGCACTCCTTTACTGTACATATTATCCCCACCATACACTTCGCACTCCTCTCCTGTGCATATTACCCACATCCATACACGCCGCACTCCTCTCCTGTACATATTACCCCCACCATACACTCCACACTTTTCTCCTGTACATATTATCACCCGCCTTACACGCCACACTTCTTTCCTGTACATATAACCCTAACCATACACTCCGCACTCCTCTCCTGTACATATTACCCGCCGCCATACACGCCGCACTCCTCTACTGTACATATTACCCACCTCCATACACTCCGCACTCCTCTCCTGTACATATTACCTCCACCATACACTCCACACTCCTCTCCTGTACATATTACCCACCTCCATACACTCTGCACTCCTCTCCTGTACATATTACCCACCTTCATACACTCCGCACTCCTCTCCTGTACATATTACCCACCTCCATACACTCCGCACTCCTCTCCTGTACATATTACCCCCCGCCATACACGCCGCACTCCTCTCCTGTACATATTACCCCCACCATACACTCCGCACTCCTCTCCTGTACATATTACCCCCCGCCATACACGCCGCACTCCTCTCCTGTACATATTACCCACCTCCATACACGCCGCACTCCTCTCCTGTACAGATTTACCCACCTCCATACACTCCGCACTCCTCTCCTGTACATACTACCCACCTTTATACACTCCACACTCCTCTCCTGTACATATTACCCCCACCATACACTCCACACTCCTCTCCTGTACATATTACCCACCTCCATACACGCCGCACTCCTCTCCTGTACATATTACCCCCACCATACACTCCGCACTCCTCTCCTGTACATATTACCCCCCGCCATATACGCTGAACTCCTCTCCTGTACATATTACCCACCTCCATACATGCAGCACTCCTCTCCTGTACATATAACCCTAACCATACACTTCGCACTCCTCTCCTGTACATATTACCCCCCGCCATACACGCCGAACTCCTCTCCTGTACATATTACCCACCTCCATACACTCCGCACTCCTCTCCTGTACATATTTCCCCCACCATACACTCCACACTCCTCTCCTGTACATATTACCCACCTCCATACACTCTGCACTCCTCTCCTGTGCATATTACCCCCCGCCATACACGCCGCACTCCTCTCCTGTACATATTCCCCCCTCCGCCATACACTCCACACTCCTCTCCTGTACATATTACCCCCACCATACACTCCGCACTCCTCTCCTGTACATATTACCCCCGCCATACAAGCCGCACTCCTCTCCTGTACATATTACTCACCTCCATACACTCCGCACTCCTCTCCTGTACATATTACCCCCACCATACACTCCACAATCCTCTCCTGTACATATTACCCACCTCCATATACTCTGCACTACTCTCCTGTACATATTACCCACCTCCATACACTCCGCACTCCTCTTCTGTACATATTACCCCCACCATACACTCCACACTCTTCTCCTGTACATATTACCCACCTCCATACACTCTGCACTCCTCTCCTGTACATATTACCCCCACCATACACTCCGCACTCCTCTCCTGTACATATTACCCACCTCCATACACTCTGCACTCCTCTCCTGTACATATTACCCCCCGCCATACACGCCGCACTCCTATCCTGTACATATTACCCCCCGCCATACACTCCACACTCCTCTCCTGTACATATTACCCCCGCCATACACTCCGCACTCCTCTCCTGTACATATTACCCCCGCCATACAAGCCGCACTCCTCTCCTGTACATATAACCCTAACCATACACTTCGCACTCCTCTCCTGTACATATTACCCCCCGCCATACACGCCGCACTCCTCTCCTGTACAATATTACCCACCTCCATACACTCCGCACTCCTCTCCTGTACATATTACCACCCCTTACACTCCACACTCCTCTCCTGTACATATTACCCACCTCCATACACTCTGCACTCCTCTCCTGTACATATTACCCCCCGCCATACACGCCGCACTCCTATCCTGTACATATTACCCCCCGCCATACACTCCACACTCCTCTCCTGTACATATTACCCCCGCCATACACTCCGCACTCCTCTCCTGTACATATTACCCCCGCCATACAAGCCACACTCCTCTCCTGTACATATTACTTACCTCCATACACTCCGCACTCCTCTCCTGTACATATTACCCCCACCATACACTCCACACTCCTCTCCTGTACATATTACCCACCTCCATACACTCTGCACTCCTCTCCTGTACATATTACCCACCTCCATACACTCCGCACTCCTCTTCTGTACATATTACCCCCACAATACACTCCACACTACTCTCCTGTACATATTACCCACCTCCATACACTCTGCACTCCTCTCCTGTACATATTACCCCCACCATACACTCCGCACTCCTCTCCTGTACATATTACCCACCTCCATACACTCCGCACTCCTCTCCTGTACATATTACCCCCCGCCATACATGCCGCACTCCTTTACTGTACATATTATCCCCACCATACACTCCGCACTCCTCTCCTGTGCATATTACCCCCCGCCATACACGAGGTAATCCTCTCCTGTACATATTACCCACCTCCATACACGCCGCACTCCTCTCCTGTACATATTACCCCCACCATACACTCCGCACTCCTCTCCTGTACATATTACCCCCGCCATACACGCCGCACTCCTCTACTGTACATATTACCCACCTCCATACACTCTGCACTCCTCTCCTGTACATATTACCCACCTCCATACACTCCGCAATCCTCTTCTGTACATATTACCCCCACCATACACTCCACACTCCTCTCCTGTACATATTACCCACCTCCATACACTCCACACTCCTCTTCTGTACATATTACCCCCACCATACACTCCACACTCCTCTCCTGTACATATTACCCACCTCCATACACTCTGCACTCCTCTCCTGTACATATTACCCACCTCCATACACTCCGCACTTCTCTCCTGTACATATTACCCCCACCATACACTCCTCTTCTGTACATATTACCCCCCGCCATATACGCCGAACTCCTCTCCTGTACATATTACCCACCTCCATACATGCAGCACTCCTCTCCTGTACATATAACCCTAACCATACACTTCGCACTCCTCTCCTGTACATATTACCCCCCGCCATACACGCCGCACTCCTATCCTGTACATATTACCCCCCCGCCATACACTCCACACTCCTCTCCTGTACATATTACCCCGCCATACACTCCGCACTCCTCTCCTGTGCATATTACCCCCCGCCATACACGAGGTAATACTCTCCTGTACATATTACCCACCTCCATACACGCCGCACTCCTCTCCTGTACATATTACCCCCACCATACACTCCGCACTCCTCTCCTGTACATATTACCCCCGCCATACACGCCGCACTCCTCTACTGTACATATTACCCACCTCCATACACTCCGCACTCCTCTCCTGTACATATTACCTCCACCATACACTCCACACTCCTCTCCTGCACATATTACCCACCTCCATACACTCTGCACTCCTCTCCTGTACATATTACCCACCTCCATACACTCCGCACTCCTCTTCTGTTCATATTACCCCCACCATACACTCCACACTCCTCTCCTGTACATATTACCCACCTCCATACACTCCACACTCCTCTTCTGTACATATTACCCCCACCATACACTCCACACTCCTCCTGTACATATTACCCACCTCCATACACTCTGCACTCCTCTCCTGTACATATTACCCACCTCCATACACTCCGCACTTCTCTCCTGTACATATTACCCCCACCATACACTCCACACTCCTCTCCTGTACATATTACCCACCTCCATACACTCTGCACTCCTCTCCTGTACATATTACCCACCTCCATACACTCCGCACTTCTCTCCTGTACATATTACCCCCACCATACACTCCACACTCCTCTCCTGTACATATTACCCACCTCCATACACTCCGCACTCCTCTTCTGTACATATTACCCCACCATACACTCCACACTCCTCTCCTGTACATATTACCCACCTCCATACACTCTGCACTCCTCTCCTGTACATATTACCCCCACCATACACTCCGCACTCCTCTCCTGTACATATTACCCACCTCCATACACTCCGCACTCCTCTCCTGTACACATTTACCCACCTCCATACACTCCGCACTCCTCTCCTGTACATACTACCCACCTTCATACACTCCACACTCCTCTCCTGTACATATTACCCCCACCATACACTCTGCACTCCTCTCCTGTACATATTACCCACCTCCATACACGCCGCACTCCTCTCCTGTACATATTACCCCCACCATACACTCCGCACTCCTCTCCTGTACAGATTTACCCACCTCCACACACTCCGCACTCCTCTCCTGTACATACTACCCACCTTCATACACTCCACACTCCTCTACTGTACATATTACCCCCACCATACACTCCACACTCCTCTCCTGTACATATTACCCACCTCCATACACTCCGCACTCCTCTCCTGTACATATTACCTCCACCATACACTCCACACTCCTCTCCTGTACATATTACCCACCTCCATACACTCTGCACTCCTCTCCTGTACATATTACCCCCACCATACACTCTGCACTCCTCTCCTGTACATATTACCCACCTCCATACACTCTGCACTCCTCTCCTGTACATATTACCCCCACCATACACTCCGCACTCCTCTCCTGTACATATTACCCCCCGCCATATACGCCAAACTCCTCTCCTGTACATATTATCCACCTCCATACATGCAGCACTCCTCTCCTGTACATATAACCCTAACCATACACTTCGCACTCCTCTCCTGTACATATTACCCCCGCCATACACGCCGCACTCCTCTCCTGTACATATTACCCACCTCCATACACTCCGCACTCCTCTCCTGTACATATTACCCCCACCATACACTCCACACTCCTCTCCTGTACATATTACCCACCTCCATACACGCCGCACTCCTCTCCTGTACATATTACTCCCACCATACACTCCGCACTCCTCTCCTGTACATATTACCCCCGCCATATACGCCGCACTCCTCTCCTGTACATATTACCCACCTCCATACACTCCGCACTCCTCTCCTGTACATATTACCCCCACCATACACTCCACACTCCTCTCCTGTACATATTACCCACCTCCATACACTCTGCACTCCTCTCCTGTACATATTACCCCCCGCCATACACGCCACACTCCTATCCTCTACATATTACCCCCACCATACACTCCACACTCCTCTCCTGTACATATTACCCCGCCATACACGCCGCACTCCTCTCCTGTACATATTACCCCCGCCATACAAGCCGCACTCCTCTCCTGTACATATTACTCACCTCCATACACTCCGCACTCCTCTCCTGTACATATTACCCCCACCATACACTCCACACTCCTCTCCTGTACATATTACCCACCTCCATACACTCTGCACTCCTCTCCTGTACATATTACCCACCTCCATACACTCCGCACTCCTCTTCTGTACATATTACCCCCACCATACACTCCACACTACTCTCCTGTACATATTACCCACCTCCATACACTCTGCACTCCTCTCCTGTACATATTAGCCCCACCATACACTCCGCACTCCTCTCCTGTACATATTACCCACCTCCATACACTCCGCACTCCTCTCCTGTACATATTACCCCCCGCCATACATGCCTCGCTCCTTTACTGTACATATTATCCCCACCATACACTCCGCACTCCTCTCCTGTGCATATTACTCCCCGCCATACACGAGGTAATCCTCTCCTGTACATATTACCCACCTCCATACACGCCGCACTCCTCTCCTGTACATATTACCCCCACCATACACTCCGCACTCCTCTCCTGTACATATTACCCCCGCCATACACGCCGCACTCCTCTACTGTACATATTACCCACCTCCATACACGCCGCACTCCTCTCCTGTACAGATTTACCCACCTCCATACACTCCGCACTCCTCTCCTGTACATACTACCCACCTTTATACACTCCACACTCCTCTTCGGTACATATTACCCCCACCATACACTCCACACTCCTCTCCTGTACATATTACCCACCTCCATACACGCCGCACTCCTCTCCTGTACATATTACCCCCACCATACACTCCGCACTCCTCTCCTGTACATATTACCCCCCGCCATATACGCCGAACTCCTCTCCTGTACATATTACCCACCTCCATACATGCAGCACTCCTCTCCTGTACATATAACCCTAACCATACACTTCGCACTCCTCTCCTGTACATATTACCCCCCGCCATACACGCTGCACTCCTCTCTTGTACATATTACCCACCTCCATACACTCCGCACTCCTCTCCTGTACATATTACCCCCACCATACACTCCACACTCCTCTCCTGTACATATTACCCACCTCCATACACGCCGCACTCCTCTCCTGTACAGATTTACCCACCTCCATACACTCCGCACTCCTCTCCTGTACATACTACCCACCTTTATACACTCCACACTCCTCTTCGGTACATATTACCCCCACCATACACTCCACACTCCTCTCCTGTACATATTACCCACCTCCATACACGCCGCACTCCTCTCCTGTACATATTACCCCCACCATACACTCCGCACTCCTCTCCTGTACATATTACCCCCCGCCATATACGCCGAACTCCTCTCCTGTACATATTACCCACCTCCATACATGCAGCACTCCTCTCCTGTACATATAACCCTAACCATACACTTCGCACTCCTCTCCTGTACATATTACCCCCCGCCATACACGCCGCACTCCTCTCCTGTACATATTACCCACCTCCATACACTCCGCACTCCTCTCCTGTACATATTACCCCCACCATACACTCCACACTCCTCTCCTGTACATATTACCCACCTCCATACACTCTGCACTCCTCTCCTGTACATATTACCCCCCGCCATACACGCCGCACTCCTCTCCTGTACATATTACCCCCCGCCATACACTCCACACTCCTCTCCTGTACATATTACCCCCCGCCATACACGCCGCACTCCTCTCCTGTACATATTACTCACCTCCATACACTCCGCACTACTCTCCTGTACATATTACCCCCACCATACACTCCACACTCCTCTCCTGTACATATTACCCACCTCCATACACTCTGCACTCCTCTCCTGTACATATTACCCACCTCCATACACTCCGCACTCCTCTTCTGTACATATTACTCCCACCATACACTTCACACTCCTCTCCTGTACATATTACCCACCTCCATACACTCTGCACTCCTCTCCTGTACATATTACCCCCACCATACACTCTGCACTCCTCTCCTGTACATATTACCCACCTCCATGCACTCCGCACTCCTCTCCTGTACATATTACCCCCCGCCATACATGCCCCACTCCTTTACTGTACATATTATCCCCACCATACACTCCGCACTCCTCTCCTGTGCATATTACCCACATCCATACACGCCACACTCCTCTCCTGTACATATTACCCCCACCATACACTCCGCACTTTTCTCCTGTACATATTATCACCCGCCATACACGCCGCACTTCTCTCCTGTACATATAACCCTAACCATACACTCCGCACTCCTCTCCTGTACATATTACCCGCCGCCATACACGCCGCACTCCTCTACTGTACATATTACCCACCTCCATACACTCCGCACTCCTCTCCTGTACATATTACCTCCACCATACACTCCACACTCCTCTCCTGTACATATTACCCACCTCCATACACTCTGCACTCCTCTCCTGTACATATTACCCACCTCCATACACTCCGCACTCCTCTCCTGTACATATTACCCACCTCCATACACTCGGCACTCCTCTCCTGTACATATTACCCCCCGCCATACACGCCGCACTCCTCTCCTGTACATATTACCCCCACCATACACTCCGCACTCCTCTCCTGTACATATTACCCCCCGCCATACACGCCGCACTCCTCTCCTGTACATATTACCCACCTCCATACACGCCGCACTCCTCTCCTGTACAGATTTACCCACCTCCATACACTCCGCACTCCTCTCCTGTACATACTACCCACCTTTATACACTCCACACTCCTCTCCTGTACATATTACCCCCACCATACACTCCACACTCCTCTCCTGTACATATTACCCACCTCCATACACGCCGCACTCCTCTCCTGTACATATTACCCCCACCATACACTCCGCACTCCTCTCCTGTACATATTACCCCCCGCCATATACGCCGAACTCCTCTCCTGTGCATATTACCCACATCCATACACGCCGCACTCCTCTCCTGTACATATTACCCCCACCATACACTCCACACTTTTCTCCTGTACATATTATCACCCGCCTTACACGCCACACTTCTTTCCTGTACATATAACCCTAACCATACACTCCGCACTCCTCTCCTGTACATATTACCCGCCGCCATACACGCCGCACTCCTCTACTGTACATATTACCCACCTCCATACACTCCGCACTCCTCTCCTGTACATATTACCTCCACCATACACTCCACACTCCTCTCCTGTACATATTACCCACCTCCATACACTCTGCACTCCTCTCCTGTACATATTACCCACCTTCATACACTCCGCACTCCTCTCCTGTACATATTACCCACCTCCATACACTCCGCACTCCTCTCCTGTACATATTACCCCCCGCCATACACGCCGCACTCCTCTCCTGTACATATTACCCCCACCATACACTCCGCACTCCTCTCCTGTACATATTACCCCCCGCCATACACGCCGCACTCCTCTCCTGTACATATTACCCACCTCCATACACGCCGCACTCCTCTCCTGTACAGATTTACCCACCTCCATACACTCCGCACTCCTCTCCTGTACATACTACCCACCTTTATACACTCCACACTCCTCTCCTGTACATATTACCCCCACCATACACTCCACACTCCTCTCCTGTACATATTACCCACCTCCATACACGCCGCACTCCTCTCCTGTACATATTACCCCCACCATACACTCCGCACTCCTCTCCTGTACATATTACCCCCCGCCATATACGCTGAACTCCTCTCCTGTACATATTACCCACCTCCATACATGCAGCACTCCTCTCCTGTACATATAACCCTAACCATACACTTCGCACTCCTCTCCTGTACATATTACCCCCCGCCATACACGCCGAACTCCTCTCCTGTACATATTACCCACCTCCATACACTCCGCACTCCTCTCCTGTACATATTTCCCCCACCATACACTCCACACTCCTCTCCTGTACATATTACCCACCTCCATACACTCTGCACTCCTCTCCTGTGCATATTACCCCCCGCCATACACGCCGCACTCCTCTCCTGTACATATTCCCCCCTCCGCCATACACTCCACACTCCTCTCCTGTACATATTACCCCCACCATACACTCCGCACTCCTCTCCTGTACATATTACCCCCGCCATACAAGCCGCACTCCTCTCCTGTACATATTACTCACCTCCATACACTCCGCACTCCTCTCCTGTACATATTACCCCCACCATACACTCCACAATCCTCTCCTGTACATATTACCCACCTCCATATACTCTGCACTACTCTCCTGTACATATTACCCACCTCCATACACTCCGCACTCCTCTTCTGTACATATTACCCCCACCATACACTCCACACTCTTCTCCTGTACATATTACCCACCTCCATACACTCTGCACTCCTCTCCTGTACATATTACCCCCACCATACACTCCGCACTCCTCTCCTGTACATATTACCCACCTCCATACACTCTGCACTCCTCTCCTGTACATATTACCCCCCGCCATACACGCCGCACTCCTATCCTGTACATATTACCCCCCGCCATACACTCCACACTCCTCTCCTGTACATATTACCCCCGCCATACACTCCGCACTCCTCTCCTGTACATATTACCCCCGCCATACAAGCCGCACTCCTCTCCTGTACATATAACCCTAACCATACACTTCGCACTCCTCTCCTGTACATATTACCCCCCGCCATACACGCCGCACTCCTCTCCTGTACAATATTACCCACCTCCATACACTCCGCACTCCTCTCCTGTACATATTACCACCCCTTACACTCCACACTCCTCTCCTGTACATATTACCCACCTCCATACACTCTGCACTCCTCTCCTGTACATATTACCCCCCGCCATACACGCCGCACTCCTATCCTGTACATATTACCCCCCGCCATACACTCCACACTCCTCTCCTGTACATATTACCCCCGCCATACACTCCGCACTCCTCTCCTGTACATATTACCCCCGCCATACAAGCCACACTCCTCTCCTGTACATATTACTTACCTCCATACACTCCGCACTCCTCTCCTGTACATATTACCCCCACCATACACTCCACACTCCTCTCCTGTACATATTACCCACCTCCATACACTCTGCACTCCTCTCCTGTACATATTACCCACCTCCATACACTCCGCACTCCTCTTCTGTACATATTACCCCCACAATACACTCCACACTACTCTCCTGTACATATTACCCACCTCCATACACTCTGCACTCCTCTTCTGTACATATTACCCCCACCATACACTCCGCACTCCTCTCCTGTACATATTACCCACCTCCATACACTCCGCACTCCTCTCCTGTACATATTACCCCCCGCCATACATGCCGCACTCCTTTACTGTACATATTATCCCCACCATACACTCCGCACTCCTCTCCTGTGCATATTACCCCCCGCCATACACGAGGTAATCCTCTCCTGTACATATTACCCACCTCCATACACGCCGCACTCCTCTCCTGTACATATTACCCCCACCATACACTCCGCACTCCTCTCCTGTACATATTACCCCCGCCATACACGCCGCACTCCTCTACTGTACATATTACCCACCTCCATACACTCCGCAATCCTCTTCTGTACATATTACCCCCACCATACACTCCACACTCCTCTCCTGTACATATTACCCACCTCCATACACTCCACACTCCTCTTCTGTACATATTACCCCCACCATACACTCCACACTCCTCTCCTGTACATATTACCCACCTCCATACACTCTGCACTCCTCTCCTGTACATATTACCCACCTCCATACACTCCGCACTTCTCTCCTGTACATATTACCCCCACCATACACTCCTCTTCTGTACATATTACCCCCCGCCATATACGCCGAACTCCTCTCCTGTACATATTACCCACCTCCATACATGCAGCACTCCTCTCCTGTACATATAACCCTAACCATACACTTCGCACTCCTCTCCTGTACATATTACCCCCCGCCATACACGCCGCACTCCTATCCTGTACATATTACCCCCCCGCCATACACTCCACACTCCTCTCCTGTACATATTACCCCGCCATACACTCCGCACTCCTCTCCTGTGCATATTACCCCCCGCCATACACGAGGTAATACTCTCCTGTACATATTACCCACCTCCATACACGCCGCACTCCTCTCCTGTACATATTACCCCCACCATACACTCCGCACTCCTCTCCTGTACATATTACCCCCGCCATACACGCCGCACTCCTCTACTGTACATATTACCCACCTCCATACACTCCGCACTCCTCTCCTGTACATATTACCTCCACCATACACTCCACACTCCTCTCCTGCACATATTACCCACCTCCATACACTCTGCACTCCTCTCCTGTACATATTACCCACCTCCATACACTCCGCACTCCTCTTCTGTTCATATTACCCCCACCATACACTCCACACTCCTCTCCTGTACATATTACCCACCTCCATACACTCCACACTCCTCTTCTGTACATATTACCCCCACCATACACTCCACACTCCTCCTGTACATATTACCCACCTCCATACACTCTGCACTCCTCTCCTGTACATATTACCCACCTCCATACACTCCGCACTTCTCTCCTGTACATATTACCCCCACCATACACTCCACACTCCTCTCCTGTACATATTACCCACCTCCATACACTCTGCACTCCTCTCCTGTACATATTACCCACCTCCATACACTCCGCACTTCTCTCCTGTACATATTACCCCCACCATACACTCCACACTCCTCTCCTGTACATATTACCCACCTCCATACACTCCGCACTCCTCTTCTGTACATATTACCCCACCATACACTCCACACTCCTCTCCTGTACATATTACCCACCTCCATACACTCTGCACTCCTCTCCTGTACATATTACCCCCACCATACACTCCGCACTCCTCTCCTGTACATATTACCCACCTCCATACACTCCGCACTCCTCTCCTGTACACATTTACCCACCTCCATACACTCCGCACTCCTCTCCTGTACATACTACCCACCTTCATACACTCCACACTCCTCTCCTGTACATATTACCCCCACCATACACTCTGCACTCCTCTCCTGTACATATTACCCACCTCCATACACGCCGCACTCCTCTCCTGTACATATTACCCCCACCATACACTCCGCACTCCTCTCCTGTACAGATTTACCCACCTCCACACACTCCGCACTCCTCTCCTGTACATACTACCCACCTTCATACACTCCACACTCCTCTACTGTACATATTACCCCCACCATACACTCCACACTCCTCTCCTGTACATATTACCCACCTCCATACACTCCGCACTCCTCTCCTGTACATATTACCTCCACCATACACTCCACACTCCTCTCCTGTACATATTACCCACCTCCATACACTCTGCACTCCTCTCCTGTACATATTACCCCCACCATACACTCTGCACTCCTCTCCTGTACATATTACCCACCTCCATACACTCTGCACTCCTCTCCTGTACATATTACCCCCACCATACACTCCGCACTCCTCTCCTGTACATATTACCCCCCGCCATATACGCCAAACTCCTCTCCTGTACATATTATCCACCTCCATACATGCAGCACTCCTCTCCTGTACATATAACCCTAACCATACACTTCGCACTCCTCTCCTGTACATATTACCCCCGCCATACACGCCGCACTCCTCTCCTGTACATATTACCCACCTCCATACACTCCGCACTCCTCTCCTGTACATATTACCCCCACCATACACTCCACACTCCTCTCCTGTACATATTACCCACCTCCATACACGCCGCACTCCTCTCCTGTACATATTACTCCCACCATACACTCCGCACTCCTCTCCTGTACATATTACCCCCGCCATATACGCCGCACTCCTCTCCTGTACATATTACCCACCTCCATACACTCCGCACTCCTCTCCTGTACATATTACCCCCACCATACACTCCACACTCCTCTCCTGTACATATTACCCACCTCCATACACTCTGCACTCCTCTCCTGTACATATTACCCCCCGCCATACACGCCACACTCCTATCCTCTACATATTACCCCCACCATACACTCCACACTCCTCTCCTGTACATATTACCCCGCCATACACGCCGCACTCCTCTCCTGTACATATTACCCCCGCCATACAAGCCGCACTCCTCTCCTGTACATATTACTCACCTCCATACACTCCGCACTCCTCTCCTGTACATATTACCCCCACCATACACTCCACACTCCTCTCCTGTACATATTACCCACCTCCATACACTCTGCACTCCTCTCCTGTACATATTACCCACCTCCATACACTCCGCACTCCTCTTCTGTACATATTACCCCCACCATACACTCCACACTACTCTCCTGTACATATTACCCACCTCCATACACTCTGCAATCCTCTCCTGTACATATTAGCCCCACCATACACTCCGCACTCCTCTCCTGTACATATTACCCACCTCCATACACTCCGCACTCCTCTCCTGTACATATTACCCCCCGCCATACATGCCTCGCTCCTTTACTGTACATATTATCCCCACCATACACTCCGCACTCCTCTCCTGTGCATATTACTCCCCGCCATACACGAGGTAATCCTCTCCTGTACATATTACCCACCTCCATACACGCCGCACTCCTCTCCTGTACATATTACCCCCACCATACACTCCGCACTCCTCTCCTGTACATATTACCCCCGCCATACACGCCGCACTCCTCTACTGTACATATTACCCACCTCCATACACGCCGCACTCCTCTCCTGTACAGATTTACCCACCTCCATACACTCCGCACTCCTCTCCTGTACATACTACCCACCTTTATACACTCCACACTCCTCTTCGGTACATATTACCCCCACCATACACTCCACACTCCTCTCCTGTACATATTACCCACCTCCATACACGCCGCACTCCTCTCCTGTACATATTACCCCCACCATACACTCCGCACTCCTCTCCTGTACATATTACCCCCCGCCATATACGCCGAACTCCTCTCCTGTACATATTACCCACCTCCATACATGCAGCACTCCTCTCCTGTACATATAACCCTAACCATACACTTCGCACTCCTCTCCTGTACATATTACCCCCCGCCATACACGCTGCACTCCTCTCTTGTACATATTACCCACCTCCATACACTCCGCACTCCTCTCCTGTACATATTACCCCCACCATACACTCCACACTCCTCTCCTGTACATATTACCCACCTCCATACACGCCGCACTCCTCTCCTGTACAGATTTACCCACCTCCATACACTCCGCACTCCTCTCCTGTACATACTACCCACCTTTATACACTCCACACTCCTCTTCGGTACATATTACCCCCACCATACACTCCACACTCCTCTCCTGTACATATTACCCACCTCCATACACGCCGCACTCCTCTCCTGTACATATTACCCCCACCATACACTCCGCACTCCTCTCCTGTACATATTACCCCCCGCCATATACGCCGAACTCCTCTCCTGTACATATTACCCACCTCCATACATGCAGCACTCCTCTCCTGTACATATAACCCTAACCATACACTTCGCACTCCTCTCCTGTACATATTACCCCCCGCCATACACGCCGCACTCCTCTCCTGTACATATTACCCACCTCCATACACTCCGCACTCCTCTCCTGTACATATTACCCCCACCATACACTCCACACTCCTCTCCTGTACATATTACCCACCTCCATACACTCTGCACTCCTCTCCTGTACATATTACCCCCCGCCATACACGCCGCACTCCTCTCCTGTACATATTACCCCCCGCCATACACTCCACACTCCTCTCCTGTACATATTACCCCCCGCCATACACGCCGCACTCCTCTCCTGTACATATTACTCACCTCCATACACTCCGCACTACTCTCCTGTACATATTACCCCCACCATACACTCCACACTCCTCTCCTGTACATATTACCCACCTCCATACACTCTGCACTCCTCTCCTGTACATATTACCCACCTCCATACACTCCGCACTCCTCTTCTGTACATATTACTCCCACCATACACTTCACACTCCTCTCCTGTACATATTACCCACCTCCATACACTCTGCACTCCTCTCCTGTACATATTACCCCCACCATACACTCTGCACTCCTCTCCTGTACATATTACCCACCTCCATGCACTCCGCACTCCTCTCCTGTACATATTACCCCCCGCCATACATGCCCCACTCCTTTACTGTACATATTATCCCCACCATACACTCCGCACTCCTCTCCTGTGCATATTACCCACATCCATACACGCCACACTCCTCTCCTGTACATATTACCCCCACCATACACTCCGCACTTTTCTCCTGTACATATTATCACCCGCCATACACGCCGCACTTCTCTCCTGTACATATAACCCTAACCATACACTCCGCACTCCTCTCCTGTACATATTACCCGCCGCCATACACGCCGCACTCCTCTACTGTACATATTACCCACCTCCATACACTCCGCACTCCTCTCCTGTACATATTACCTCCACCATACACTCCACACTCCTCTCCTGTACATATTACCCACCTCCATACACTCTGCACTCCTCTCCTGTACATATTACCCACCTCCATACACTCCGCACTCCTCTCCTGTACATATTACCCACCTCCATACACTCGGCACTCCTCTCCTGTACATATTACCCCCCGCCATACACGCCGCACTCCTCTCCTGTACATATTACCCCCACCATACACTCCGCACTCCTCTCCTGTACATATTACCCCCCGCCATACACGCCGCACTCCTCTCCTGTACATATTACCCACCTCCATACACGCCGCACTCCTCTCCTGTACAGATTTACCCACCTCCATACACTCCGCACTCCTCTCCTGTACATACTACCCACCTTTATACACTCCACACTCCTCTCCTGTACATATTACCCCCACCATACACTCCACACTCCTCTCCTGTACATATTACCCACCTCCATACACGCCGCACTCCTCTCCTGTACATATTACCCCCACCATACACTCCGCACTCCTCTCCTGTACATATTACCCCCCGCCATATACGCCGAACTCCTCTCCTGTACATATTACCCACCTCCATACATGCAGCACTCCTCTCCTGTACATATAACCCTAACCATACACTTCGCACTCCTCTCCTGTACATATTACCCCCCGCCATACACGCCGAACTCCTCTCCTGTACATATTACCCACCTCCATACACTCCGCACTCCTCTCCTGTACATATTTCCCCCACCATACACTCCACACTCCTCTCCTGTACATATTACCCCCGCCATACACTCCGCACTCCTCTCCTGTACATATTACCCCCGCCATACACGCCGCACTCCTCTCCTGTACATATTCCCCCCACCGCCATACACTCCACACTCCTCTCCTGTACATATTACCCCCACCATACACTCCACAATCCTCTCCTGTACATATTACCCACCTCCATATACTCTGCACTACTCTCCTGTACATATTACCCACCTCCATACACTCCGCACTCCTCTTCTGTACATATTACCCCCACCATACACTCCACACTCTTCTCCTGTACATATTACCCACCTCCATACACTCTGCACTCCTCTCCTGTACATATTACCCCCACCATACACTCCGCACTCCTCTCCTGTACATATTACCCACCTCCATACACTCCGCACTCCTCTCCTGTACATATTACCCCCCGCCATACATGCCGCACTCCTTTACTGTACATATTATCCCCACCATACACTCCGCACTCCTCTCCTGTGCATATTACCCCCCGCCATACACAAGGTAATCCTCTCCTGTACATATTACCCACCTCCATACACGCCGCACTCCTCTCCTGTACATATTATCCCCCGCCATACACGCCGCACTCCTCTCCTGTACATATAACCCTAACCATACACTCCGCACTCCTCTCCTGTACATATTACCCCCGCCATACACGCCGCACTCCTCTACTGTACATATTACCCACCTCCATACACTCCGCACTCCTCTCCTGTACATATTACCTCCACCATACACTCCACACTCCTCTCCTGTACATATTACCCACCTCCATACACTCTGCACTCCTCTCCTGTACATATTACCCACCTCCATACACTCCGCACTCCTCTTCTGTACATATTACCCCCACCATACACTCCACACTCCTCTCCTGTACATATTACCCACCTCCATACACCCCACACTCCTCTTCTGTACATATTACCCCCCGCCATATACGCCGAACTCCTCTCCTGTACATATTACCCACCTCCATAGATGCAGCACTCCTCTCCTGTACATATAACCCTAACCATACACTTCGCACTCCTCTCCTGTACATATTACCCCCCGCCATACACGCTGCACTCCTCTCTTGTACATATTACCCACCTCCATACACTCCGCACTCCTCTCCTGTACATATTACCCCCACCATACACTCCACACTCCTCTCCTGTACATATTACCCACCTCCATACACGCCGCACTCCTCTCCTGTACAGATTTACCCACCTCCATACACTCCGCACTCCTCTCCTGTACATACTACCCACCTTTATACACTCCACACTCCTCTTCGGTACATATTACCCCCACCATACACTCCACACTCCTCTCCTGTACATATTACCCACCTCCATACACGCCGCACTCCTCTCCTGTACATATTACCCCCACCATACACTCCGCACTCCTCTCCTGTACATATTACCCCCGCCATATACGCCGAACTCCTCTCCTGTACATATTACCCACCTCCATACATGCAGCACTCCTCTCCTGTACATATAACCCTAACCATACACTTCGCACTCCTCTCCTGTACATATTACCCCCCGCCATACACGCCGCACTCCTCTCCTGTACATATTACCCACCTCCATACACTCCGCACTCCTCTCCTGTACATGTTACCCCCACCATACACTCCACACTCCTCTCCTGTACATATTACCCACCTCCATACACTCTGCACTCCTCTCCTGTACATATTACCCCCCGCCATACACGCCGCACTCCTCTCCTGTACATATTACCCCCCGCCATACACTCCACACTCCTCTCCTGTACATATTACCCCCCGCCATACACGCCGCACTCCTCTCCTGTACATATTACTCACCTCCATACACTCCGCACTACTCTCCTGTACATATTACCCCCACCATACACTCCACACTCCTCTCCTGTACATATTACCCACCTCCATACACTCTGCACCCCTCTCCTGTACATATTACCCACCTCCATACACTCCGCACTCCTCTCCTGTACATATTACCCCCACCATACACTCCACACTCCTCTCCTGTACATATTACCCACCTCCATACACTCCGCACTCCTCTTCTGTACATATTACCCCCACCATACACTTCACACTCCTCTCCTGTACATATTACCCACCTCCATACACTCTGCACTCCTCTCCTGTACATATTACCCCCACCATACACTCTGCACTCCTCTCCTGTACATATTACCCACCTCCATACACTCTGCACTCTCTCCTGTACATATTACCCACCTCCATGCACTCCGCACTCCTCTCCTGTACATATTACCCCCCGCCATACATGCCGCACTCCTTTACTGTACATATTATCCCCACCATACACTCCGCACTCCTCTCCTGTGCATATTACCCACATCCATACACGCCGCACTCCTCTCCTGTACATATTACCCCCACCATACACTCCACACTTTTCTCCTGTACATATTATCACCCGCCTTACACGCCACACTTCTCTCCTGTACATATAACCCTAACCATACACTCCGCACTCCTCTCCTGTACATATTACCCGCCGCCATACACGCCGCACTCCTCTACTGTACATATTACCCACCTCCATACACTCCGCACTCCTCTCCTGTACATATTACCTCCACCATACACTCCACACTCCTCTCCTGTACATATTACCCACCTCCATACACTCTGCACTCCTCTCCTGTACATATTACCCCCACCATACACTCCGCACTCCTCTCCTGTACACATTACCCCCCGCCATACACGCCGCACTCCTCTCCTGTACATATTACCCACCTCCATACACGCCGCACTCCTCTCCTGTACAGATTTACCCACCTCCATACACTCCGCACTCCTCTCCTGTACATACTACCCACCTTTATACACTCCACACTCCTCTCGTGTACATATTAACCCCACCATACACTCCACACTCCTCTCCTGTACATATTACCCACCTCCATACACGCCGCACTCCTCTCCTGTACATATTACCCCCACCATACACTCCGCACTCCTCTCCTGTACATATTACCCCCCGCCATATACGCCGAACTCCTCTCCTGTACATATTACCCACCTCCATACATGCAGCACTCCTCTCCTGTACATATAACCCTAACCATACACTTCGCACTCCTCTCCTGTACATATTACCCCCCGCCATACACGCCGAACTCCTCTCCTGTACATATTACCCACCTCCATACACTCCGCACTCCTCTCCTGTACATATTTCCCCCACCATACACTCCACACTCCTCTCCTGTACATATTATCCACCTCCATACACTCTGCACTCCTCTCCTGTGCATATTACCCCCCGCCATACACGCCGCACTCCTCTCCTGTACATATTCCCCCCTCCGCCATACACTCCACACTCCTCTCCTGTACATATTACCCCCGCCATACACTCCGCACTCCTCTCCTGTACATATTACCCCCGCCATACAAGCCGCACTCCTCTCCTGTACATATTACTCACCTCCATACACTCCGCACTCCTCTCCTGTACATATTACCCCCACCATACACTCCACAATCCTCTCCTGTACATATTACCCACCTCCATATACTCTGCACTACTCTCCTGTACATATTACCCACCTCCATACACTCCGCACTCCTCTTCTGTACATATTACCCCCACCATACACTCCACACTCTTCTCCTGTACATATTACCCACCTCCATACACTCTGCACTCCTCTCCTGTACATATTACCCCCACCATACACTCCGCACTCCTCTCCTGTACATATTACCCACCTCCATACACTCCGCACTCCTCTCCTGTACATATTACCCCCCGCCATACATGCCGCACTCCTTTACTGTACATATTATCCCCACCATACACTCCGCACTCCTCTCCTGTGCATATTACCCCCCGCCATACACGAGGTAATCCTCTCCTGTACATATTACCCACCTCCATACACGCCGCACTCCTCTCCTGTACATATTACCCCCACCATACACTCCACACTTTTCTCCTGTACATATTATCCCCCGCCATACACGCCGCACTCCTCTCCTGTACATATAACCCTAACCATACACTCCGCACTCCTCTCCTGTACATATTACCCCCCGCCATACACGCCGCACTCCTCTACTGTACATATTACCCACCTCCATACACTCCGCACTCCTCTCCTGTACATATTACCTCCACCATACACTCCACACTCCTCTCCTGTACATATTACCCACCTCCATACACTCTGCACTCCTCTCCTGTACATATTACCCACCTCCATACACTCCGCACTCCTCTTCTGTACATATTACCCCCACCATACACCCCACACTCCTCTTCTGTACATATTACCCCCCGCCATATACGCCGAACTCCTCTCCTGTACATATTACCCACCTCCATACACTTCGCACTCCTCTCCTGTACATATAACCCTAACCATACACTTCGCACTCCTCTCCTGTACATATTACCCCCCGCCATACACGCCGCACTCCTCTCCTGTACATATTACCCACCTCCATAGATGCAGCACTCCTCTCCTGTACATATAACCCTAACCATACACTTCGCACTCCTCTCCTGTACATATTACCCCCCGCCATACACGCTGCACTCCTCTCTTGTACATATTACCCACCTCCATACACTCCGCACTCCTCTCCTGTACATATTACCCACCTCCATACACTCCGCACTCCTCTCCTGTATATATTACCCCCGCCATACACTCCGCACTCCTCTCCTGTACATATTACCCCCGCCATACAAGCCGCACTCCTCTCCTGTACATATTACCCACCTCCATACACTCCGCACTCCTCTCCTGTACATATTACCCACCTCCATAGATGCAGCACTCCTCTCCTGTACATATAACCCTAACCATACACTTCGCACTCCTCTCCTGTACATATTATCCCCACCATACACTCCGCACTCCTCTCCAGTACATATTACCCCCACCATACACTCCACACTCCTCTCCTGTACATATTACCCACCTCCATACACTCCGCACTCCTCTCCTGTACATATTACCCACCTCCATAGATGCAGCACTCCTCTCCTGTACATATAACCCTAACCATACACTTCGCACTCCTTTACTGTACATATTATCCCCACCATACACTCCGCACTCCTCTCCTGTGCATATTACTCCCCGCCATACACGAGGTAATCCTCTCCTGTACATATTACCCACCTCCATACACGCCGCACTCCTCTCCTGTACATATTACCCCCACCATACACTCCGCACTCCTCTCCTGTACATATTACCCCCGCCATACACGCCGCACTCCTCTACTGTACATATTACCCACCTCCATACACGCCGCACTCCTCTCCTGTACAGATTTACCCACCTCCATACACTCCGCACTCCTCTCCTGTACATACTACCCACCTTTATACACTCCACACTCCTCTTCTGTACATATTACCCCCACCATACACTCCACACTCCTCTCCTGTACATATTACCCACCTCCATACACGCCGCACTCCTCTCCTGTACATATTACCCCCACCATACACTCCGCACTCCTCTCCTGTACATATTACCCCCCGCCATATACGCCGAACTCCTCTCCTGTACATATTACCCACCTCCATACATGCAGCACTCCTCTCCTGTACATATAACCGTAACCATACACTTCGCACTCCTCTCCTGTACATATTACCCCCCGCCATACACGCCGCACTCCTCTCCTGTACATATTACCCACCTCCATACACTCCGCACTCCTCTCCTGTACATATTACCCCCACCATACACTCCACACTCCTCTCCTGTACATATTACCCACCTCCATACACGCCGCACTCCTCTCCTGTACAGATTTACCCACCTCCATACACTCCGCACTCCTCTCCTGTACATACTACCCACCTTTATACACTCCACACTCCTCTTCGGTACATATTACCCCCACCATACACTCCACACTCCTCTCCTGTACATATTACCCACCTCCATACACGCCGCACTCCTCTCCTGTACATATTACTCCCACCATACACTCCGCACTCCTCTCCTGTACATATTACCCCCGCCATATACGCCGAACTCCTCTCCTGTACATATTACCCACCTCCATACATGCAGCACTCCTCTCCTGTACATATAACCCTAACCATACACTTCGCACTCCTCTCCTGTACATATTACCCCCCGCCATACACGCCGCACTCCTCTCCTGTACAATATTACCCACCTCCATACACTCCGCACTCCTCTCCTGTACATATTACCCCCACCATACACTCCACACTCCTCTCCTGTACATATTACCCACCTCCATACACTCTGCACTCCTCTCCTGTACATATTACCCCCCGCCATACACGCCGCACTCCTATCCTGTACATATTACCCCCGCCATACACTCCACACTCCTCTCCTGTACATATTACCCCCGCCATACACTCCGCACTCCTCTCCTGTACATATTACCCCCGCCATACAAGCCGCACTCCTCTCCTGTACATATTACTCACCTCCATACACTCCGCACTCCTCTCCTGTACATATTACCCCCACCATACACTCCACACTCCTCTCCTGTACATATTACCCACCTCCATACACTCTGCACTCCTCTCCTGTACATATTACCCACCTCCATACACTCCGCACTCCTCTTCTGTACATATTACCCCCACAATACACTCCACACTACTCTCCTGTACATATTACCCACCTCCATACACTCTGCACTCCTCTCCTGTACATATTACCCCCACCATACACTCCGCACTCCTCTCCTGTACATATTACCCACCTCCATACACTCCGCACTCCTCTCCTGTACATATTACCCCCCGCCATACATGCCGCACTCCTTTACTGTACATATTATCCCCACCATACACTCCGCACTCCTCTCCTGTGCATATTACTCCCCGCCATACACGAGGTAATCCTCTCCTGTACATATTACCCACCTCCATACACGCCGCACTCCTCTCCTGTACATATTACCCCCACCATACACTCCGCACTCCTCTCCTGTACATATTACCCCCGCCATACACGCCGCACTCCTCTACTGTACATATTACCCACCTCCATACACGCCGCACTCCTCTCCTGTACAGATTTACCCACCTCCATACACTCCGCACTCCTCTCCTGTACATACTACCCACCTTTATACACTCCACACTCCTCTTCGGTACATATTACCCCCACCATACACTCCACACTCCTCTCCTGTACATATTACCCACCTCCATACACGCCGCACTCCTCTCCTGTACATATTACCCCCACCATACACTCCGCACTCCTCTCCTGTACATATTACCCACCTCCATACATGCAGCACTCCTCTCCTGTACATATAACCGTAACCATACACTTCGCACTCCTCTCCTGTACATATTACCCCCCGCCATACACGCCGCACTCCTCTCCTGTACATATTACCCACCTCCATACACTCCGCACTCCTCTCCTGTACATATTACCCCCCACCATACACTCCACACTCCTCTCCTGTACATATTACCCACCTCCATACACGCCGCACTCCTCTCCTGTACAGATTTACCCACCTCCATACACTCCGCACTCCTCTCCTGTACATACTACCCACCTTTATACACTCCACACTCCTCTTCGGTACATATTACCCCCACCATACACTCCACACTCCTCTCCTGTACATATTACCCACCTCCATACACGCCGCACTCCTCTCCTGTACATATTACTCCCACCATACACTCCGCACTCCTCTCCTGTACATATTACCCCCGCCATATACGCCGAACTCCTCTCCTGTACATATTACCCACCTCCATACATGCAGCACTCCTCTCCTGTACATATAACCCTAACCATACACTTTGCACTCCTCTCCTGTACATATTACCCCCCGCCATACACGCCGCACTCCTCTCCTGTACAATATTACCCACCTCCATACACTCCGCACTCCTCTCCTGTACATATTACCCCCACCATACACTCCACACTCCTCTCCTGTACATATTACCCACCTCCATACACTCTGCACTCCTCTCCTGTACATATTACCCCCCGCCATACACGCCGCACTCCTATCCTCTACATATTACCCCCCCGCCATACACTCCACACTCCTCTCCTGTACATATTACCCCCACCATACACTCCGCACTCCTCTCCTGTACATATTACCCCCGCCATACAAGCCGCACTCCTCTCCTGTACATATTACTCACCTCCATACACTCCGCACTCCTCTCCTGTACATATTACCCCCACCATACACTCCACACTCCTCTCCTGTACATATTACCCACCTCCATACACTCCGCACTCCTCTTCTGTACATATTACCCCCACCATACACTCCACACTACTCTCCTGTACATATTACCCACCTCCATACACTCTGCACTCCTCTCCTGTACATATTAGCCCCACCATACACTCCGCACTCCTCTCCTGTACATATTACCCACCTCCATACACTCCGCACTCCTCTCCTGTACATATTACCCCCCGCCATACATGCCGCACTCCTTTACTGTACATATTATCCCCACCATACACTCCGCACTCCTCTCCTGTGCATATTACCCCCCGCCATACACGAGGTAATCCTCTCCTGTACATATTACCCACCTCCATACACGCCGCACTCCTCTCCTGTACATATTACCCCCACCATACACTCCGCACTCCTCTCCTGTACATATTACCCCCGCCATACACGCCGCACTCCTCTACTGTACATATTACCCACCTCCATACACTCTGCACTCCTCTCCTGTACATATTACCCACCTCCATACACTCTGCACTCCTCTCCTGTACATATTACCCACCTCCATACACTCCGCACTCCTCTTCTGTACATATTACCCCCACCATACACTCCACACTCCTCTCCTGTACATATTACCCACCTCCATACACTCCACACTCCTCTTCTGTACATATTACCCCCACCATACACTCCACACTCCTCTCCTGTACATATTACCCACCTCCATACACTCTGCACTCCTCTCCTGTACATATTACCCCCCGCCATACACGCCGCACTCCTCTCCTGTACATATTCCCCCCTCCGCCATACACTCCACACTCCTCTCCTGTACATATTACCCCCGCCATACACTCCGCACTCCTCTCCTGTACATATTACCCCCGCCATACAAGCCGCACTCCTCTCCTGTACATATTACTCACCTCCATACACTCCGCACTCCTCTCCTGTACATATTACCCCCACCATACACTCCACAATCCTCTCCTGTACATATTACCCACCTCCATATACTCTGCACTACTCTCCTGTACATATTACCCACCTCCATACACTCCGCACTCCTCTTCTGTACATATTACCCCCACCATACACTCCACACTCTTCTCCTGTACATATTACCCACCTCCATACACTCTGCACTCCTCTCCTGTACATATTACCCCCACCATACACTCCGCACTCCTCTCCTGTACATATTACCCACCTCCATACACTCCGCACTCCTCTCCTGTACATATTACCCCCCGCCATACATGCCGCACTCCTTTACTGTACATATTATCCCCACCATACACTCCGCACTCCTCTCCTGTGCATATTACCCCCCGCCATACACGAGGTAATCCTCTCCTGTACATATTACCCACCTCCATACACGCCGCACTCCTCTCCTGTACATATTACCCCCACCATACACTCCACACTTTTCTCCTGTACATATTATCCCCCGCCATACACGCCGCACTCCTCTCCTGTACATATAACCCTAACCATACACTCCGCACTCCTCTCCTGTACATATTACCCCCCGCCATACACGCCGCACTCCTCTACTGTACATATTACCCACCTCCATACACTCCGCACTCCTCTCCTGTACATATTACCTCCACCATACACTCCACACTCCTCTCCTGTACATATTACCCACCTCCATACACTCTGCACTCCTCTCCTGTACATATTACCCACCTCCATACACTCCGCACTCCTCTTCTGTACATATTACCCCCCACCATACACCCCACACTCCTCTTCTGTACATATTACCCCCCGCCATATACGCCGAACTCCTCTCCTGTACATATTACCCACCTCCATACACTTCGCACTCCTCTCCTGTACATATAACCCTAACCATACACTTCGCACTCCTCTCCTGTACATATTACCCCCCGCCATACACGCCGCACTCCTCTCCTGTACATATTACCCACCTCCATAGATGCAGCACTCCTCTCCTGTACATATAACCCTAACCATACACTTCGCACTCCTCTCCTGTACATATTACCCCCCGCCATACACGCTGCACTCCTCTCTTGTACATATTACCCACCTCCATACACTCCGCACTCCTCTCCTGTACATATTACCCACCTCCATACACTCCGCACTCCTCTCCTGTATATATTACCCCCGCCATACACTCCGCACTCCTCTCCTGTACATATTACCCCCCGCCATACAAGCCGCACTCCTCTCCTGTACATATTACCCACCTCCATACACTCCGCACTCCTCTCCTGTACATATTACCCACCTCCATAGATGCAGCACTCCTCTCCTGTACATATAACCCTAACCATACACTTCGCACTCCTCTCCTGTACATATTATCCCCACCATACACTCCGCACTCCTCTCCAGTACATATTACCCCCACCATACACTCCACACTCCTCTCCTGTACATATTACCCACCTCCATACACTCCGCACTCCTCTCCTGTACATATTACCCACCTCCATAGATGCAGCACTCCTCTCCTGTACATATAACCCTAACCATACACTTCGCACTCCTTTACTGTACATATTATCCCCACCATACACTCCGCACTCCTCTCCTGTGCATATTACTCCCCGCCATACACGAGGTAATCCTCTCCTGTACATATTACCCACCTCCATACACGCCGCACTCCTCTCCTGTACATATTACCCCCACCATACACTCCGCACTCCTCTCCTGTACATATTACCCCCGCCATACACGCCGCACTCCTCTACTGTACATATTACCCACCTCCATACACGCCGCACTCCTCTCCTGTACAGATTTACCCACCTCCATACACTCCGCACTCCTCTCCTGTACATACTACCCACCTTTATACACTCCACACTCCTCTTCTGTACATATTACCCCCACCATACACTCCACACTCCTCTCCTGTACATATTACCCACCTCCATACACGCCGCACTCCTCTCCTGTACATATTACCCCCACCATACACTCCGCACTCCTCTCCTGTACATATTACCCCCCGCCATATACGCCGAACTCCTCTCCTGTACATATTACCCACCTCCATACATGCAGCACTCCTCTCCTGTACATATAACCGTAACCATACACTTCGCACTCCTCTCCTGTACATATTACCCCCCGCCATACACGCCGCACTCCTCTCCTGTACATATTACCCACCTCCATACACTCCGCACTCCTCTCCTGTACATATTACCCCCACCATACACTCCACACTCCTCTCCTGTACATATTACCCACCTCCATACACGCCGCACTCCTCTCCTGTACAGATTTACCCACCTCCATACACTCCGCACTCCTCTCCTGTACATACTACCCACCTTTATACACTCCACACTCCTCTTCGGTACATATTACCCCCACCATACACTCCACACTCCTCTCCTGTACATATTACCCACCTCCATACACGCCGCACTCCTCTCCTGTACATATTACTCCCACCATACACTCCGCACTCCTCTCCTGTACATATTACCCCCGCCATATACGCCGAACTCCTCTCCTGTACATATTACCCACCTCCATACATGCAGCACTCCTCTCCTGTACATATAACCCTAACCATACACTTCGCACTCCTCTCCTGTACATATTACCCCCCGCCATACACGCCGCACTCCTCTCCTGTACAATATTACCCACCTCCATACACTCCGCACTCCTCTCCTGTACATATTACCCCCACCATACACTCCACACTCCTCTCCTGTACATATTACCCACCTCCATACACTCTGCACTCCTCTCCTGTACATATTACCCCCCGCCATACACGCCGCACTCCTATCCTGTACATATTACCCCCGCCATACACTCCACACTCCTCTCCTGTACATATTACCCCCGCCATACACTCCGCACTCCTCTCCTGTACATATTACCCCCGCCATACAAGCCGCACTCCTCTCCTGTACATATTACTCACCTCCATACACTCCGCACTCCTCTCCTGTACATATTACCCCCACCATACACTCCACACTCCTCTCCTGTACATATTACCCACCTCCATACACTCTGCACTCCTCTCCTGTACATATTACCCACCTCCATACACTCCGCACTCCTCTTCTGTACATATTACCCCCACAATACACTCCACACTACTCTCCTGTACATATTACCCTCCTCCATACACTCTGCACTCCTCTCCTGTACATATTACCCCCACCATACACTCCGCACTCCTCTCCTGTACATATTACCCACCTCCATACACTCCGCACTCCTCTCCTGTACATATTACCCCCCGCCATACATGCCGCACTCCTTTACTGTACATATTATCCCCACCATACACTCCGCACTCCTCTCCTGTGCATATTACTCCCCGCCATACACGAGGTAATCCTCTCCTGTACATATTACCCACCTCCATACACGCCGCACTCCTCTCCTGTACATATTACCCCCACCATACACTCCGCACTCCTCTCCTGTACATATTACCCCCGCCATACACGCCGCACTCCTCTACTGTACATATTACCCACCTCCATACACGCCGCACTCCTCTCCTGTACAGATTTACCCACCTCCATACACTCCGCACTCCTCTCCTGTACATACTACCCACCTTTATACACTCCAAACTCCTCTTCGGTACATATTACCCCCACCATACACTCCACACTCCTCTCCTGTACATATTACCCACCTCCATACACGCCGCACTCCTCTCCTGTACATATTACCCCCACCATACACTCCGCACTCCTCTCCTGTACATATTACCCACCTCCATACATGCAGCACTCCTCTCCTGTACATATAACCGTAACCATACACTTCGCACTCCTCTCCTGTACATATTACCCCCCGCCATACACGCCACACTCCTCTCCTGTACATATTACCCACCTCCATACACTCCGCACTCCTCTCCTGTACATATTACCCCCACCATACACTCCACACTCCTCTCCTGTACATATTACCCACCTCCATACACGCCGCACTCCTCTCCTGTACAGATTTACCCACCTCCATACACTCCGCACTCCTCTCCTGTACATACTACCCACCTTTATACACTCCACACTCCTCTTCGGTACATATTACCCCCACCATACACTCCACACTCCTCTCCTGTACATATTACCCACCTCCATACACGCCGCACTCCTCTCCTGTACATATTACTCCCACCATACACTCCGCACTCCTCTCCTGTACATATTACCCCCGCCATATACGCCGAACTCCTCTCCTGTACATATTACCCACCTCCATACATGCAGCACTCCTCTCCTGTACATATAACCCTAACCATACACTTTGCACTCCTCTCCTGTACATATTACCCCCCGCCATACACGCCGCACTCCTCTCCTGTACAATATTACCCACCTCCATACACTCCGCACTCCTCTCCTGTACATATTACCCCCACCATACACTCCACACTCCTCTCCTGTACATATTACCCACCTCCATACACTCTGCACTCCTCTCCTGTACATATTACCCCCCGCCATACACGCCGCACTCCTATCCTCTACATATTACCCCCCCGCCATACACTCCACACTCCTCTCCTGTACATATTACCCCCACCATACACTCCGCACTCCTCTCCTGTACATATTACCCCCGCCATACAAGCCGCACTCCTCTCCTGTACATATTACTCACCTCCATACACTCCGCACTCCTCTCCTGTACATATTACCCCCACCATACACTCCACACTCCTCTCCTGTACATATTACCCACCTCCATACACTCCGCACTCCTCTTCTGTACATATTACCCCCACCATACACTCCACACTACTCTCCTGTACATATTACCCACCTCCATACACTCTGCACTCCTCTCCTGTACATATTAGCCCCACCATACACTCCGCACTCCTCTCCTGTACATATTACCCACCTCCATACACTCCGCACTCCTCTCCTGTACATATTACCCCCCGCCATACATGCCGCACTCCTTTACTGTACATATTATCCCCACCATACACTCCGCACTCCTCTCCTGTGCATATTACCCCCCGCCATACACGAGGTAATCCTCTCCTGTACATATTACCCACCTCCATACACGCCGCACTCCTCTCCTGTACATATTACCCCCACCATACACTCCGCACTCCTCTCCTGTACATATTACCCCCGCCATACACGCCGCACTCCTCTACTGTACATATTACCCACCTCCATACACTCTGCACTCCTCTCCTGTACATATTACCCACCTCCATACACTCTGCACTCCTCTCCTGTACATATTACCCACCTCCATACACTCCGCACTCCTCTTCTGTACATATTACCCCCACCATACACTCCACACTCCTCTCCTGTACATATTACCCACCTCCATACACTCCACACTCCTCTTCTGTACATATTACCCCCACCATACACTCCACACTCCTCTCCTGTACATATTACCCACCTCCATACACTCTGCACTCCTCTCCTGTACATATTACCCACCTCCATACACTCCGCACTTCTCTCCTGTACATATTACCCCCACCATACACTCCACACTCCTCTTCTGTACATATTACCCCCCGCCATATACGCCGAACTCCTCTCCTGTACATATTACCCACCTCCATACATGCAGCACTCCTCTCCTGTACATATAACCCTAACCATACACTTCGCACTCCTCTCCTGTACATATTACCCCCCGCCATACACGCCGCACTCCTCTCCTGTACATATTACCCACCTCCATACACTCTGCACTCCTCTCCTGTACATATTACCCCCACCATACACTCCACACTCCTCTCCTGTACATATTACCCACCTCCATACACTCTGCACTCCTCTCCTGTACATATTACCCCCCGCCATACACGCCGCACTCCTATCCTGTACATATTACCCCCCCGCCATACACTCCACACTCCTCTCCTGTACATATTACCCACCTCCATACACTCTGCACTCCTCTCCTGTACATATTACCCCCACCATACACTCTGCACTCCTCTCCTGTACATATTACCCACCTCCATACACGCCACACTCTTCTCCTGTACACATTTACCCACCTCCATACACTCCGCACTCCTCTCCTGTACATACTACCCACCTTCATACACTCCACACTCCTCTCCTGTACATATTACCCCCACCATACACTCTGCACTCCTCTCCTGTACATATTACCCACCTCCATACACGCCGCACTCCTCTCCTGTACATATTACCCCCACCATACACTCCGCACTCCTCTCCTGTACAGATTTACCCACCTCCATACACTCCGCACTCCTCTCCTGTACATACTACCCACCTTCATACACTCCACACTCCTCTCCTGTACATATTACCCCCACCATACACTCCACACTCCTCTCCTGTACATATTACCCACCTCCATACACTCCGCACTCCTCTCCTGTACATATTACCTCCACCATACACTCCACACTCCTCTCCTGTACATATTACCCACCTCCATACACTCTGCACTCCTCTCCTGTACATATTACCCACCTCCATACACTCCGCACTCCTCTTCTGTACATATTACCCCCACCATACACTCCACACTCCTCTCCTGTACATATTACCCACCTCCATACACTCCGCACTCCTCTCCTGTACATATTACCTCCACCATACACTCCACACTCCTCTCCTGTACATATTACCCACCTCCATACACTCTGCACTCCTCTCCTGTACATATTACCCACCTCCATACACTCCGCACTCCTCTTCTGTACATATTACCCCCACCATACACTCCACACTCCTCTCCTGTACATATTACCCACCTCCATACACTCCACACTCCTCTTCTGTACATATTACCCCCCGCCATATACGCCGAACTCCTCTCCTGTACATATTACCCACCTCCATACATGCAGCACTCCTCTCCTGTACATATAACCCTAACCATACACTTCGCACTCCTCTCCTGTACATATTACCCCCCGCCATACACGCCGCACTCCTCTCCTGTACATATTACCCACCTCCATACACTCCGCACTCCTCTCCTGTACATATTACCCCCACCATACACTCCACACTCCTCTCCTGTACATATTACCCACCTCCATACACTCTGCACTCCTCTCCTGTACATATTACCCCCCGCCATACACGCCGCACTCCCATCCTGTACATATTACCCCCCCGCCATACACTCCACACTCCTCTCCTGTACATATTACCCCCGCCATACACTCCGCACTCCTCTCCTGTACATATTACCCACCTCCATACACGGCGCACTCCTCTCCTGTACATATTACCCCCACCATACACTCCGCACTCCTCTCCTGTACAGATTTACCCACCTCCATACACTCCGCACTCCTCTCCTGTACATACTACCCACCTTCATACACTCCACACTCCTCTCCTGTACATATTACCCCCACCATACACTCCACACTCCTCTCCTGTACATATTACCCACCTCCATACACTCCGCACTCCTCTCCTGTACATATTACCTCCACCATACACTCCACACTCCTCTCCTGTACATATTACCCACCTCCATACACTCTGCACTCCTCTCCTGTACATATTACCCACCTCCATACACTCCGCACTCCTCTTCTGTACATATTACCCCCACCATACACTCCACACTCCTCTCCTGTACATATTACCCACCTCCATACACTCCGCACTCCTCTCCTGTACATATTACCTCCACCATACACTCCACACTCCTCTCCTGTACATATTACCCACCTCCATACACTCTGCATTCCTCTCCTGTACATATTACCAACCTCCATACACTCCGCACTCCTCTTCTGTACATATTACCCCCACCATACACTCCACACTCCTCTCCTGTACATATTACCCACCTCCATACACTCCACACTCCTCTTCTGTACATATTACCCCCCGCCATATACGCCGAACTCCTCTCCTGTACATATTACCCACCTCCATACATGCAGCACTCCTCTCCTGTACATATAACCCTAACCATACACTTCGCACTCCTCTCCTGTACATATTACCCCCCGCCATACACGCCGCACTCCTCTCCTGTACATATTACCCACCTCCATACACTCCGCACTCCTCTCCTGTACATATTACCCCCACCATACACTCCACACTCCTCTCCTGTACATATTACCCACCTCCATACACTCTGCACTCCTCTCCTGTACATATTACCCCCCGCCATACACGCCGCACTCCCATCCTGTACATATTACCCCCCCGCCATACACTCCACACTCCTCTCCTGTACATATTACCCCCGCCATACACTCCGCACTCCTCTCCTGTACATATTACCCCCGCCATACAAGCCGCACTCCTCTCCTGTACATATTGCTCACCTCCATACACTCCGCACTCCTCTGCTGTACATATTACCCCCACCATACACTCCACACTCCTCTCCTGTACATATTACCCACCTCCATACACTCCGCACTCCTCTTCTGTACATATTACCCCCACCATACACTCCACACTACTCTCCTGTACATATTACCCACCTCCATACACTCTGCACTCCTCTCCTGTACATATTACCCCCACCATACACTCCGCACTCTTCTCCTGTACATATTACCCACCTCCATACACTCCGCACTCCTCTCCTGTACATATTACCCCCCGCCATACATGCCGCACTCCTTTACTGTACATATTATCCCCACCATACACTCCGCACTCCTCTCCTGTGCATATTACCCCCCGCCATACACGAGGTAATCCTCTCCTGTACATATTACCCACCTCCATACACGCCGCACTCCTCTCCTGTACATATTACCCCCACCATACACTCCGCACTCCTCTCCTGTACATATTACCCCCGCCATACACGCCGCACTCCTCTACTGTACATATTACCCACCTCCATACACGCCGCACTCCTCTCCTGTACAGATTTACCCACCTCCATACACTCCGCACTCCTCTCCTGTACATACTACCCACCTTTATACACTCCACACTCCTCTTCGGTACATATTACCCCCACCATACACTCCACACTCCTCTCCTGTACATATTACCCCCACCTCCATACACGCCGCACTCCTCTCCTGTACATATTACCCCCACCATACACTCCGCACTCCTCTCCTGTACATATTACCCCCCGCCATATACGCCGAACTCCTCTCCTGTACATATTACCCACCTCCATACATGCAGCACTCCTCTCCTGTACATATAACCCTAACCATACACTTCGCACTCCTCTCCTGTACATATTACCCCCCGCCATACACGCCGCACTCCTCTCCTGTACATATTACCCACCTCCATACACTCCGCACTCCTCTCCTGTACATATTACCCCCACCATACACTCCACACTCCTCTCCTGTACATATTACCCACCTCCATACACGCCGCACTCCTCTCCTGTACAGATTTACCCACCTCCATACACTCCGCACTCCTCTCCTGTACATACTACCCACCTTTATACACTCCACACTCCTCTTCGGTACATATTACCCCCACCATACACTCCACACTCCTCTCCTGTACATATTACCCACCTCCATACACGCCGCACTCCTCTCCTGTACATATTACCCACCTCCATACACTCCGCACTTCTCTCCTGTACATATTACCCCCACCATACACTCCACACTCCTCTTCTGTACATATTACCCCCCGCCATATACGCCGAACTCCTCTCCTGTACATATTACCCACCTCCATACATGCAGCACTCCTCTCCTGTACATATAACCCTAACCATACACTTCGCACTCCTCTCCTGTACATATTACCCCCCGCCATACACGCCGCACTCCTCTCCTGTACATATTACCCACCTCCATACACTCTGCACTCCTCTCCTGTACATATTACCCCCACCATACACTCCACACTCCTCTCCTGTACATATTACCCACCTCCATACACTCTGCACTCCTCTCCTGTACATATTACCCCCCGCCATACACGCCACACTCCTATCCTGTACATATTACCCCCCCGCCATACACTCCACACTCCTCTCCTGTACATATTACCCACCTCCATACACTCTGCACTCCTCTCCTGTACATATTACCCCCACCATACACTCTGCACTCCTCTCCTGTACATATTACCCACCTCCATACACGCCACACTCTTCTCCTGTACACATTTACCCACCTCCATACACTCCGCACTCCTCTCCTGTACATACTACCCACCTTCATACACTCCACACTCCTCTCCTGTACATATTACCCCCACCATACACTCTGCACTCCTCTCCTGTACATATTACCCACCTCCATACACGCCACACTCCTCTCCTGTACATATTACCCCCACCATACACTCCGCACTCCTCTCCTGTACAGATTTACCCACCTCCATACACTCCGCACTCCTCTCCTGTACATACTACCCACCTTCATACACTCCACACTCCTCTCCTGTACATATTACCCCCACCATACACTCCACACTCCTCTCCTGTACATATTACCCACCTCCATACACTCCACACTCCTCTCATGTACATATTACCTCCACCATACACTCCACACTCCTCTCCTGTACATATTACCCACCTCCATACACTCTGCACTCCTCTCCTGTACATATTACCCACCTCCATACACTCCGCACTCCTCTTCTGTACATATTACCCCCACCATACACTCCACACTCCTCTCCTGTACATATTACCCACCTCCATACACTCCACACTCCTCTTCTGTACATATTACCCCCCGCCATATACGCCGAACTCCTCTCCTGTACATATTACCCACCTCCATACATGCAGCACTCCTCTCCTGTACATATAACCCTAACCATACACTTCGCACTCCTCTCCTGTACATATTACCCCCCGCCATACACGCCGCACTCCTCTCCTGTACATATTACCCACCTCCATACACTCCGCACTCCTCTCCTGTACATATTACCCCCACCATACACTCCACACTCCTCTCCTGTACATATTACCCACCTCCATACACTCTGCACTCCTCTCCTGTACATATTACCCCCCGCCATACACGCCGCACTCCCATCCTGTACATATTACCCCCCCGCCATACACTCCACACTCCTCTCCTGTACATATTACCCCCGCCATACACTCCGCACTCCTCTCCTGTACATATTATCCCCGCCATACAAGCCGCACTCCTCTCCTGTACATATTGCTCACCTCCATACACTCCGCACTCCTCTCCTGTACATATTACCCCCACCATACACTCCACACTCCTCTCCTGTACATATTACCCACCTCCATACACTCCGCACTCCTCTTCTGTACATATTACCCCCACCATACACTCCACACTACTCTCCTGTACATATTACCCACCTCCATACACTCTGCACTCCTCTCCTGTACATATTACCCCCACCATACACTCTGCACTCTTCTCCTGTACATATTACCCACCTCCATACACTCCGCACTCCTCTCCTGTACATATTACCCCCCGCCATACATGCCGCACTCCTTTACTGTACATATTATCCCCACCATACACTCCGCACTCCTCTCCTGTGCATATTACCCCCCGCCATACACGAGGTAATCCTCTCCTGTACATATTACCCACCTCCATACACGCCGCACTCCTCTCCTGTACATATTACCCCCACCATACACTCCGCACTCCTCTCCTGTACATATTACCCCCGCCATACACGCCGCACTCCTCTACTGTACATATTACCCACCTCCATACACGCCGCACTCCTCTCCTGTACAGATTTACCCACCTCCATACACTCCGCACTCCTCTCCTGTACATACTACCCACCTTTATACACTCCACACTCCTCTTCGGTACATATTACCCCCACCATACACTCCACACTCCTCTCCTGTACATATTACCCCCACCTCCATACACGCCGCACTCCTCTCCTGTACATATTACCCCCACCATACACTCCGCACTCCTCTCCTGTACATATTACCCCCCGCCATATACGCCGAACTCCTCTCCTGTACATATTACCCACCTCCATACATGCAGCACTCCTCTCCTGTACATATAACCCTAACCATACACTTCGCACTCCTCTCCTGTACATATTACCCCCCGCCATACACGCCGCACTCCTCTCCTGTACATATTACCCACCTCCATACACTCCGCACTCCTCTCCTGTACATATTACCCCCACCATACACTCCACACTCCTCTCCTGTACATATTACCCACCTCCATACACGCCGCACTCCTCTCCTGTACAGATTTACCCACCTCCATACACTCCGCACTCCTCTCCTGTACATACTACCCACCTTTATACACTCCACACTCCTCTTCGGTACATATTACCCCCACCATACACTCCACACTCCTCTCCTGTACATATTACCCACCTCCATACACGCCGCACTCCTCTCCTGTACATATTACCCCCACCATACACTCCGCACTCCTCTCCTGTACATATTACCCCCGCCATATACGCCGAACTCCTCTCCTGTACATATTACCCACCTCCATACACTCCGCACTCCTCTCCTGTACATATTACCCCCACCATACACTCCACACTCCTCTCCTGTACATATTACCCACCTCCATACACTCTGCACTCCTCTCCTGTACATATTACCCCCCGCCATACACGCCGCACTCCTATCCTCTACATATTACCCCCCCGCCATACACTCCACACTCCTCTCCTGTACATATTACCCCCGCCATACAAGCCGCACTCCTCTCCTGTACATATTACTCACCTCCATACACTCCGCACTCCTCTCCTGTACATATTACCCCCACCATACACTCCTCTCCTGTACATATTACCCACCTCCATACACTCTGCACTCCTCTCCTGTACATATTACCCACCTCCATACACTCCGCACTCCTCTTCTGTACATATTACCCCCACCATACACTCCACACTACTCTCCTGTACATATTACCCACCTCCATACACTCTGCACTCCTCTCCTGTACATATTACCCCCACCATACACTCCGCACTCCTCTCCTGTACATATTACCCACCTCCATACACTCCGCACTCCTCTCCTGTACATATTACCCCCCGCCATACATGCCGCACTCCTTTACTGTACATATTATCCCCACCATACACTCCGCACTCCTCTCCTGTGCATATTACCCCCGCCATACACGAGGTAATCCTCTCCTGTACATATTACCCACCTCCATACACTCCACACTCCTCTTCTGTACATATTACCCCCACCATACACTCCACACTCCTCTCCTGTACATATTACCCACCTCCATACACTCTGCACTCCTCTCCTGTACATATTACCCACCTCCATACACTCCGCACTCCTCTCCTGTACATATTACCCACCTCCATACACTCCGCACTCCTCTCCTGTACATATTACCCACCTCCATACACTCCGCACTCCGCACTCCTCTCCTGTACATACTACCCACCTTCATACACTCCACACTCCTCTCCTGTACATATTACCCCCACCATACACTCCACACTCCTCTCCTGTACATATTACCCACCTCCATACACTCTGAACTCCTTTCCTGTACATATTACCCACCTCCATACACTCCACACTCCTCTCCTGTACATATTACCCACCTCCATACACTACGCACTCCTCTCCTGTACATATTACCCCCACCATACACTCCGCACTCCTCTCCTGTACATATTACCCACCTCCATACACTCCGCACTCCTCTCCTGTACATATTACCCACCTCCATACACTCCGCACTCCTCTCCTGTATATACTACTCACCACCATACACTCTGCATTCCCTATTTAACATTACCACATAATGCACTTTATAAGTCACCTCAGACTCTCTTTAACAACACCCCCTTTAGCGCAATTTAAGACATGTCCACTGTTCACCACAACGCGCTTTGCGCACCATATTGTTGTTCTTCTTGATGCCTAGGACCCACTTTTGATCTTGCACATGGGCCCGCTGATTTCATGATACGTCCCTGCCCCAAAAATCGGCAATAAAAGATGTCAAAAATCATCTTTTCAGGGGGGGGGGGTGTCCCTGAATGGCAGTTTGGAAGTGTGGTCACCCTACCACTCACCATTATAGATTTCTGAAGCCATAGCTTGAGCTACTTTTAGTCTGGAGTCTCGTTTTGAACTCAGTAATGAGTTCTCCCACCTCCAGACATTAAAAGTACCTTCCAAAGTTATACACCATGCTGTACCCTCTGACCATGTATGCCAACGTCTAAGGGGTCTAATGGCCTTAGCCCCATGCAAAGATTTCATGTACTATACATTTGTCTGACTGGGGGGGCTTGCTTTTCCCCCCTCTGCGGATGGCCCATTGCCCATACGATTAGAATCACTTATGTCATGTCCCTTGCACTAACTTTCGAAGCAGTACTGCCTAGTGCCCATATTTACAGTACTGGCACCCTGCACTCCGACTATTTTACACGGCCTCCCAGTATGCTAGAATTTACTCCTCACGGTTATATGCTAATACAAATGTGCACCGGACTTCTGACTATTTTACACGGCCTTACCGGTCTCACATTATACAGCCCTATAAACGTGTTCGCCAGACAACCACAATGCACAATGAAATCCTCCAATATTAAAAATGAAAAACGTGGCTTCTTTATATCTGTACCTAGATGTTACAACAACAATGGAGGATTCCTCCTACCGTCTACTCACAGAAAGTTGACTCTACCCAAAAATGAATTACAGTATAAAACTCCACTAAACAACTGAAGTGAAACTTAAAAACCAAAATAATTCTACTTAAAATGGAATTCAGTACAAAAACTATTTTCACCCGAGACTGAAATATTACACAAAAACAACGCAACTAAAGCCAAAAACTGAAATGCCTGCAAAAAGGTGAATTAATTTCACTAAATGCTGAAATTCAGCCCAAAAGCTGAATAATTTGACCCGGAACTGAAATTCAGAAATAATAAAAAGGTGCTATTAACAACTGTATTTCAGTCAAAAAACAAAATGGTGTGTAGCGGGTACTTGAATTTAAGGGAGGCATCTGGGTGGTAGTGTAACCCAGATGCACAGATTGCTAGGGGATCCGAGACCCTTTTCTGGTTCTTGGAGGACTCTGGTGGTGTGAGGTTCCTTGCGGTCCACAGGTGGCTCTGTTGCCCTGGGTCGGAGCTGAACTCACACCACAAGACTGTACCTTTTTGTCCTCCCCTGGAGCTGGTACAGCGGGGCGGGGAACCCGCTGTGGCGCAAAGGGAAAGGGGATAAAAGGGGCGGATGCCCTTACCACGGGGTTCAGTGTTCAGAGTGGGAGTCGGAGGACTCAGCCTCACCCAGGCACCTTCAGCTTGGGTGCTGGCGTTCCAGTCCTAGGTGCCCTTGACCTGGCCGGAGCGAGGATGGAGTCCATCCCAGGCACCTTTAGCCTGGGGTGAGGTACTATGGCGGAGGCCTGGGGCTCAGTACCTTCGACTGAGTTCCGCGAGGGTGGAGGAATCCGAGGGGGCCCTAATTCCTGGGGTGCCCGTGTCTGAGTTTGTGAGGACTGGTGTGCGGAACTTCTCTGAAGATTCCAGCGCAGCATTGCTGGTGACAGAGAGGCCTCCTGTTTCTCCCTGACAGGGGCCGTGCTAGCGAAGGTACTTCACATTATACTCAATATAGTCAGTGGCAGTGACTATCCGCTGTTGTAATATGTTGGCTGATTTATGTGGGACATTATGTTATATTATATATATATATATATATATATATATATATATATATATATATATATATATATATATATATATATGTGTATATATATATGTATATATGTGATATATATATATATATATATATATATATATATATGTATATATATGTATATATGTGTTTATATGTGAGTACAATATTGACCAGGCCAGATTTCAGTTGATAATTCAGTTGTCAGAGTCAACTGGATTACACATATGAAAGAGACCAGATAACAGCTTTGATGTGTTGATCTTATGCAAGGTGTGAGGTGGCCTGTTAACTTAATTGAACAGTTCAAAGGGGACATTGTTTAGATGGCAATTAGACTTGAGGGGGTATTCATTCATGGGAACATTTGGTTGATCGGGGAGAACATTCCCCCCCCCCCAGTGTCAGACCAGTATTTGAGACATTCAAGCTGACATTCAGACTGCTTTAGTTTTGTCAATCTGCATGGATAGGAAAGCACATGTCTAGAATATGATCTAGGAGATGTGTGACTCTGAAATATATATATACTCTGATTGGATTCGTTGTCATCTGTGCAAGTATTGAACTTTGTTCTTTATTGGAAGTCAATAAAGTGCATTCTCTGGAGAACTTGGGTGTGATGCTGCGGGAATAACATAACTTGCACACCTTTTTGACCTTGGAAGGGACTGCTGGTATATTAATGGTTCTTCTTACTATAAAGATGGAAGCAGAATTTCATGATTTGCTGGTGATTGTGTAAAAGCATTTTTAAGAATGAAAACTTTGAGCCTGGAGATGAGAGAATCCTGGACTTATGTGGATTGGAGCTTCCAAAGCATTACTTTCAGTGAGATGGTGAGAGATGTGATGAAGTCAGAATGGACTGTGACATCAGCTAATGTTTGCGCAATATTCAAGATCGTGATGTGATTTACTCAAGAGCAAGCTTTGAAATAAGGTCTAACAGCTATACAGGCCACGGATGTTTACCGAATCCTTTTCCAGTCATGGTCTAAAGTTATATTATCTAATAACTGTTTCATGGGAATATTTTAGTTGCTGGTGAAGAGAGATGTAACCAGTCTCAATTTCATATGAGCCATTGTAAAGCATCCCGTACCTCAAATCATAGTGATGTTTGTTGCTTGATTTTTGGGTCAGTTCTAGTAGTCAGAACCAACCCAAGTGGGGGTATATGTTGTAATATGTTGACTGATTTATGTGGGACATTATGTTATTAGAGATATATATATATATATATATATATATATATGTGTTTATATGTGAGTACAATATTGACCAGGCCAGATTTCAGTCCAGATTTCAGTTGATAATTCAGTTGTCAGAGTCAACTGGATTACACATATGAAAGAGACCAGATAACAGCTTTGATGTGTTGATCTTATGCAAGGTGTGAGGTGGCCTGTTAACTTAATTGAACAGTTCAAAGGGGACATTGTTTAGATGGTAATTAGACTTGAGGGGGTATTCATTCATGGGAACATTTGGTTGATCTGGGAGAACATTCCCCCCCCCCCAGTGTCAGACCAGTATTTGAGACATTCAAGCTGGCATTCAGACTGCTCTAGTCTTGTCAATCTGCATGGATAGGAAAGCACAGGTCTAGAATATGATCTAGGAGATGTGGGACTCTGAAATATATATATACTCTGATTGGATTCGTTGTCATCTGTGCAAGTATTGAACTTTGTTCTGTATTGGACGTCAATAAAGTGCATTCTCTGGAGAACTTGGGTGTGATGCTGCGGGAATAACATAACTTATATACATCATCATAATAACCTAAGTATTGGGTCAACTGTGGACTATACTACTTCACTACATCCGCCACTGGTGATATCACAGTGGTTAGCAGGAGAAGGGAAAGGATTGTGACTCGATCATTTCCCCATTACTACTCAGTAGAAGAAACTGTTTATTGTTTGGCAAGAAGAATAAAACTGAGTTGGACCTATTCACTGTGTGGAACTCTGGTTACTAGGAGCAAAGGAGTCAGGGACGAAGTACTGGACTTGACTCTAGGACACCTGCACAAGGCCCAATCTTCTGGCCTTCACCTCCTAGCTATGGAGGACATGGGCCGTGGTGTATCTCATCCCTCCCCCCGGCACTGAGACCCCTAGACGAAGAAAGACAAGCCGAGAACGAGAAGGGGAGAGAGGGGTGAGGCCGCTACAGGTGGTACTGCAAATCTGCAGAAATAAAATAGTGGTATTAACAACTGAAATTCAGTCAAAAAATCGAAATGCAGTCCAAAAGCGGAACAATTCCACCGAGAGCTGAACTTCAGTACAAAAAAAACTGTATCATTTCACCAGACACTGTATTTCAGTGCAAAACAGAGTAGTTTCGCTAGATGCTGTGTTATCCTGCCAAAACCAGCACAAACCGAGATTTAACTAGAAAACCAAAATTTCTCCGTATACAGATTAAACACTTTAGGCCTATAGAGGACTAAATTATAGTTTATTTCCCCAACTAATGTATCCAACATAAAATGCCAAAGTTACAACATAAAACACCAAAAATCCCGCCATTATAACAAAAGAGGACACACAAAAACGGTTCTTTTGCAAAGTAGAATTTACCCGACACAGCGGACAGCAAAAACAAAATCCTGGTCTCAGGACAACAAAAAAAATCAAAAATGGAAATAAAATCGGTTTTATTGGCCGGCGTTTTTGTTGTACTGGACCCTGGATCCGCCTTCCCCCTCTTGGTCCGCTGGGAAGGAAAATCAGTTGGCTCCGAAAATCCTGTCTCGCCATGCTGTCGTGGAAGTTAATGTACGCTATTGCACAATTAACTTTTGGATAATGCAATGTAGCACGCTCTTAGTTACCAAGTATAACAGACACAGTAGCTGTTTATCACATTGGAAGCTCCTCAGTTAGTCCTGAGTAACAATGGGAGCTCCCTTTATTTATAGGGCTGAACAGGGATAACAAAGAGAGGTGGTGGCTTTACAATCAGCTAGACACTTGTATATCTTCAAAAAGGACCAATCAGACACTTGTATACATTCAAATAGATATCAGGTAGTAACGTAAGGACTTGTTCATGTGCAGTTTTTCGCCAAGACAATGGGGCTGATTTACGAACCGTTTGCGCCTTGAGTTGTGGCGCACACGCATGCACAACGGGTGTTATGGTATTTACGAAACTGGTGCACCGGTAACGCAGCGCTATTCCCCATTTACTAAAGTGCTCTTGGCGCACGATGCACCACTATGGACCTGGCGCACGGCATCTTCAAATCAAAATATAAAGAAGCTGGAAGTGCCAATATTATGGGGTGAGGTTGGGTGATGTGAGGAAGTATAGTGACAACTGCCCAAGTAACAAATATGCCCAAAATAGAATGAGAAAGTTTTTTTTTTCAGAACAAGCCTGCTGCGCCTGCAAGAGGTCTTTTTGTGCACTGCACATGAGCGTGCGCCGTTTACGCGCGCCGGTTCCCTGCACCGTTAAAATCTTAGTAAATGTCAAGTAACGTAAATGCATATACAAAAGTTGAACAGGCGCACCTCTAAACTAGAGGTTTTCTTTTTTTTTAACGCTGGTTCACTTTTTTTTTTTTTTTTTTAAAGAATATTTGCACACAGGTCATGTTAGCGTGTTACGTCGTTAACATGTTACATGTACCTTGTTAAAAATATGTAAAAATACTCTCGCTACTCTAGCTCCTCATAAAAGGGCATTTAACCATCCCCCTCTAATGCATATGTTATCTTTGGACTAGCTTGTGCTTTTAAAGGGGAACTCCACACTCGAATGCTCGTGTCTCCCCCTTCTAATGCATATAAATCTTTGGGGCTAGTTTTTACTTTCAAAGGGGAACTCCACACTCCAATGTTTGTGTCTCCCTCTTCTAATGCATATAATTCTTTGGGGCTAGTTTTTGCTTTTAAAGGGGAACTCTACACTCCACTCCTTTCTCCAAAGGCTGTGAGCTGCGTTTACCAATCCAAACCACTTTTGGGGTGCCTGAGCCCCTCCTGCCCCCAAGCATCCACCCCCTTTTGTTAGCTGGCTTGCTGTGTTTAGCTAGGGGTTTGTTAGTGCGTGGGAGGGGGTGTATTTTTTTATGTGGGGGTTCTCATTGTACGCCTTTCTATACCCAAATGGCCTTGTATGTATTGGGGGGGGGCAGGCTTTTTTTTTTGTATTTAAAATCTTGCAGCTGCAATGTCGATTTGTAAGTTTGCTCTAAAGCCATACATCTTTGAATCAGCATTTTGGATACATGCTACAGATGCACCACTTTACAGGCAGACTAACCGCCCCCCCCCCAAGTTAATATTTTAAGGGCAAGTTCACTCTCTAGAAACGCAGTCCAGATGCTTTTCTGCATGTGCATTTTGGATGCATTCCTGTGCATTTCTGATGCATTTTTTTTGCGTTTTACAGCGTTCCAATACAGTCCAGTGCAGGAAAAATGCAGCATGTTCTACTCTATTTTCTATAAATGGAACACACTGGACTACATGTGTTGTGAACTATGCCATTGTAAAAAATATAACCTACTTTGCATGCGTTCTTGAGGCATAAAAAAACGCACTGGACTGCATGTGATGTGAACTGGCCCTTACGCAATTTGGCATTTTTTAAGGCACTTCTCCTTGTTTCGTTTTTGGGGTTCTCCAAATTGGTGACATTGATATATGTCCCTTAGGGTGGGACCTGGGCCCTCATACCCATTTTAAGGACAATAACTAGAAGATAAGGCAGCCAAGTGGAGGCTAGCAAAATTAACAAGTCAGTTCCCATAGACTGCAATGGTATTTGTTGTCTAACTTTTGGTGTGTGAAATGTTGAACTGAGCATGCTCAGGGACTTGGCTTTTTTTTGGCTGCTTTTTGTGTGTGAACAGCACTTGGATGTTTCTGGGCATGCTCAGAGAGTGTGTTTTTTGGGTTAGTAGTTGAAGGACATCCTTAACAGGTGTACCCACTTTGAATTTCAGTCTCTAGATTGGGTGAACTTACATTTTTGGTGTTTCATGGACTGTGCATGTGTTTTCAATTGCCTCATTAGCACACCTAGGTTATATAAGGCTTACCAATAGCATTCTCTCCCTTGCCCTGAAAAGAGGCACGATTGCGTGTGTGTGGCCGGCAAAAGGTACATTTTGGTGTCCTTATCGAGTTTGTAACACATGTATTTTATTTGTTATGTCTTTGCAAAACAGATGTTTGTTTTACTTTTGTTGATTGTATTTTTTTGTGTGGGGGATATGTTCCCCTGAAATATTTTTGATGTTGTTAATGTGTGTCGTTTGTTCACTTTGATTTAAATGTCTGTGCTGCATTGTTGTGACTAATGTTTCAAATTTACATACATGTTTTTTTTGCTTCCCTTTCTTTTTTCCAAGTCCTGTTTTGTTGACCAATAAAATTTGATGCAAAGTTTGATGTTTGTTTTTTGTTTTCTATGCAACAAATGTAACAGCTGCAGCTTAACTATGCTGATTGGTATGTCAAAACAAAACAGGTGTGATTTGTCTAACCTCGTGCCTTCATGGTAGAATATGCATGGATTGTGTGCTGCCATGGATAGTCACCAGAAAATGAAAAATAAAGAGCGGTAAGTAGGGATGAGCTTCGTGTTCGAGTCGAACATACGTTCGACTCGAACATCGGCTGTTCGATCGTTCGACGAAGATCGAACGATTTGGGCCGTTCGCGCCAAATTCGAGTGACGCGAACGGCCCACAATGCACTACGCCATCGCAGTGTCATCCAGGCGCTGTGATTGGCCAAGCATGCACTGTGACCCCGCATGCTTGGCCAATCACAGCGCCGGCAGCGAGGAGAGCAATGATTGGCCACAGGCAGGATGCCTGTGGCCAATTATTGCTGAGGGTGTTTAGTACACGCCCCACACTATAAAAGGCCGCCAGCACGGCGGCCTAGTGTAGTGTGTTCCGGAGCAGGGATAGAGCAGCATAGGCAGGGACAGTGACTGTTATTTCTTTCTTGCTTAACCTGGATTCCTTTAGTTTAGGGAAAGAGAAGGATAGGTAGGGAGAGTGTCAGTGTGTTTTGTGCTTGTGCTATAGTGTGCTTAAAAAAAACATTTATTCTAGGGACAGAAAACTGTAGGTAGGGACAGTGTCAGTTTCTTTCACTCTGCAAGTCCTTGTTTCCAGGGACCTGGAAGGACAGTGAGTGAATTGTCCTTGTGCTATATTGTGCTTAAAAAAACATTTATTCTAGGGACAGAAAACTGTAGGTAGGGAGAGTGTCAGTTTCTTTCACTCTGCAAGTCCTTGTTTCCAGGGACCTGTAAGGACAGTGAGTGAATTGTCCTTGTGCTATATTGTGATTAAAAAAAACATTTTTTCTAGGGACAGAAAACTGTAGGTAGGGAGAGTGTTTTTTTTCTTTCACTCTGCAAGTCCTTGTTTCCAGGGACCTGGAAGGACAGTGAGTGAATTGTCCTTGTGCTATATTGTGCTTAAAAAAACATTTTTTCTAGGGACAGAAAACTGTAGGTAGGGAGAGTGTTTTTTTTCTTTCACTCTGCAAGTCCTTGTTTCCAGGGACCTGGAAGGACAGTGAGTGAATTGTCCTTGTGCTATATTGTGCTTAAAAAAAACATTTATTCTAGGGACAGAAAACTGTAGGTAGGGAGAGTGTCAGTTTATTTCACTCTGCAAGTCCTTGTTTCCAGGGACCTGGAAGGACAGTGAGTGAATTGTCCTTGTGCTATATTGTGATTAAAAAAAACATTTATTCTAGGGACAGAAAACTGTAGGTAGGGACAGTGTCAGTTTCTTTCACTCTGCAAGTCCTTGTTTCCAGGGACCTGGAAGGACAGTGAGTGAATTGTCCTTGTGCTATATTGTGCTTAAAAAAACATTTATTCTAGGGACAGAAAACTGTAGGTAGGGAGAGTGTCAGTTTCTTTCACTCTGCAAGTCCTTGTTTCCAGGGACCTGTAAGGACAGTGAGTGAATTGTCCTTGTGCTATATTGTGATTAAAAAAAACATTTTTTCTAGGGACAGAAAACTGTAGGTAGGGAGAGTGTTTTTTTTCTTTCACTCTGCAAGTCCTTGTTTCCAGGGACCTGGAAGGACAGTGAGTGAATTGTCCTTGTGCTATATTGTGCTTAAAAAAAACATTTTTTCTAGGGACAGAAAACTGTAGGTAGGGAGAGTGTTTTTTTTCTTTCACTCTGCAAGTCCTTGTTTCCAGGGACCTGGAAGGACAGTGAGTGAATTGTCCTTGTGCTATATTGTGCTTAAAAAAAAACATTTTTTCTAGGGACAGAAAACTGTAGGTAGGGAGAGTGTTTTTTTTCTTTCACTCTGCAAGTCCTTGTTTCCAGGGACCTGTAAGGACAGTGAGTGAATTGTCCTTGTGCTATATTGTGCTTAAAAAAAACATTTATTCTAGGGACAGAAAACTGTAGGTAGGGAGAGTGTCAGTTTATTTCACTCTGCAAGTCCTTGTTTCCAGGGACCTGGAAGGACAGTGAGTGAATTGTCCTTGTGCTATATTGTGATTAAAAAAAACATTTATTCTAGGGACAGAAAACTGTAGGTAGGGACAGTGTCAGTTTCTTTCACTCTGCAAGTCCTTGTTTCCAGGGACCTGGAAGGACAGTGAGTGAATTGTCCTTGTGCTATATTGTGCTTAAAAAAACATTTATTCTAGGGACAGAAAACTGTAGGTAGGGAGAGTGTCAGTTTCTTTCACTCTGCAAGTCCTTGTTTCCAGGGACCTGTAAGGACAGTGAGTGAATTGTCCTTGTGCTATATTGTGATTAAAAAAAACATTTTTTCTAGGGACAGAAAACTGTAGGTAGGGAGAGTGTTTTTTTTCTTTCACTCTGCAAGTCCTTGTTTCCAGGGACCTGGAAGGACAGTGAGTGAATTGTCCTTGTGCTATATTGTGCTTAAAAAAACATTTTTTCTAGGGACAGAAAACTGTAGGTAGGGAGAGTGTTTTTTTCTTTCACTCTGCAAGTCCTTGTTTCCAGGGACCTGGAAGGACAGTGAGTGAATTGTCCTTGTGCTATATTGTGCTTAAAAAAAAACATTTTTTCTAGGGACAGAAAACTGTAGGTAGGGAGAGTGTTTTTTTTCTTTCACTCTGCAAGTCCTTGTTTCCAGGGACCTGTAAGGACAGTGAGTGAATTGTCCTTGTGCTATATTGTGCTTAAAAAAAACATTTATTCTAGGGACAGAAAACTTTGGATAGGGAGAGTGTCAGTTTATTTCACTCTGCAAGTCCTTGTTTCCAGGGACCTGGAAGGACAGTGAGTGAATTGTCCTTGTGCTATATTGTGATTAAAAAAAACATTTATTCTAGGGACAGAAAACTGTAGGTAGGGACAGTGTCAGTTTCTTTCACTCTGCAAGTCCTTGTTTCCAGGGACCTGGAAGGACAGTGAGTGAATTGTCCTTGTGCTATATTGTGCTTAAAAAAAACATTTTTTCTAGGGACAGAAAACTGTAGGTAGGGAGAGTGTTTTTTTCTTTCACTCTGCAAGTCCTTGTTTCCAGGGACCTGGAAGGACAGTGAGTGAATTGTCCTTGTGCTATATTGTGCTTTAAAAAAAACATTTTTTCTAGGGACAGAAAACTGTAGGTAGGGAGAGTGTTTTTTTTCTTTCACTCTGCAAGTCCTTGTTTCCAGGGACCTCTAAGGACAGTGAGTGAATTGTCCTTGTGCTATATTGTGCTTAAAAAAAACATTTATTCTAGGGACAGAAAACTGTAGGTAGGGAGAGTGTCAGTTTATTTCACTCTGCAAGTCCTTGTTTCCAGGGACCTGGAAGGACAGTGAGTGAATTGTCCTTGTGCTATATTGTGATTAAAAAAAACATTTATTCTAGGGACAGAAAACTGTAGGTAGGGACAGTGTCAGTTTCTTTCACTCTGCAAGTCCTTGTTTCCAGGGACCTGGAAGGACAGTGAGTGAATTGTCCTTGTGCTATATTGTGCTTAAAAAAACATTTATTCTAGGGACAGAAAACTGTAGGTAGGGAGAGTGTCAGTTTCTTTCACTCTGCAAGTCCTTGTTTCCAGGGACCTGTAAGGACAGTGAGTGAATTGTCCTTGTGCTATATTGTGATTAAAAAAAACATTTTTTCTAGGGACAGAAAACTGTAGGTAGGGAGAGTGTTTTTTTTCTTTCACTCTGCAAGTCCTTGTTTCCAGGGACCTGGAAGGACAGTGAGTGAATTGTCCTTGTGCTATATTGTGCTTAAAAAAAACATTTTTTCTAGGGACAGAAAACTGTAGGTAGGGAGAGTGTTTTTTTTCTTTCACTCTGCAAGTCCTTGTTTCCAGGGACCTGTAAGGACAGTGAGTGAATTGTCCTTGTGCTATATTGTGATTAAAAAATATATTTTTTCTAGGGACAGAAAACTGTAGGTAGGGAGAGTGTCAGTTTCTTTCACTGTGAAAGTCCTTGTTTCAAGGGACAGAGAAGGACACCTGAAGGTAGCCCTTATTGCTTTTTTCCCATCTCCCTGCAGGCCATCTATTAGAATGTCTGGAAGGCAAACAAGGAGAGGCAGACAGTCAGGAGGCAATAAAAGAGGGCAAGCAGGCTCTGTGTCTGGGGGCAACAGTGCTGGTCGTGGACGCGGTGCATTGTCATCAGCACATGGCCATGGGACACGCTTGTCCTTCTTTTCGGCAGCTGGACATGTTGAGCCACATCATGCCGAAGACTTGGTAGAGTGGATGACCAAGCCCTCCTCCTCCTCCTCATCCTCTCTCACCCAGGCTCAGGGTACTGGAAAAGCAGCTGCCAAAGCGTCGTCTTCCCTGGTATCAATGTCAGACAAATCATCAGTCACTCCTTCCCTAGACCCACCATGTCCTCCTCCTGAGGAGTCCCCCGAACTGTTTCAGCACAGTGTTGGGTACATGCTCCAGGAGGATGCCCAGCGTTTCGAAGGGTCTGATGATGAAACCCAGCTAGAGGAAGGCAGTAGCGTGAGAGCAGACAGAGGGGATGCTCAAGAAGGACACCAATCTGGCAGTCATGTTCCAGCAGCTGCAGCATACTGCCAGATTGGCTCCAGTGATGAGGAGGGAGGGGATGATGAGGTCACTGACTCCACGTGGGTGCCTAATAGGAGAGAGGAGGAGGAGGAGGATGAGGAGGAGGCACATCTCCAACGAGGCAGGATGCCCTTTGGTGGCCAGCGTAAGGGCAGTACACCAACGGAATCACACCGCAGAGCTCCGCCTGTGCAGGGCGCTGCCTCTGCCCGTCATTCAAAAAGTTCTTTGGTGTGGGCCTTTTTTGAGGCTAGTGCATCAGATCGCACAGCTGCTGTTTGCAACATATGTCTCAAGCGTATATCGCGTGGCCAAAACATCAGCCGCTTGGGTACCACATGCCTGACCAGACATATGTTGACCTGCCATGCAGCTCGTTGGCAAGCCTACCTCAAAGACCCACACCAAAGAACAAAGCGGACCTCTCCTTGCACCGCATCAGCTGGGATCTCCAACCCCACTATAACTTCAGTCCTCTCTGAAACATGCACTGAGAGGAATGAAGGTGTAGAATTAGGTGTGTCACAGCCAAGTACTTGCGCCCACTCTGCTAGCAGTACACCGACGTCCGATTCTAGCAGGCAAATTTCCCTGCCCCAGCTGCTGGACCGTCGAAAGAAGTTCACTCCCAGCCATCCACATGCCCAGCGGTTGAATGCTAGCTTGGCTAAATTGCTAGCGCTTCAACTACTGCCTTTTCAGTTGGTAGACTCGGCCCCCTTCCGTGAGTTTGTGCAATGTGCGGTTCCTCAGTGGCAGGTTCCCAAACGCCACTTTTTCTCACGGAAGGCTATTCCGGCTCTCTACCGGCATGTGGAAGGCAATGTCTTGGCCTCGCTGGACAGGGCGGTCAGCGGTAAGGTGCATATTACCGCTGACTCATGGTCCAGCAGGCATGGACAGGGACGTTACCTTTCTTTCACGGCCCATTGGGTCACTCTTTTGGCAGCTGGGAAGGATTCAGGACAAGGTGCAGTAGTGTTGGAGGTTGTCCCACCGCCACGCCTCCAAAATGCTACTACTGGTTGTGACACACCTCTCTCCTCCACCCCCTCCTCTTCTTCTTCCTCCATGGCCTCTTCCTGTGGTTTGTCCTATGAACCAGCGGTGCTCCGTAGCCATTCACGGGGCTACGCAAGTACGCAGGCAAAAAGATGCCATGCCGTGCTTGCGCTGGTGTGTTTGGGGGACAGAAGCCACACTGGGGCAGAGGTCCTGTCTGCTCTGCAGGGCCAGGCCGAGAGGTGGTTGACGCCACGCCAGCTTAAGCCAGGAATGGTGGTTTGCGACAATGGCACCAACCTCCTCTCCGCCCTCCGACAGGGACAACTGACCCATGTGCCCTGTGTGGCTCACGTCCTTAACCTGGTGGTGCAGCGCTTCTTGGGCAGGTACCCGGGCTTACAGGATGTCCTGAGGCAGGCCAGGAAAGTCTGTGTGCATTTCCGCAGATCTTATAATGCCAGTGCTCGCCTGGCTGAGCTGCAAAAGGAGTTGAACCTGCCCAAGAACCGCCTTATATGTGACATGCCCACCAGGTGGAACTCAACGTTGGCCATGCTGCAGCGGCTGCACACGCAGCAGAGGGCCATCAATGAGTACCTGTGCGACTACGGCACCAGGACAGGGTCAGGGGAGCTTGGTTTTTTTTCTCCACGCCAGTGGGGCATGATCAGGGATGCATGCACTGTCCTGGCACCATTTGAGGAGGCCACGAGGATGGTGAGCAGTGACAGTGCATGCATCAGTGACACTGTACCTCTTGTCCACCTGTTGGAGCACACGCTGCGTGGAATAATGGACAGGGCACTTGAGGCAGAACAGAGGCAGGAAGAGGAGGACTTCCTTGCCTCTCAAGGCCCCCTTTACCCAGACAGTGTTCCTTCTGTCCCACCCATCGCACAGGAAGAGGAGGAGGAGGAGGAGGAGGAGGAGGAGGAGGATTGTGTCAGCATGGAGGTGGAGGCTGGCACTCAGCATCATCAGCAGCAGTCTTTTAGGGATGATTTACAGTCCCAAGAAACCAGTGGACTTGTACGTGGCTGGGAGGAGGTGGCTGCGGATCATGTCGTCCTTAGTGACCCAGAGGACTCCGGAGCGAATGCCTCAGCAAACCTACGCTGCATGGCCTCCCTGATCCTGCAAAGTCTGCGGAAGGATCCTCGTATTCTTCGGATCAAGGAGAGGGACCATTACTGGCTGGCCACTCTCCTTGATCCACGGTACAAGGGTAAGGTTGCGGACCTTATGTTACCGTCGCAGAGGGAGCAGAGGATGAGACAACTCCGGGAGGCCTTGCAGAAAGGTCTGTGCAACGCGTTCCCAGAGACTGGGAGGTTGCAAACTCCTGGTCCTGGACAACGAGTTGCTGAGGCTTCGGCCAGTCAAAGAAGGAGCGGTGGGGAAGGTGGCCGTCTGACCGATGCGTTCAGACAATTCTTTAGTCCGCAGCCCCAAAGTATGATCGGTTCCAGCAACCATCGCCAGCGTCTGATAAACATGGTGCAGGAATATCTAGGGGCAAGGTCAGACTTGGACACCTTCCCCACCGAAAATCCTCTGGCTTACTGGGTCTTGAGGATGGATCACTGGCCAGAGCTTGCACAGTATGCAATTGAGCTACTGGCCTGTCCTGCATCCAGCGTTCTTTCGGAACGCACATTCAGTGCTGCTGGAGGATTTGTCACGGATCACAGGGTGCGCCTGTCCACCGACTCGGTTGATCGACTGACTTTCATCAAGATGAACCAGTCTTGGATCACCACCAGCTACCACACACCTGATGCTGATATAACAGACTAATTGATTTTAACATGTCACATCCCTTCAAGACTGATGCTGATGCTGAGTGCCTGTGCTGTTATGTTGACTGGCTATCCTCCTCCTCCGAGTCCTCAATGATACGATTGATGATGATAGCTTGTAAGATCATTTTTGTTTATGGGTGCCGCCACCAGTGCCTAACGCCCAATTTTTCAGCCCCTGTTTAACAGGGGCGTGTAATTACAATTTTTGAAGCAATACTTTGCAACAGGGCTCATTGCTGTGCTCCAAGTACAGTATCTGTGAGGAGTTGCAGTGTTGTGCCACCAGTGCCTAAGGCCCAATTTTTCAGCCCCTGTTTAACAGGGGCGTGTCATTACAATTTTTGAAGCAATACTTTGCAACAGGGCTCATTGCTGTGCTCCAAGTACAGTATCTGTGAGGAGTTGCAGTGTTGTGCCACCAGTGCCTAAGGCCCAATTTTTCAGCCCCTGTTTAACAGGGGCGTGTCATTACAATTTTTGAAGCAATACTTTGCAACAGGGCTCATTGCTGTGCTCCAAGTACAGTATCTGTGAGGGGTTGCAGTGTTGTGCCACCAGTGCCTAAGGCCCAATTTTTCAGCCCCTGTTCAACAGGGGCATGTAATTACAATTCTTGATCTAATAATTCACAGCAGGGCCCATTGCTGCACCCACCAAGAGTAACTGTCAGGGCTTACAGTGTTGTGGCACCAGCACCACCATCAAAGGCCCAATTTTTACTACCACTGTTCAACAATTATATGTAATTAAAATTCCTGATATAATAGTTGACAGCAGGGCGTTCCAGCACCAACCAAGAGTAACTGTGAGTGCTTACAGTGTTGTGCCAACACCAACAACTAAGGGGCCTATTTCTGCAGAGTATATACGGCAGGTCCCTACTTTCAAACATCCAACTTACAAACGACTCCTACTTGCAAACGCAAGAAGACAACAGGAAGTGAGAGGAAATCTACCACTAGGAAGGAAAATTCTCTCCTGTAAGAATAAATATGGGAGAAAGGTGTCTCCTCTGTACTGATGCTTTATCAGCAATCCTTGTTTCAAGAAAAACACCACATTTCAAAAACAGTTGTCATTGGGACGGAAAGTGAGGTGAAATGTTCTGAACAGGGGCACAGACAGCAAAACAAATGTTACAGGGGTGATAACCCTTACCTATGTTTTCCAAAAAGTTTAAAAATAGATTTTTGGTCTGGAGCTACACTTCAACAATGTACCTGTTCAAAATTACAAACATATTCTACATAAGAACAAACCTACAGTCCCTGTCTTGTATGCACCGCCTGTAAAGGGCTGTTCAGAGTATATAGGGCCTTTTTTATTTTATGTGCGGGGTTCCCCTTAATATCCATACAAGACCCAAAGGGGCTGGTAATGGGCTGGGGTAGGGGGGGGGGGGGGTCATGGGGTAGCTATGCCATTTTTCTTAAAGAATTTCATCCATATTACCGGGACCAGACATTACATTAAAGCCGCAAGCAGTTTTAAATGGCTTTTTTTTCCTTTAGAAGTGTCATTTTGTGCAGGGACAGTTCTAAACACGGGAAACACGTGGCACTTCACAGGCATACTTTAGACACCCCCCAGGTACGATATTTAAAGGAATATTTGACTTTTTTTTTTTCACTTTATGCATCATTAAAATGACTGCTCCCGAAAAACGACCGTTTTTAAAACTTCTTTTTGCATTGATACATGTCCCCTGGTGCAGAACCCGGGTTCCCAAACCCTTTTTAGGACAATAACATGCATAATAGTTGTTATAATTAGCACTTTAGAATTCGAACGTTCGCATCCATTGTATTTAATAGGGTTCTAATGTTCGTTCGAACTTTCGGTCCGTTCGCGGGTTCTGGTGCGAACCGAACCCGGGGGTGTTCGGCTCATCACTAGCGGTAAGTATTCAATTTTCCTTTTTACTGCAGTAGTTCTCAGCCTCAGTCCTCAAGTACCCCCAATAGGACATGTTTTGTGAATTTATCTTATCGAGAATTGCTGTCCAAAATACCAAACCATTGACTGTGATTTAAAGCACATGTGCAAGATGAAGCAAACCTGCAAACATGGCCTGTTGGGGGTACTTGAGAAGCACTGATTTAGAGCACTGTACCTAAAAATAGCTGGTGATTTTAACATCCAATCATATAGAAGCAAAGATGGTGTTTTTTTTTTGTTTTCCTTGCATGTCCCCCTCGGATATCCAGCAAGTGCACTTGTAGTGCAAAGTGGATTTGCCTTTAGTAAATAAACCCCAAAATCCAAGATACCTAATAATTTGGGGTGTACCCAGCAAAATGCTGGAGTGCAATGTACATAATGGGGAAACTATTTAGATTTACTATTAATTTACATAAAAAGTGAGTTCCTGCCGCTAGATGCGCCAAATGTATGTAGATGCGCGACCGCTGTATATATGAGATGCGCAACTGCTGTGTGCGCACAGGTATGCGCATATGTGGCTCTCGGAAAGCGGTGGCCAGTACACAGGAATGACATCACGCCCCTGCAGGAAGTTGCTTGTACTGCTGCTAAGTTCTCTGAGGAAGAGGCGATCCTTATTTGCAAAATAAGATTATTTTTTTTTAACATTGGGTGGTGTTTGTGTGGGTCACTTACACACATTCATACATATTAGGGACAATTTAGACAGGATCCGATTTACAGCATGTCTATAGATTGTGGGAGGAAACCCACGCAGGTACAGGGAGAACATGCAAACTTCAGGCAGATGTGTCACGGGCGGGATTCGAACCAGCAACCCTTTTTGTTGCTAGGTGAAAGTGCTAACCAGTACACCACTGGGCTGCACAAGCATATAGAGATGTAGGTTCTTGTGTCAACTTGTGAAAATACAAGTGGGTCATGCCACATCTACATTCCAAATTTGGCACTTAAGATGGTCATGCACTTTGCAATTTGATTGGCAATCCCTGTACAACTCGAGCTTTCGGCAGAATAGGTAATAGGAATACGCACTTGAACAATTAATTCTCATTTTTGGAAATCAAACAGGCTCTTGCCTAATCTAATTTTTTTAATTTTTTTAAATTCTTTTAGATTGCAGTGTAGGGTCATCTTTAAAGATCAAGATCTGAAAATATTAATTTATTGGGTTTAGAAACACTTTTCTGTTCTTAGTAATGTATTGAAAGATTTTTGTGAAAATAGAAAAAAAAATGTAGAAGATATATTAGAAGTAGGGTTGAGCGAACCCGAACTGTAAAGTTCGGGTTCGTACCGGACTTTTGGGTTTTTGGTACCCGGACCCGAACCCAAACAATTTACTATATGTTCGGGTTCGTGTTCGGCAATGCAATGGTGCATTTTAAAAAGCTGCAGGGCAAACTCGTGTGCCCTTAGAAGCCATCACAGCCATGCCTACTAATTATAGTTCTCCTATTCTGCTATTCAAAAAAATAATAATTTAGGGCAAAAAATGTTTTTTTGGTGCGTTTTCTGCATATCTGTACGTGTGAGATACACACTTTAGATACTGTTCTCCTATTCCGCTATTCAAAAAAATAATAATTTAGGGCAAAAACATTTTTTTTGCTGCATTTTCTGCATATCTGTACATGTGAGATACACACTTTAGATACTGTTCTCCTATTTTGCTATTCCAAAAAATATAAATTTAGGGCAAATAATTTTTTTTGGTGCGTTTTCTGCCCAAATTTTTTTTTTTTTGCTGCATTTTCTGCATATCTGTACCTGTGAGATACACCCTTTAGATACTGTTGCTCTATTCTGCTATTCAAAAACCACCCATTTAGGGCAAGATCCGAAATATGAGGAGAACGTCAAATAAGGGACGTGGCCCCGGTCTTGGTGCTGCTGGTGGAGCTCCTGTTGCAGGGAGAGAACGTGGTCGATCTGTGCCAGCTACATGCAAAAGTGCAACACCTTCCTCAGGTGCGTGTAGGCGACAGAGCCTGCAGCGGTATTTAGTCGGGCCTAATGCGGCTCTACGAATGTTGAGGCCAGGACAAGTACAGGCGATAGTAGATTGGGTTGCTGACAGTGCCTCCAGTTCCTTCACATTGTCTCCCACCCAGTCTACTGCTGAAAGATCAAAGTTGGCACCTGCAGCCGATGTCCATCAGTCTTTCACCTCACCCCCTTGCAAATCAGCCAAGCAGTCTGAGCCCCAAGTCATGCAGCAGTCTCTTCTGCTTTTTTGATGACTGTTAGCAGGGTTTCCCAGGGCCATCCACCTAGCCCTGCCCCAGAAGTTGAAGAGATTGAGTGCACCGATGCCCAACCACTTATGTTTCAAGATGAGTACATTGGAGGACCATTGCAGCACGTCTCAGATGATGAAGAAACACAGGTGCCAACTGCTGCTGCTTTCGCAATTGTGCAGACCAACAAGGAGGGCAGGGGTGAAGACTGGGTGGAAGATGATGTGGAGGACGATGAGGTCCTCGACCCCACATGGAATCAACGTGATGCAGGTGACCTGTGTGGTTCTGAGGAAGAGGCGGTGGTCGCACAGAGCCACCAGCACAGCAGAAGAGGGAGCAGGGTGCAAAAGCGGAGCGTCCGTACCTAGACAGTACGCCTGCTACTGCCCAACGCAGCAAAGCCAGGTCCAAGGAGTTTCCTAGCGTGGCAGTTCTTCAGACAATGTGCTGATGACAAGACACGAGTGGTTTGCATGCTGTGCAATCAGAGCCTGAAGCGAGGCATTGTCAGAGATTGATAATTGACCAGACTGTGTGACTTCATAAAAGGAAACCAAACGGGTGTAGGTGAAAATATACAATTTATTATGGTGAGTGACCAACAAACAACCACCTCAAAACGGAACACAGTGCAATGAATAAACAGTGACTATAAACAATATATACAAATAAGGGAGATACCGGAATCGTAGTAAAAGCCAGGCCGAGGTCATACACAAGGGGATCAAGCAAATGGGTATGGATGGGAGGAAGCAGGAACAGGGAGGGGACGGATGGATAGGCTGCAGATCAGGGATCCAGGTAACAGAAGGGAAAGCTGCAGGATGGGCACAAGGTAAGGATCAGGTTAAACAGGATGCGGGTTCAAGGTAGGGATCGGGTCGGATCAGATCAGGGTGCAGGTTAGGATAAGGTACAGGCTAAAGTCCAGGTCACAGGTCCAGGGGGTCAGGAAGAGAGATACCAGGGCAAGGAGTGTTTGCACTTGCCGGGTATATAAGGAAGTCCAGTGATTAGGCTTCAGGTCACAGCTGACCACAGGAAGTGCTGCCTGTCCCATTGTCAGGACCTGGGCTTGAACCTGGGACCTCGTCTGTGTCTGGCATTTACTCTTCCCACTGAGCTAGCTGGGATGCTGGACAGCTCCTTGCCTGATCTGCTGGACAAACCTATCTGATCCAATGGACAACCCTGCCTTGAGTCTTGATTACCGATGAACCTTAAACTCCTTGCTCCTCCCATGAACTTCCTATATAAGCCTTGTCTCAGCACTTCCTCTTTGCCAGGTTATTGTGCCTTCCCTGCCAGTGCCTTGCTGTTGGTTTTCCTGTTGCCATCTGTACCTACAACCACTCGTGATTGACCTTTGGCTTGTTCCTGGACTTTTCTACTGCCTGATCCCAATCTGCAACTACCCGTGTTTGACCCTCGGCCTGTTCTTTGACGACGTTGCTGTTTCATCCTTGTCTGTTTATCCGCTATTGGACCCCGGCTTGCTCACACCCTGGTGGGGCAAACTTGAGGACTGCGACCTGGTACTAGCTTGCAGCCAAATCCATCTCCACCACCCGGAGCTCTGGGGAAAACCAGCTAGTACTTAGACTCTGCACCTCAGGTGAGCCTGTGTCATCTACCAGAAGTGACTGCCTGTATGCCTGTCCTGCCACTGCTATTGCAATTGGTCTTCAAGCCCGACGCCTGATCGTGACAGAATAACCTGGCCATAAACATGAAGGCCGCTATAGCAGATGCTCTGACTCCTGTCAGACAGCAAATCTCAGACCTGCAGCAAGAAGTTCTGTTACTGAAAGGTACAGTACGCCCAGGCCCGGAACCAGCCTGTCCTGAGCCATTTGTTGTGATGCCCGAGAGGTTTGACGGTAGCCGTGCATCTCTTTCATCCTTTAAGATGGATTGCGAGCTGTTGTTTGCTCTTAAGCCTAGGACCTATGCCACAGATTATACAAAGGTTCTCGCTACTATCAACCTGCTCACTGGACCCATCAAAACATGGGCTCACCAGGTATTACAGGAAAGGAGTCCAGTCTTGGACAGCTGGGAAGCTTTTATGTTAGCCCTGGACTCTCACTGTACAGTTTCCAAGAAAACCAGGGTTCCCAAGTCTGCTCCTAGCTCATCTGGCCTTCGAGGACCCAGGGACAGGAATACCCTGTACAGGTATGACTTCAAGCCACCCCAGTACGTGCCAAGCCATGAAGCCCTAACACCACAAAGCCTTGACGTTCCTGTGGATATACACACACCTACCCTGGAAGATGTGGAACCTATGGAGATCGGGGTCATCCAGACCACGCTGTCTAAAGCTGAAAGAGAGCGGAGGAGAGGCTGTGGCCTTTGTTTCTATTGTGGAGAAAGAGGGCACTTAATCTCTCTCTGCCCAACTCGTCCACCTCGGCCAAAGGTTCTTCAAGTGGGTACTACTGGGATTCATTCTGCTATCGCTGCTGTTCGGCCTGTGAACTGCCAAGGTTGCCGTAAGGCCTGTCCATGTTCAATGACACAAGTAGGTTCCCAGACTACGGTGGTCAACGATACCAGTGCCCCTCTTGAACCCGCAACCAATACCCCTGTGAAACTCCTACCATCTGGCCTAGAGGCAACTATGCAACCTCCTGACAACAGACCAGTTCCAGTAGTCATCCCACGTTCCACAGTGGTAAATGCAGTAACATCACCCTGTCCTGCCAAAGAACCACCTCCTGCTCCAGAGACGCCTTCGCTACATCCTAAGAAAACACCTGTTCTTGATACCGTCACCACTTCCGTAAAGTCTGGCTCCATCACAAATTCCTGTCCTGCCAAAGAAGTTCTACCACCTGACTGTATGTATGCCTCGAATGGCACCCTTATCCGTAAGCAGGAGCTGGTGATGTTTGAAAAAGCCTTGCAAGTGAGGAGAATCTCCCCAGCAGAAACTTCTAAAGAAAAAGATGCCCAAAGATGGATAAGGTTCACTCCCCTAGATTGACAAGAGAATTCCACCAGAGGTTTCCTCACAAACCCAGCCCTAAGACGTCCAGAGGACGTCCTGAGAGGAGGAGAGTACTGTCAGGACCTGGGCTTGAACCTGGGACCTCGTCTGTGTCTGGCATTTACTCTTCCCACTGAGCTAGCTGGGATGCTGGACAGCTCCTTGCCTGATCTGCTGGACAAACCTATCTGATCCAATGGACAACCCTGCCTTGAGTCTTGATTACCGATGAACCTTGAACTCCTTGCTCCTCCCATGAACTTCCTATATAAGCCTTGTCTCAGCACTTCCTCTTTGCCAGGTTATTGTGCCTTCCCTGCCAGTGCCTTGCTGTTGGTTTTCCTGTTGCCATCTGTACCTACAACCACTCGTGATTGACCTTTGGCTTGTTCCTGGACTTTTCTACTGCCTGATCCCAATCTGCAACTACCCGTGTTTGACCCTCGGCCTGTTCTTTGACGACATTGCTGTTTCATCCATGTCTGTTTATCCGCTATTGGACCCCGGCTTGCTCACACCCTGGTGGGGCAAACTTGAGGACTGCGACCTGGTACTAGCTTGCAGCCAAATCCATCTCCACCACCCGGAGCTCTGGGGAAAACCAGCTAGTACTTAGACTCTGCACCTCAGGTGAGCCTGTGTCATCTACCAGAAGTGACTGCCTGTATGCCTGTCCTGCCACTGCTATTGCAATTGGTCTTCAAGCCCGACGCCTGATCGTGACACCCATACTGCCAGAATACCCCCGCTGGTGGATGCCGGTACTGCAGTCCATGTATCGTGTGTTACCACCAGCAGGTGAGATCCTCCAACAGAGGTATTGGCTGCAGGAGGACACCTGCTGGCGAACACTAGCACTGCAGTCCAAAGGACCAACAGCACCACCAGCGGGTGAAGCCTTTCCTGACAGGCATAAACGTTCTCACCCTGAGAACAACCTGTATGACCAGGCATCTAAGTGAAAAGCACGAGCTGCAGTGGAGTAGACACCTCAAAAACCAAGAAAGGTCTCTGACTCCTCCTGCTTCCTCTTCTGCTGCAGTCTCGGCCTCTTCATCCACCTCTGTAGTGACAGTGGCACCTGCCACCCCGCAAACAGAGGATCTGCCAGCAACACTACCACCTGGGTCACCAACCATCTCCACAATGTCCCATGGAAGCGTTCAGCTCTCTATCTCCCAAACACTGGAGCAGAAGAGGAAGTACCCCCCTACTCACCTGCGATCCCTGGCCCTGAATGCCAGCATTTAAAAATTCCTGGCCTTTGAAATGCTGTCCTTCCGTCTGGTGGAGACGCAGAGTTTTAAAAGCCTGATGGCATTGGCTGTCCCACAGTACGTCGTGCCCAGGCGAGCCATCCCTTCCCTGCACAACCAAGTGGGGGACAAAATCAGGTATGCACTGCGCAACGCCATCTGTGGCAAGATCCACCTAACTACGAATACGTGGACCGGTAAGCACGGTCAGGGACGTTATATCTCGCTAACAGCACACTGGGTAAATGCAGTGGCGGCTGGGCCTGAGGCGGATAGCAGTTTGGCGCATGTCCTTCCACCACCGAGGATTGCAGGGCGCTTCAGTTTGCCTCCTGTTGCTAACTCCTCCTACTCTGCTTCCTCATCCTCTACCGCCTCCTCATCTGGTCAGCGTAACACCTTCACCACCAACTTCAGCACAGCCAGGGGTAAATGACAGCAGGCAGTTTTAAAACTTTCCTGTTTGGGGGAAAAACCCCACACCGTGCAGGAGTTGTGGAGGGACATGGAACAACAGACCGATGAGTGGTTGGTGGCAGTGAGCCTCAAGCCCGGCCTGGTGGTGTGCGATAATGGGCGAAATCTCGTAGCAGCTCTGGGCCTAGCCGGTTTGACGCACATCCCTTGCTTGGCGCATGTGCTGAATTTGGTGGTGCAGAGGTTCCTTAAAAATGACCCCGATATGCCAGAGCTGCTGCAGAAAGTGCGGGCCATCTGTGAGCACTTTCAGCGTTCTCACCCTGCTGCTGCTTGCCTGTCAGCGCTGCAGCATAACTTCGGCCTTCCCGCTCACCGCCTCATATGTGACGTGCCCACAAGGTGGAACCGCACCTTGCACATGCTGGCCAGACTGTGCGAGCAGCAGCAGGCGATAGTGGAGTTTCAGCTGCAACACGCATGCGTGAGTCGCTCTGCGGAACAGCACCACTTCACCACCAATAACTGGGCCTCCATGCGAGACCTGTGTGCCTTGTTGCGCTGTTTCGAGTACTCCACCAAAATGGCCAGTGCCGATGACGCTGTTCTCATCGTTACTATCCCAGTTTTATGCCTCCTTGAAAAAACGCTTCGGGTGATGATGGAAGAGGATGTGGTACAGGAGGAGGAGGAGGAGGAGGAAGAGGGATAATTTCCAAGGCTTTCAGGGCAGTCATTCACAAGTGGCTCCGAGGGTGGGTTCCTGCACCAACAAACGCCAGGTACACAATTGTCCAGCAAGGGCACAGACGAGGTGGAGGATGAGGAGGAGGAGATGGAGGAGGAGGAGGAGGAGATGGAGGAGGAGGAGGAGGAGGAGGAACCATGTTCACAGCAGGGTGTCACCCAGATCAGCTCATGGTGCGTGGCTGGGGGTATACAGAGGACACAGACGATACACCTCCCACAGAGGACAGCTTTTCGTTGCCTCTGGGCAGCCTGGCACACATGAGCGATTACATGCTACAGTGTCTCCGCAACGACAGCGGCGCCGAGTTGCCCACATTCTAACTGGTGCTGATTACTGGGTGGCCACGCTGCTGGATCCCCGTTACAAGGACAACGTACCGTCCTTAATTCCCTCACTGGAGCGTGATCGTAAGATGCGCGAGTACAAGCGCACGCTGGTAGACGCGCTGCTGGTGGCATTCCCACCTGACAGCGGGGGCACAGTGGAAGCACAATGCAAAGGCAGAGGAGGAGGAAGAGGTCGCCAATGCAGCCGGGGCACCGCCAGCACCTCAGAAGGCAGGGTTAGCATGGCCGAAATGTGGAAATGCTTTGTCAGCACACCACAACAACCAGCACCACCAGCTGATATGGAACATCTTAGCAGGAGGCAGCATTTCACCAGCATGGTGGAGCAGTATGTGTGCACACGCCTACATGTACTGAATGACGGGTCTGCCCCCTTCAACTTCTGGGTCTCCAAATTGGCACATGGCCTGAGCTTGCCCTTTACGCCTTGGAGGTTCTGGCCTGCCCTGCAGCCAGTGTATTATCTGAACGTGTATTTAGCACGGCAGGGGGCGTTATCACAGACAAGCGCAGCCGCCTGTCCAGAGCCAATATGGACAAGCTCACGTTCATTAAAATGAACCAGGCATGGATCCCACAGGACTTGTCCGTACCTTGTGCAGAATAGACATGTATACCGGCCTTACCCAGCCATTGTATTTTTGATCTTTCGCACTCTTTTGGGGTGTACCCTAATTTAAAAAAAAAGAAAATTAAAAACAAAAACCAGTGTTGGCTACCTCGTCCTCCTCCACCGCCGCTTCCACCTACTCCGCCACATCCACCGCCACCTCAACCTCCTACTCCATATGGACCTCGTCCTCCTAGGTCAAGATTATTATTTTTTATTTTTATGTTATTTTAAGTTATTTCCCTATCCACATTTGTTTGCAGAGCACTTGCCATGCTCTTAACAACATTGTGCTGCCATTTGCAGCCCTCTAGCCCTATCCATTACTTTTTTAGAGCCATTTTAGTCCTCAAAAGTTCGGGTCCCCATTGACTTCAATGGGGTTTGGGTTCGGGGGCAAGTTCGGGTCCCGAACTCAAACTTTTTTGCGAAGTTCGGCCGAACCCGTCTAACCCGAACATCCAGGTGTCCGCTCAACTCTAATTAGAAGTAATAGTAATGAGATTAGCATTGTTCTGTCTCAACTACAAAGCGATAAAGTTCATCTCCAGGTTTAAGTAGGCCTTACTCAAGCTGGTTTGCTATTATCCCTTGCATCGATACAGGCAGTTTAACTCAATTAATAAACTCACAGTTAGGATGACAGACGATGAATCCTTTCAAATGTTCCGTTTAATGATGGATATTCATAGGTAGAAAAATGTTGCAGTTGTAAGCCACATGTAAGATGTTTAGCATGGAAGATATACAGGAGTAATGACCAGAATCAGGAAGTGGAGGAGATATATAAAGAACTACGGTGAGAGAGAGAGAGTTCAGCTAGAAAGAAGGGGACAGATCTTAAAGACACAGAGCAAGAATAATCACATAGTGTAACACAACACTCCCCATCTGAAATCTTTAGATTTCATAACCTTAAACTAAAATATATATTTTCAAAAAGTCCAATACTGACGAATGTCCTGGAACCTGTAATGAAAAACATGCAACAAGCAAATAATAAACGTAAGTTCAACAGGATGAAGAACATAAAGTCACAGTATGATGTCTTCAAATAATTCCAAAGTTCTGAGTAGAACCTGTAGATGGCAGCAATGTACTCCCCGCCGTGCAAACAGCATGACTAGTCCTTGCACAAGTCACTCACCTGGCAAAAGGAGTACTAACTCTGTAATTGGTCGACTAAAGGTTTGTGTCGATCCTCCCTTGGTTACCTTGACTTCCACCTTCCGGACTTTGTTATCGTCGCTGGGCATAACTTTAGTAATAAGACCCATAGGCCACTCATTCCGACAAACTTCCTTGTCTTTTAGAAGGATGAGGTCTCCAACCTTAAGATTCGGCTTAGATGCTTGCCATTTGTTACAACCTTGAAGGTGGTGAAGATACTTTTTCTTCCAGCGATGCCAGAACACATTGGCTAGATGCTGCACCTGCTTCTATTGATGCCTGTAACGGTGTGACCGCAGCTTCTGTTTTGTACTTACAGAAGTGTGGAGTGAGGTGTTCACAGTTCTTATTTCCTTATCATCTTCAGGGTTTACTAGCCCATAGGTGGTGTCAATAGGGAGTAAGTAAGAGTTCTCACGCAGAAACCTTGGAGGTGACAGTCATAAGCTGTCCTGAAGAGCGGCAGGTGACACGGCTCTGGTCCCACAGTCAGCTGGGTTGAGTTCAGTGAGAACGTGATGCCATTGACTTGGTAGAGAGAATCTCTTGATACGTTCAACCCTGTTGCTGACGTACACATAAAATTGTTTTGTTTGGTTGTTTATGTAACCAAGTACTACCTTACTGTCTGTATAGAAGGTGAAAGAATCAATTCTAGTGTCCATTTCACTTCGTATGACCTCGGCAATTTCTACTGCTAGCACGGCTGCACAAAGTTCAAGTCTTGGTATGGTATGTGCAGGCTTGGGTGTGAGTTTTGCCTTGCCTAGGACAAAACTACAGTGTGATTCTCCATTCAGTTCAGAGGTCTTCAAATAGGCTACTGCAGCAATAGCTTCAACTGATGCATCAGAGAAAATATGAATCTCTCTCCGGTTAGCAGTTGAAATGGAACATGGAACATAGCAACGGGGAATCTGAAGTTTTTCTAGTGACTTCAAAGAATATCTCCACCTTTCCCACTTGTGTTGATTCTCACTAGGCAAGGGAGTATCCCAGTCTATGTTCTCAGTAGACAACTGTCTTAGTAAAATCTTACCTTGAATGGTAACTGGAGCAAGGAAACCCAGTGGGTCATAGATGCTATTCACCATGGACAGGACTCCTCTCTTAGTGAAGGGTTTGTCACAAGTTGACACTTGGAAGGTGAATTTGTCTTGCTTGATGTTCCACAACAAACCCAGACTTCGCTGTACAGGAGGCACATCTGTACCTAAGTCAAGGTTTTTTAGACTAGTGGCATAGTCCTCAGAGTGAAAGGCATTCATAAGTTCCTGGCTGTTGGATATAATCTTGTGCAGTCTAAGGTTTGCTACAGACAGCATCTCCTTTGTTCTGGTGAGAAGATCAATTGCTTCTTTAGCAGTTGGAAAGGACTTAAGTGCGTCGTCAACGTAGAAGTTTCTTTCAACAAATTGACGGGCATCAGATCCATATTCAACTTCTCCAGTCTGAGCTGTTCTCCTTAGCCCATAAGTTGCCACTGCTGGGGAAGGACTGTTACCGAAGACATGTACCTTCATGCGATAATCTATAACTTCCTTGTTGAGGTCATTGTCCTTGTGCCATAGAAACCTGAGGTAGTTTCTGTTGTCTTCTCTGACGATGAAGCAGTGAAACATCTGTTGAATGTCGGCCATTACTGCTACAGTCTCTTGTCTGAAACGAATCAAGACTCCTATTAGACTGTTGTTCAAGTTGGGTCCAGTAAGGAGCATGTTGTTAAGAGAAACACCTTCGTGCTGAGCACTGGAATCAAAGACAACTCTGATTTGGTCTGGTTTGCGTGGGTGATACACGCCAAAGGATGTAAGGTACCAGCATTCTTCTCCCTCCTTTAGTGGGGGAGCAGGCTCTGCATGATCTCTGTCAAATACATTTTGCATAAAGTCCACAAAGTGCTTTTGCATCTCTGGTTTCCTGCTTAAGTTTCGCTTTAAGGAGGAGAATCTACTGATGGCCTGCTGTAAGTTGTTGGGCAATCTCTCTCTTGGGAGACGAAAGGGTAGGGGTGCTACCCAGTTATTGGAGTCATCTTGAAAGAACTCATTGTCCATTACCTTGATGAATTCCTTGTCTTCCATTGAAGGAGCCAGTATGTCATCTTCACTGGTTGCATTAAACACTGTAGAGCCGAAGTCGCCATCATGGCAGGAGAAAGGGCTTGTCACCTGAGATACCATGTTGCCATCCGTGGCTGGCTATCTTCTCTTTCACCCAGTAGTGATGTGGGCATGGCTCAAAGTAAGTGTTTCGGCCATTTGGCAGAACATTTGTCTTCAATGACGAAATGTTGGTAGTTAATTTTGCCTATGCAGACATTGCCTATGATGACCCACCCTAGATCCGTGCGCTGGGCAAATGGGGCATCTGGGGGTCCACTGACTTGTCTGTGTACCTTGTGAACTCTTAGAATGTCTCTTCCTAACAGAAGAAGGATCTGAACATCTTTGTCAAGCGGCGGTATCTCATTTGCTATTACCTTGAGATGAGGGTGATGGAAAGCAGCAGCTGGAGTAGGGATTTCTTCCCTGTTAGCAGGTATCTGATTGCACTCAACAAGTGTAGGTAAGGGTAATTGCAAGTTACCTTTGAGAGAAGATACCATGAGTCCATGAGCCCTTCTTCCAGAAACCTCTATAGTTCCACTACAGGTACCCAAGGTGTAAGGATGAGCTTCGCCTTTTATTTCAAATAGATTGAACAATTCCGATTTTGCAAGTGATCGATTGCTCTGATCGTCTAAGATAGCATATGCCTTTAGAGACTTTTCTGGTTGATCCTTGTGGTATATGTTCACCAAGCATATCTTAGCACAGGACTTACCACAGCGGTCTTCTCCACAAACTTCAGTGCAGGATGAAGAAATGATGGTAGAATTAGGCACTTGGTCTGTATTCTCCCCGCCATGCGTTAACCTGGGAGGAGTGTTGGCAGGTTGTGCAGAGCTGGGCTCAAGTGGATGGAGGGCTTGCACATGTTCTTCAGAGCCACACTCTATGCACTTGATGGACACATTACAGTCCCTTGCAAAATGTTCTGTAGAAGCACAGCACCTGAAACATACCCTAAATGTCTTTAAAAGCTCCTTGCGCTCTTCCAGAGGCTTTTTCCTAAAGCCGATACATTTATTGAGGGGGTGTGGCTTCTTGTGTATGGGACACTCTCTGTTAGGGTTTTCAATCTTCCTACTCTGTTTGTTCGTGGCCAGAACTGTGGTAGGAGTGGGAAGGATGTCAGTCTTTTTCACGGACACTGGGCCTCTATGGTTTCTATAGTTGCCCTGAAGACTGGTACTCTTAGGAAAGGGTGAGAAGAGGCTGTACTCACCGTAGGAAAAACTTGGATCGTTCTTGGTCTCTGCAATTTCCCTGATGAATTCACAGAAGAAAGAGAATGGAGGGAAGGAAACCCTGTTCTCTCTTTTGTATGATGACCCTAGTGCAGTCCATTTCTCTTGCAAACCATACGGGAGCTTGGAGACAATTGGGTTTACCCCTCTTGGAGTGTCAAGGTAACTGAGTCCAGGTAGTTTTGGGTCTGTTTTGGCTAGCTGAAGCTCAAGGAGAAGGTCACTCAGTCTCTGGAACTCCTTGTTGTCCTTACCGGATATCTTTGGGAAAGTTTCCAGACGCATGAACAAAGCATTTTCTATAGCTTCTGGACTGCCGTAACTTTGCTCTAGTCGCTCCCATGCAGCTGTGAGGCCTGCAGTAGGATTGTCCATGAAAACCGATCTTAATGGCTTAACACGTGCAGCAGATAAAGGACCAAGCCATTTGATCAGCAGATTCAATTCTTGATCAGCTGTAATGCCAATATTGCTGATTGTAGTTCTGAAGGCACATTTCCAACTTCTGTAGTTCTCAGGTTGGTCATCAAAACTTGTAAGACCAGTCTTTGTGAGCTCTCTGCGAAGCATGTACCTCACAAACTCTTCTGTCTCAGTTGTCTCCGCCTTTATGTGAGATGCTGTTGGCTGTATGGTGCTAATTGCGTTATCTTTGACATTGTTGTTAAAGGACACAGGGAAATATGGTGCAGCAGATGCATCCAGGTGAGTTGCTTGCTTGAAGTCAGTTGTTCCAATGGTACGTTGATTCAAGGCTGTACCGATGACTGGAGATTGATGACTTGCCTGAAGCTTGCGCTGATGCTCTGTGACGTATGAAGGCAGGCAAGGTAGACAGGTAGGAAATGCAGTGGAGTGATTTTGAGTGCAGGAAGTTGCTGGAACCTCTTTAACTTGAAGCTGTGAAGGAGTCTCTATGTAGTCGGGAGCATTGGAGACAATGGAGTGTGCACTGCAGTGGCTTAGGACATAGTCTTTAGTGCGTTTGAGGGGGTCTTTCATATCTGCTATGTTTAGGTTAATGCTGTCTTTCTCACTTGCACCTTCGTCTGCACTGATAGCTTGCTGTAGGACCCTTAGCTTTGCCATAGCTGCGTCATGTTTACACTGTTCATTTAAGATTTCCATTGTTGCCCTTTGACGTGCTGACTGCGCTTCCAACTCTGCTCTTTTTTCTGCATATGTCACCTGCACTTTGCTGGCTTCCACTTCAGCGCGGGCATTAATAAGTCGCTCACTGAGTGTTTGAGTATCTTGAACTATGTGATCTTGACGAGTTTTTAGAACGTCTGGTGGAAACAGATCTGTGAGATGCAGTGTCCTGTAACAGCTTTATTTTTGCTTCTGCCTTTAATCTGGTTTGCTGGATAAAACTGTCTCTTTCAATATTGAGAGCATTGACACGCTTTAATTGCATCATCGCACTTTCTGTATTCATGTTTTGTAAGACATTAGTGAATTTGCTGCTGGTAAGCTGATAAAGCTCATATGAGGCAGAAAGTTGTTTAATGGCGCCCTCTAGTGTCAGTAGTTCACGTTCAACAGACACTGTATTGGCTTCAGCAAGAATTTTCTCCCAGACTAATTCCAAGCTATTTGACAATTCAGTCCTTGAAGCTTCATAATTCTCCATTACTTTCCAAGTGGGTTTAACTGAGCGTTTGGGTAACTCAGTTTCTTCAGGAACTTGTGGGGAGGTAGATGTGAGTTCACATGCAGAAGCTTGGTCACTCATGATAGCAGACTGACTGTGAAAGCAGGCAGGATCTGTGTGCTGAAATATGACACTGTGCAGATTGTCTCAGGCTATAAGGCTGCCATGTGCTGCTCTGTCCCTTCTGTCTTGCTATGAGGGCAGTAAATCTTGTCTGTTTCAGTACTGACATGCAGAAATCTTGTAATTAGGCTGTGAAACGCCGTTTTTCTACTGTTCTGTCTCAACTACAAAGCGATAAAGTTCATCTCCAGGTTTAAGTAGGCCTTACTCAAGCTGGTTTGCTATTATCCCTTGCATCGATACAGGCAGTTTAACTCAATGAATAAACTCACAGTTAGGACGACAGACGATGAATCCTTTCGAATGTTCCGTTTAATGATGGATATTCATAGGTAGAAAAACGTTGCAGTTGTAAGCCACATGTAAGATGTTTAGCATGGAAGATATACAGGAGTAATGACCAGAATCAGGAAGTGGAGGAGATATATAAAGAACTATGGTGAGAGAGAGAGTTCAGCTAGAAAGAAGGGGACAGATCTTAAAGACACAGAGCAAGAATAATCACATAGTGTAACACAACAAGCATCAAAAGGGTTAATTAAGTGAAAACACCTACTAATTGCCTAACAAGACAAATCCAATGAGATGGGCGTGCGCTATTATCAATGTGAAAACAGCACTTACCCTGGCAATAGTTGCCGTTTACATATTTATTATTCGCACGCCCAATCAATGATTTATCCGGCGCACCAATTAAGGTATGAACCGGCGCAGCGCTTTGTTCTTGGTAAATTACCCCCATAGTGTCTCGCATTGTGCCAGGTGCGAACACTGCAAACGTTGCTCTGATCAGGACCGTGTGCACATTCCCACCGTTTACCATTGGCGCGAACTGTACTCCACGAGGCTCAGCAAGCCATGTTTTGTACGGTTATACTACTGTTTAGAGTTGAGCGGACACCTGGATGTTCGGGTTCGACGGGTTCGGCCGAACTTCGGAAAAAAGTTCGGGTTCGGGACCGAACTTTAACCCGCACCCGGACCCGAACCCGAACCCCATTGAAGTCAATAGGGACCCGGACTTCTAAGGACTAAAAAGGCTCTAAAAAAGTAATGGAAAGGGCTAGAGGGCTGCAAATGGCAGCAAAATGTTGTTAAGAGCATAGCAAGTGCTCTGCAAACAAATGTGGATAGGGAAATAACTTAAAATAACATAAAAAAAATAAAAAAATATGCTGGAGGCCCCCTTTTCAGCAGAAGAGGTACGGGAAGTCATTAAGAACCTCAGAAACTCAACGGCACGATGCCACGCATATGGTGGGAATGCCCCAGAATACGCCCTTTCTGGAATAAATTATTAAATTTAATGGATAAGCTAGTGGGAAAATAAAATACTTTGAAATAAAAATGTAGCGGGGTGCTAAATTTAAGGGAAGTGTTTAAGTGGTAAATAGGCTCAAACACCCTAATTCTGTAGGATTCATGGACCATTTTGTCCTCGGGGGACAGTATTGGTGTGCAGTTCCCTGCGGCCTACAGGTGGCGCTGCCATGGTAGGCTAGGGTTGAACTGCCGATACAGTGCTGTGCCTTTTGTGTCCCCTCTTGGCAGTAGTACAGCGGGGCGGGGAACCTGCTGTGCATGCCGGGAGAGCATATAAAAGGGGCAGACCTTTGGCCTGGGGGCTGATGTCCAGTGGGGTCCACGCCCAGGTGCCTTCGGCCTGGGTGCATGTGTTCCTGTTCCATCTCGGGTACCTTTAGCCCGGGGTGAGGTACTATCCTGGAGTTCCTGCTGCCCTGGGTATGGAGGCCTAGGTGCGGGAGTAAAGCCTGGAGTCCAGAGCCTTCGTCTGGAGTCCGCTAAGGGTCGAGGAGTCTTAGGGTGCCGCCTCGTGTAGGGGACCATGTTCCAGGGAAGGGAGGATCATTCTGATGGACCGATGTGGGAGTCACGGTGAAGGAAGGGTCTGTTGACTCCCTGGAGAGATGTCTTCCCCTTGATATGGGCTAGGTTCGTAGAAGGAGAAGCTCAAGGTCATCTTGACTGTATCAGAGGCCTTATTCACCCGGCCCGTGGCAGGGGCCTTATACACCCTGGTCTGTGGCAGAGACCAAAGTTCTCCAGGTCCGTGGCAGGGGCCTTGTACACCCGGTCTGTGGCAGAGACCAACCTCAAGGTCTGTGGCAGAGACCGTGCACCTAAAACTGTTTGAGAAACCTAAGCAGTGAAGTGAATGTGCTACGTTTGTGCCTGGACCTCCTCCACACCTTAAGCTGTCCTGTTTCTTTGCTCTAACCTTTTCTATCCGAGTAGAGTTTATTTTGCCATGAGAGAATAAGAGTTGTAATTTCAGCTGGTGTGGACATTGACTTTACTGGAAATTAAAGGACTTGCCTCTACCTACAGTAGAGGTGAGAATCATCCTCTGGAGGAGTTTTGACTCCGGCTGTGGACACGGCCCGTCAAGTACACCGCTCAACCTCTTTATATAGGAGGGTAAGGGCTGGTACTGCGGTGTGCCTTTCTCCCTCCTGCGAGGAGCCAACAACATAAAGGCAGGTAAGGGGGAAAGGATCTGTGCGCTACAAAAAAATTAAATAAAAATTATAATCTTGACCTAGGAGGACGAGGTCCATATGGAGTAGGAGGTTGAGGTGGCGGTGGATGTGGCTGTGTAGGTGGAAGCGGCGGTGGAGGAGGACGAGGTAGCCAACACTGGTTCAAAAATACAACAATGGCTGGGTAAGGCCGGTGATGTGTCGAATTCTGTCCCCCGTCAAATAGTGTCCACCCTGTACTGCGCTTGCTCAGTATGTAGGACAAGGGGATTTCGAAAATCTCCCAAGACGAACGGCGCCTGCGTGGTGAGTTCAGGTGAAGGCCACACCATCCGTGGTTCAAGCCGAGCCAAGTGAGGCCGTGCCCGAAGCGTGGTGATCGAACCGAGCCCGTGAGGGGCCCTGTTACTATGTGCTACCGTATGTCCACTTGGATGGTGGGGCTTGAACCTGCACTCACGGCGCAGGCGCCGTTCATCTTCGGAGATTTTGTGAATCTCCTTGTCCTCTGTACTGCGCAAGCGCTGCGCCTTCACAGTATGGGCCGGACACAATCCGATGGCCGGACAGTTTTTGTCACAACACCGGTATACATGTCTATTCTGCACAAGGTACGGACAAGTCCTGTGGGATCCATGCCTGTTTCATTTTAATGAACGTGAGCTTGTCCACATTGGCTCTGGACAGGCGGCTGCGCTTGTCTGTGATAACGCCCCCTGCCGTGCTAAATACATGTTCAGATAATACACTGGCTGCAGGGCAGGCCAGCACCTCCAAGGCATAAAGGGCAAGCTCAGGCCATGTGCCCAATTTGGAGACCCAGAAGTTAAAGGGGGCAGACCCGTCATCCAGTACGTGTAGGCCTGTGGACACATACTGCTCAACCATGTTGGTGAAATGCTGCCTCCTGCTCCAGCTTCTGGTGCTGGTTGTTGTGGCGTGCTGACAAAGCTTTTCCACATTTCAGCCATGCTAACCCTGCCTTCTGAGGTGCTGCCGGTGCCCCGGCTGCGTTGGCGACCTCTTCCTCCTCCTGCCTTCGCCTTGTGCTTCCACCGTACGCCCGCTGTCAGGTGGGAATGCCACCAGCAGCGCGTCTACCAGCGTGCGCTTGTACTCGCGCATCTTACGATCCCGCTCCAGTGAGGGAATTAAGGACGGTACGTTGTCCTTGTAACGGGGATCCAGCAGGGTGGCCACCCAGTAATCAGCACCAGTTAAAATGTGGGCAACTCGGCGGTCATTGCGGAAACACTGCAGCATGTAATCGCTCATGTGTGCCAGGCTGCCCAGAGGCAAAGAAAAGCTGTCCTCTGTGGGAGGTGTATCGTCTGTGTCCTCTGTATCCCCCCAGCCACGCACCAGTGATGGCCACGAGCTGGTCTGGGTGCCACCCTGCTGTGAAAATGGCTCCTCCTCCTCCTCCTCCATCTCCTCCTCAACCTCGTCATCCTCCAGAACTGTGCCCTTTCTGCCGGACAATTGTGTACCTGGCGTTTGTTGGTGCAGGAACCCACCCTCGTAGCCACTTGTGAAAGACTGCCCTGAAAGCCTTTGAAATGATCCCGCTTCCTCCTCCTCCTCCTCCTCATCCTCCTGTGCCAAATCCTCTTCCATCATCGCCCGAAGCGTTTTTTCAAATAGGCATAGAACTGGGATAGTAACGCTAAGAACGGCGTCATTGGCACTGGACATGTTGGTGGAGTACTCGAAACAGCGCAACAAGGCACCCAGGTCTCGCATGGAGGCCCAGTTATTGGTGGTGAAGTGGTGCTGTTCCGCAGAGCGACTCACGCGTGATTGCTGCAGCTGAAACTCCACTATCGCCTGCTGCTGCTCGCACAGTCTGGCCAGCATGTGCAAGGTGGAGTTCCACCTTGTGGGCACGTCACATATGAGGCGGTGAGCGGGAAGGCCGAAGTTACGCTGCAGCGCTGACAGGCGAGCAGCAGCAGGGTGAGAACGCCGAAAGTGCGCACACACAGCCCGCACTTTCTGCAGCAGGTCTGGCATATTGGGGTAATTTTTAAGGAACCTCTGGACCACCAAGTTCAGCACATGCGCCAGGCAAGGGATGTGCGTCAAACCGGCTAGGCCCAGAGCTGCTACGAGATTTCGACCATTATCGCACACCACCAGGCCGGGCTTGAGGCTCACTGACAGCAACCACTCAGTGGTCTGTTGTTCCATGTCCCTCCACAACTCCTGCGCGGTGTGGGTTTTTTCTCCCAAACAGGAAAGTTTTAAAACTGCCTGCTGTCGTTTACCCCTGGCTGTGCTGAAGTTGGTGGTGAAGGTGTTACGCTGACCGGATGAGGAGGCGGTAGAGGATGAGGAAGCGGAGTAGGAGGAGTTAGCAACAGGAGACAAACTGAAGCGCCCTGCAATCCTCGGTGGTGGAAGGACATGCGCCAAACTGCTATCTGCCTCAGGCCCAGCCGCCACTGCATTTACCCAGTGTGCTGTTAGGGAGATATAATGTCCCTGACCGTGCTTACTGGTCCACGCATCCGTAGTTAGGTGGACCTTGCCACAGATGGCGTTGCGCAGTGCACACCTGATTTTGTCCCCCACTTGGTTGTGCAGGGAAGGGATGGCTCGCCTGGAAAAATAGTGGCGGCTGGGCACGACGTACTGTGGGACAGCCAATGCCATCAGGCTTTTAAAACTCTGCTTCTCCACCATACGGAATGACAGCATTTCAAAGGCCAGGAGTTTTGAAATGCTGGCATTCAGGGCCAGGGATCGTGGGTGGCTAGGGGGGTACTTCCTCTTCCGCTCCAATGTTTGGGAGATAGAGAGCTGAACGCTTCCATGGGACATTGTTGAGATGGTTGGTGACCCAGGTGGTAGTGTTGCTGGCAGATCCTCTGTTTGCGGGGTGGCAGGTGCCACTGTCACTACAGAGGTGGATGAAGAGGCCGAGACTGCAGCAGAAGAGGAAGCAGGAGGAGCCAGAGACCTTTCTTGGTTTTTGAGGTGTCTACTCCACTGCAGCTCGTGCTTTGCACTTAGATGCCTGGTCATGCAGGTTGTGCTCAGGTTGAGAACGTTTATGCCTCGCTTCAGCCTCTGATTGCACAGCCTGCAAACCACTCGTGTTTTGTCATCAGCACATTGTGTGAAGAACTGCCACGCTAGGGAACTCCTTGGACCTGGCTTTGGTGTGCTCGGTCCCTTGCTGCGTTGGGCAGTAGCAGACATACTGTCTAGGGGACGGACGCTCCGCTTTTGCACCCTGCTCCCTCTTCTGCTGTGCTGGTGGCTCTGTGCGACCACCGCCTCTTCCTCCAAACTACACTGGTCACCTGCATAACGTTGATTCCATGTGGGGTCGAGGACCTCATCGTCCTCCACATCATCTTCCACCCAGTCTTCACCCCTGCCCTCCTTGTCTGTCTGCACAATTGCGAAAGCAGCAGCAGTTGGCACCTGTGTTTCGTCATCATCCGAGACGTACTGCGATGGTCCTCCCATGTACTCATCATGAAACATAAGTGGTTGGGCATCGGTGCACTCAATCTCTTCCACTTCTGGGGCAGGGCTAGGTGGATGGCCCTGGGAAACCCTGCTAACAGAATCATCGAAAAGCAGAAGAGACTGCTGCATGATTTGGGGCTCAGACTGCTTGGCTGATTTGCAAGGGGGTGAGGTGAAAGACTGATGGACATGGGTTTCAGGTGCCAACTCTGATCTTTCATCAGAAGAGTGGGTGGGAGACAATATGAAGGAACCCGAAGCACTGTCAGCAACCCAATCTACTATCATCTGTACTTGTCCTGGCCTAAACATTCGTACAGCCTCACTAGGCGCGACAAAATACCGCCGCAGGCTCGGTCGCCTACTCGCACCTGAGGAAGGTGTTTCACATGTGCGTGTATCTGGCACAGATCCACCACGTCCTCTCCCTGCAACAGGAGCTCCACCAGCAGCACCACGACCGGGGCCACCACGTCCCTTTGACCTTCTCCTCATATTTTCCAAATTTAGGATGTTGTCCTAAATGGATGTTTTTGGAAGAGCAGAACACACCCACAGTACGTAACCGCTGAATCGCACAGCTACAGAACTGCAGAAAATGCTATTCAAAAAAAATGTTGTTTTTTTAGTATAGCACAGTAGAAGAAAACTATTTAGAAATTGTTTATTTCACACACCTCCAAATATGTATAACACACTGCAAACTATTTTTTGTGGCCCTGAATGGCTCTTTTTGCAAGCGTACATTAAAGTGCAATTTTTATTTTTATTTTTTTTGCCCTAAACGGGTCTTTTTTTGCACAAGCAAAATAAAATGCACATTTTTTTTTTTTTTGCCCTATGGGTCTTTTGGAAAAGAGCACAATAAAGTGCCTTTTTTTTTCCCCTAAATGGATCTTTTTCAAAGAGCAGAATACACCCACAGTATGGAAACGGTGTATCTCTCAACGTAATATATGCAGTGCTGGTGCACTGAGCTTGCAGATAAAAGTTAGATTTTCTCTGACACTGGGCTCATGGCAGTGTAAAAAGACTGTGCACTGCAACACAAACAGGTAAACCTATGCAGATCGCTGATTTTAATCTCTGAATCTGGACTCCTATAAAATATATCTCTCTCCCTGAAAGCACCAACAGGAACCTGGCCCTACACTACACTATCTCTCTATCTTTTCCCTCAGATTGCAGAATCAGGACTACCTCATGTATTTTACAATCTCTCCCTATTAGCAACAGCAGCAGCCAAGATCCTCTCCCTATCTATTCTGAAGCAGAGTGACGTGTGTGCTGTGTGCCTCTAGCTTATATAGAAGCTGGGTCACATGTTGCACTGACCAATCACAGCCATGCCATTAGTAGGCATGGCTATGATGGCCTCTAAGGGCACACCAGCTAATCAAAAGATGATTGGCTGGCCCCTGAAGCATTTCTAAATGCGTAATTAGATTGCCGAACCCGAGCCCGAACCCGGACTTTTGCGCAAAGTCCGGTTCGGGAAAAAGCTAAAGTTCGGTATGGACCCGAACTTTACAGTTCGGGTTCGCTCAACACTACTACTGTTCCAATGTACGTGGGTCTGTTTGCCGGGATGCAGTTGCCATGAAGTGGCCAGTCTCTTAGTGAGGCATAAGGGAACATTCCTTAAACGGCGAACTCCCGGGTCGATGGGAAGGTTTCCGCAACCAATGGTCCTTCACCGGTGTCTGTATGTGCGGACACACTCGCATGAGCAGAAAAACTGACATTGGGAGACATCTGACAATATACTTTAATAAAAATTTCCACAACCGCAGTCAGTAGTTAGGTTTATTAGATATTTTTGTCATTGGGGTTTGTTCTTGTTTGCTGGAGTTTCCTATGTTCATTGTTTGCTGTGTATGCTTGTTTGTGTGTTTCACTGTAAAAAATCTCACTTTAAGGATCTCTACATTGTTTCTTCTATTTCCATGTGTAGTGTCCTGACACTAGAGCTTGTAAGTATACAGCATATCCAATGAACCACACAGTTCACATATGATGTTCTCTATCCATCATTTATAGAAGGAATAATTTTGTGTTTTTTGCTTGATAGGGTGGGACTGTCTCCAGGTAAGCCTGTTCTTAAAGTAGGGTGATCAGACGTCCCAGATTCCCGGGGACAGTCCCCGGACTGAGGACACTGTCCCCAGAGCCTGTTTGTCCCCGATTTTGTCCCCAATTGCAGGGGCGGACTTGTGAGACATGTCTCTGGCCGCCTGTAACGCGGGCAGTGTCTCACCCAACATTTGCGCTCCTACCGGCCAAAATTTCTCCCTCCACCTCCATGCGGAGCCAGGTGCTCTCTGGCTGCAGACAAGACATAGAGGTGGAGGCAAAGCTGGGTGCCCTGGCTGCAGACGGGACCGTGGAGGTGGAAGTGGACCCGGGTGCTATCTGGCTGCAGACAAGAAACGGAGGTGGAGGCAGAACCGGGTGCTCTGGCTGCAGACGTGGAGGTGGAGGCGGAGCCGGGTGCTCTGACTGCAGACGTGGAGGTGGAGGTGGAGCCAGGTGCTCTGGCTGCAGACGGGAACGTGGAGGTGGAGGCGGAGCCGAGTGCTCTGGCTGAAGACGTGGAGGTGGAGGCGGAGCCGGGTGCTCTGACTGCAGACGTGGAGGTGGAGGTGGAGCCAGGTGCTCTGGCTGCAGACGGTAACGTGGAGGTGGAGGCGGAGTCGGGTGCTCTGGCTGCAGACGGGACACGGAGGTGGAGCCCCCATCTTGCTTTGGGCTCTGGCAGAAGGCACACAGAGGTGGGGTTGCAGGCGAAGCCTCCATGTTACCTGCGGAGATCGCTCTGTCATACACCATCCATCCATCATCCATCCAGTCCTCACCCCTCCATATACACTCTGTACCCCTCTCCTGTACATACCACCTACCGCCATACACCCCGCACCCCTCTCCTGTACATACCACCTACCGCCATACACCCGGCACCCCTCTCCTGTACATACCACCCACTGCCATACACCCCGCACCCCTCTCCTGTACATACCACCCACTGCCATACACGCCGCACCCCTCTCCTGTACATACCACCTACCGCCATCCACTCCGCACCCCTCTCTTGTACATACCACCCACCGCCATCCACTCCTACTCCTCTCCTGTACATACCACCCACCGCCATACACTCCGAACTCCTCTTCTGTACATACCTCCCACTGCCATCCACTCCGCATCCCTCTCCTGTACATACCACCCACCGCCATACACTCCACTCTTCTCCTGTGCAAATCACCCACCGCCATACAATCCACACCCCTCTTCTGTACATACCACCCACCGCCATACACTCCACACCCCTCTCCTGTACATACCACCCACCGCCATACACTCCATACCCCTCTCCTGTACATACCACCCACCGCCATACACTTCACACCCCTCTCCTGTACATACTACTCACCGCCATACACTCCGCACCCCTCTTGTACTTAAGGTTTTTCTTCATCTTATCTTCTTAGCATATCCCCAAAGTAGTATCTTTTTTTTAATCTCATGAACGAAATGTGAGAAATAACGTATATATCATAGAATCATTCCATAAACACATACCACATACACTGCATATATCATTTGAGGAAAATATGCTTATAAAATAGTTTACCATTTGCCAAAAAAAAAATGTCCCCGGATTTCATTTTAAAAATCTGGTCACCTTATCTTAAAGTGTCACTGTCATGAAAATTATGGGGCCTGTCATTGCTGAATTTTGAGAATGTTAGTCTTCTGGCCAGGACTGCCATCATGGGGCCCAGTACAGCCTACCTGACAGATCCCCGTCTTTCCTCTCCCTCTGCTCAGTGTGACTGTCAGTGCAACTGTATATGATGTGTGGCCACAGATTGTAAGATAAACAGTGAAATGGATTTTTGGAGGGACAACTTAGCACCACATCCCTTAGTAATGTAAGCATACAAAAATAATATATAGAGGTAATATTGAGGTAAAAAAATATATTTTATTGATATAGAACTTGTTATTAAAAATGTTCATGTATCCAAAACAAAAAGAAGATTCCACACATGTCAGTGTTTTGCTTTACGTCTATCTATTTAGGTTCTTGCGGTAAAAGAAAGGAAACTTAGACTTCTGTAGTGTACCAATGTTTTACTAAACAGAAAAGCTGCACATACAACTGTAGGATACACAATTTAACACAATTTATGACCTACAAAATATGCCTACAACATGCAGAAGCCAATTATCCTTTCTAGCAAAATAAGCATATAACCAAAGAATTTATACACCAGAATTTGATTTAAAGTGTTGCCAACATCCCGTGTGTTCTAGAACAATAGGAAACGTCCCCTTAACTAGTGGTTGGGACTTTAAGGGCAACACATATGACAATACAGTATATGAGTACAAAATTTTATTAAATTATTAATTTTAAGAAGCCAAATAAATGGCAGTGTGTAACAACTGAATGTGCATTTAAACAAACAGGTAGAAATATATATAAAAAATAATAAGATTCATTATTTCCAAATAGGGATGGTTGTCGGACGCGTTTCAAGGATTATACCCTTTCCTCAGGGACGAATCTCAATTGGAGAATAAAATATCTATAAAATATACAAAAGATATATGATCGGTAAAATGCATACAGAGGAAGAATGAGCATCGTTGAGAAAGAGAAGAGCAAACAGATTGTACAAAAACATGCAGGATCAAGCCGCACAATAAAAAATCTTTCCACATTGATTGAAAGTTCTAACCTGATGGGACTGCCAGTTGCAATTTTGATGGATCAGCAAAAAACTAAAGGTGTCAAGACACCTATGAAAATCTTGATAGTTTACATAAGGTTGGTTGAAAACACTTGTAAAATAAAAATAAAATAATAAATGAGAATATAAAAAGTGAGAGACTGCTAGGAGTGCTGCAACAGGAGATTAGGTTTGCACCTCACCACTGTCCACGGATGGTCGAGATTTTTGAAGGAAGAAACAGGGTTTATCAAAAAGGTTTTATGGAGAAAAAACATACATATGACCTTTTAAAAAATGTAGTCCTCATGAGTAAGCGCACTTTTTTATTTTTTGTTTATAAATCACTATATTAATAAAGTATAGTAACATATTATTTTAATTTTGATAATAAGAGCCTTGTGTCTATCATCATTGAAACAGGGGATTAATGCAAATCCCCTATCGAGATCATCACTAGGAGATTAGTATGAATCTCCAAAACGGTTGATTAACTGAAATATCTAATGATGAAAGCTGAGCTATTTATAATAATAAAACATATGTATATAGAAGCCATTTTAGTCCACTAAACATGAAAGATTTGTAAAGCATGAAGGGAAATGCTAATTAACCAGAGAAACAAAGAATCATAAAAGTGAAAAATGCGGCGCCTAAGACAAATAGTGACAAGGCCCAGAAACACGTATGAATCTGGGCATGTGATAAGTGAGGACATGTGGCTCAATGTGGTCTGGTGAATTAATAGCCAGGTGTAGATACATAAATGATGATATCAAACAGTGTATATAATAACCATAATCTATATATCACAATATTATAAAAACAAAAAACAAAAAAGTCCGGTGAAAGTGCCCAGTGTGTGGACTGGGAACAAAAAGAGAAGGTAAATGTAAATGTCAGAGCATAGTCCCCACTTTCAAGATCCAACAGGATTATAGTTCATATATAACATTGATTCGGAATGTTGTAACACCCCGGGATGTGACTCCAACAACAGGAAGGGGAGAAGAAATTAATACTCTTACCCCTAAACGTGGACTCACACACCAGCGGTGGTGAGTCAAACAGGCAACAGGTGCAGATGTAGATTCCTCTGGATACGTCCTCACGGAACGGCAGCAGAAGGGACAAGCTCACAAAATCAACTCTCTCCAAGGCAGTGATATAGAACCCCAAAACGTCAGCACGTCGAGGATAACAGTATCAATCATATGTAGGAATAGAAAAAAAGAGCAGCAAACACACACACAGCAGTCTCACTCTTAAGTGGCAGCCTGTGTCTGAGCACAGACTAATTGCCTTATAACGACAGACATCAGTGTAACAGGCATGCGTAGAGAGGGAATACCAGCTGAATGCACTATCCCATTGATGGGATGACGCCAAGTAGAAACTACAGCAGAGACATCTCAAGCACGTCATTGTGTAAACAATGCGTGAGAGTAGTCATAGAAAGCCGCTGTCAATCATGTCACTGCGCGATTACAGACAGTGGACATGTCGCGCTTGAGATTCGCTGATGATGTCGGTATGCAACTAAGCCATCGCAAAGGATAGCCGGAAGCCACGGACATATATTGTATGGACGAGGAAAACATTGACAGCGCCGGTGTAGGGTTAAAGATAACCTTCGCTGCTGACACCAGATCAGTGCATAGGGGCTGTAGTAAAAGAATCCACTCTGGCAAACTCTGCAAAAAAGACTAAAGCTGAAAGATATGAGTTGTTAAACGGCAATGTCCTCATAAAGGAATGTCAAAAATATAATATATGTAGCGATACCCCCAAACTAAGAGAGCCGCTGGTTTTGTTTCGGGCCCTGTACACAGCACAGCCAGCCCCCGGCAATCTACTCAACCCTTCTCTGGCACAGTTAGTCTAGGGGTGGTGTATTTGTATAGCTCTATACCAATTCATGTACAATTCCCCAACACATACCTCCTCTTGACTTTATATCATAATATAGGAAAATATGAAACTTCAACATCTCCTAAAACCTTTGTCCAGGAAAGGGTGAAATAAACCCCCGGTATTGTAAATGGGAGGAAAAAATTTCCTTTCGACCCCTGTATCTTCTGGGCGGTCAGACTAAGTCCCTGGAAAGCTCCAACATTCCATTGAGCAGGGTCAGCAATGTCCTTGGCAGTCTGTGGAAAGAAAGTTCCAGATGAGGAAAGTCCCTTGTCCTCCTCCAGGTCATAAGGAAATGCTCAGATGAAAGTCCACTCCAATTCAGCCACCATAATCAACCACATCTTCCTCAGACTCTCTTCTGGTCTGCCTCCTCCCATCTAGCCTGGTCATCTGCTCTGCTTGCTCTGCCTCTCGATGCTCTGTACCTGAAAAGAGTAAAGCCCCGTACACACGGTCGGACTTTTGGCCAACAAACTTCATTTTGAGCAAGTTGGACCAACAATCCGACCGTGTGTACGCTCCATTGGACAAACTTTTTTTGCTTTTTTCTTGTTTACATCGGACAAAAGTTGGGTCTGCAAACGGACAAACTTTTGCCCAAAAAAGGCCGATGGAGCAAAGTCCGACCGTGTATACAGGAAACCATCTGACTTTTGTCCGATGGACAAAACAACTAATGTTAAAATCAACCAACAATAGCAGAAGTTGACCAAAGGGTGGCGGTAAAGAGCAGAAAAGAGCAGAAAAACCACGTGATGTTGCAAAAAGTTTTGGGAAAGTTTGCAGAAAAGTCAGAGCGTGTGTATGCTATGGGTGTTCCCGACCAACTCCGTTCGGACAAAAAAACACGGAAAAGTCAGATGGAAGTCCGACCGTGTGTACGGGGCTTTAGAAACAAAGCAGATTATATTTACCTTCCAACTGTGCCAAAAACATAACTATTGTAGGATGCCCACTGTTGCCTTGAAACACTTTCACGAAAAGGCATAGACTTTCAACGCAACAAATAAACTTGCATGTCTCTCCGAGCTGTCCTGAAAACAAAGGCCTGCTGTTGTTCGGTCTTTACATCATGGCACATTCTAGAAAAATGCCCCGTTTTATGGCAACAGAAACACATATAATGACTGAATCTACCATTCCCAACCACTTGATTCCACTTCTTAAAGCAATATTGGTGTAGGAATCCCATCTATTTCCTCTCTAGTGACCCCCACCTTACGTAAATCAATCCACATGTGTCTCCTGCTCAACTCGCCATCACTATTTGAGCTGATAAAATCCTCAGCTTCCCGCTTATGGGAAGTAACAGTGGCACATGTCCTACTTCTGCTTACAGGCTTAGGGCCTTTGTCCTTTGTTAGGGCATCATTAGACTTGTTTATGAGGGCTGCACACCACTCATTTAAATCTTCAGCACTGCCTACAGGAGTTTAAACATACTTCGAAGCCACTGCAGGTTTAACTTTGATTATCCTACTTTCTAAACCCTTTGTCCTGCTTGCAGTTTCTTCCAAATACTTTGATGCCACTGCAAGCTGCTCCTTCAGTAAATCTCTAATTCTGCCTTTTCCCTCTTTTCAGATACATTATGTACTGTAGAGCATGCAGGAAGTGCAAACCAAACACAGCAACTGCCTGCATCTATCCCTTACTGAACCCAAAACTTTTGAGACTAAAATCTGAGGCAAGATCAGAGACTCCACCCCCCAAGTTCTATTCAAAAGAGAAGCACATCTAGCCAGATCCTTTGCAACAGACATACACTGACTATCTCTGGCCCAGGTAGGAAGGGTGCACGCCTTCTCCTCCTGGACACCAGAAACCTTTGCAGCTTTACTCTTCCTAAACAGTGTACACAGTATTTTCCCCCAGTACGAGCAACAAAACACACCACATAAAACAGATCTACTTCAGTTGAGCTTTTAGCGCAAATCCCGGATGAGCACCCAATGTTTTGCTTTACGTCTATCTATTAAAGCGGAGGTCCACACAAAAATGGAACCTCCGCTGTCCGGATTCCTCCCCCCCTCCGGTGTCACATTTGGCACCTTTCAGGGGGGAGCAGATACCTGTCTAAGACAGGTATTTGCACCCACTTTCGGGCATACACCCCCGCATTAAAAGTCAGCAGCTGCAGTATTTGTAGCTGCTGACTTTTAAAAAAAAAAATTGGTGGACCTCCGCTTTAAGGTTTTTGTGGTAAAACCAAGGAAGTTTAGACTTCTGTAGTGTATGAATGCTTTATTAAAGAGAAAATCTGCACATACAACTATAGGATACATGATACAACACAATTTATAGCTTATAAAATATGCCAACAACATACACAAGCCAATTTTCTCTTCTAGCAAAAAAAGCATGTACAAAATGTATGCAATGGGTAAACTAAACAGTTACTCAACTTAGGGTTCAAGATGTCCTTCATGGTTCCTTGGTCAAAGTCCAAACTCAAAACGTCTCCAAAGCTCTCCAGCTTCTGGCAGCCATGTCTTGCCATTTCTCTTCCAAAACACAGCTCCTTTGTCTCTCCATATGCTTGTTTCAAAACCTAATTTCCTCCCCCTACTTCCTGTTGCATCATATCCTCCAGAGAACTCCCTCTCTACCAGTCCAATTGGAACATTTACATATCAATTAGGGGGAGCTTTAGATTCTCAAAACAGCACATGGACTTAAAAAATCTAAGTCTATATTATGTTATAAAGTCACTTCACATAGCAATACAGTCAGCATAATAATGCATATATGTCAAGCAGCTTAATTTCGATCCATCTATGGGCAGACTGGTTTTACTGAAGTTGATCTATTGATTCTCCAAAACAAAGGAGGGAGTGAGCCACAGGAGGAGGAACAAGATGAATAAGGTTGCTAACAATTAATAGAATCAATAAGAAAAACTGAATACAGGAGGGCACCCCTGTGCCACTGTCATATGATGTTCAAGGCTGAATGTATTGTATAAAAAGCTAAATTCAGCTTGTGCTTGTCAATGTGGAGCATGGGGCGTCCTTGTTCTCTAGCCCTATTGTTCTTGTTCCTCCCCCTGCAGCTCACAATTTGGATGTTGGAGACCTTTCGCTCCTCCACCTTTAAGCTCTTGGAGGGGATGATAAGGAACTATATACAAGATTTTTGTAATGAGAACGGTATCATTAGCAGTAATCAGCATGGATTCATGAAGAATCGTTCTTGCCAAACCAATCTATTAACCTTCTATGAGGAGGTGAGTTGCCATCTATATAAAGGAAGGCCCGTAGACGTGGTGTATCTGGATTTTGCAAAGGCATTCAATACGGTTCCCCATAAACGTTTACTGTACAAGCTAAGGTCTGTCAGCATGGACCAAAGGGTGAGTACATGGACTGAAAACTGGCTACAGGGGCGAGTTCAGAGGGTAGTGATAAATGGGGATACTTGGATTGGGCCAGTGTGGAAAGTGGGGTCCCCCAGGGTTCTGTCCTGGGACCAATCCTATTTAATTCATTCATAAATGATCTGGAGGATGAGATAGCTCAATTTCAGTATTTGCGGATGATACTAAGCTAAGCAGGGCAATAATCTCCCTGCAGGATGTGGAAACCTTGAAAGAAGATCTGAACAAATTAATGGGGTCGGCAACTACATGGCAAATGAGGTTCAATGTAGAAAAATAATGCATATGGGTAGCAAAAACATGAATGCAATCTACTCACTAGGGGGAGAACCTCTGGGGGAATCTAGGATGTAAAAGGACCTGGGGGTCCTAGTAGATGACAGGCTCAGCAATGGCATGCAATGCCAAGCCGCTGCAAGCAAAGCCAACAGAATTTTAGCATGCAATAAAAGGGATTAACTCCATAGATAAAACAATAATTCTCCCACTCTACAAAACTCTGGTGTGGCCATACCTGGAGTATGATAAAGTGGTGAGGTTTTTCTTTGGGGACTTTAACGAAGCCCTGGCCTGGTGAAATACATGACCTCACCAGGCCATGGCTTTGTTAAAGTCCCAAAAAAAAACTAACCACTTTATCACACTAATTAGGGATGGAAGCATGTGGTAATGCTCTATTGGTTCAGCGCTAATACCCTTTGCATTTAATTGACCTAATGTTTAGCCTCCCCTGTTTTTTTTGATCTACCACCTTTCAGCATTATCTTGTTAAATATTAATACATAATTATGCATCATACTCTTCTACAGTCCAATTTGGACATACAACTCCATGGTCCATTGTCACTATTGGTGCCCTGTGTGGTCGGGCTGCCGTACCGTCTGACTGTTTATCTCCATATCTGGGAGCTGTGACATGCCTTGCGGGCCTCCTCCCATACCCCACCTCTTCTGATGTCTGGGGCAATGTCTGCGTCAATGTCACGCATTCCACGCTGGACGTGCTGCATCTATCTGGCGCCGTTACGCCCACGCAGTTGGTTCCCACGCTCGTGAGCAATATGGGAGATACTATGGTGCCGGTTGGCCGAAGACACAGATGACCGGCTGAGGGCGCCCCTCCCTTCACCCTGCTACGCGGTGTGATGTTGGTGGGCTGTCCCGTGGTGACGCATATATGGGCATCTTCCCGGGGGGTCTTGGCACTTGAGGCTCTCTGCACACCGGACTCCATGCAGCTTGGTATCCCCCTCTCTCGCCGGTCATTTAATTGACAACAGGTAACTGTGCACTTCTTATCACTGCCCCCGGGGCCATTCACTTTCACTTCTCAGGTGCCACTGGCAGGTAGCCACTTTCCTTACCCACACTTCCATGTCACACAGGATTGGCTAGTTTCAGGCTTGTCAGTCCTTACCCCTGCACTTTTCACCTCCTACACAGGAGTGCCTCGTAGTTTCCACGCCTGCCCTGGTTGTTGCCTGTGTGGGTTGTCCCCGCTGAGCTGTCCACCACAGCTCCTGGTTGGAGGTGCCCTTCGAAGGCTTGCAGCACACCCGGCTACCATACCACCAATATACATGCCACAGTAAGTAAGCATGCACTAGGTGTGTGGTTTTCCTTACCCTACCCCTGTTCATGTTTTTATGTTATTTTTTTTATTTTGACTATTCATTCATATACAATAATTTGATTTTAGATGCATCACGTGCTTGCTCCTGACGAGTGGCTCAAAAGCCACGAAATGCGTAGAGCCACCAAATGCTGTGCTTCTACCATTACTTACCCAGATCTTCAAGTTACTATGCAATACCTACCTTTACAGGTCCAGTGAGGCCCTAGGTCCTGCAGGCATTATTTTGTATTTCACGGTTTTATTTAACCTTGCCTTTGGTGAACTTTGGAATATTATTGTGGTTTTATCATCAGATACCAATGTCATTAGTGTTCATTGTTATTATCTTGCTTATCATTCATATCAGCATTATCTGTATGTTTATACTGTAATAATCAATAAACTTCCTACATGTTCACCAATTTACTCTTTTGCTACCACGTGCTTCATGAAAATTCCACCCCCTTTGCTCTCCTTCTTTTGAACGCACCTGGAGTATGCCGTTAAGTTCTGTTTTCAATTTCTCTTCATTAATTTATACAAAATGTTTACAGATATACAAGATTCATTACCATATGCATTTGTTTCTTCCTATTATATATATATAAAAAAAGAATCTTGGTTAATGTCTATTAGCTTCTTTATTATAAATAACTACTACATTCATACTCACATATTCTTACTCACTACCATACCAATTCGTACCCATCCCAAAAAAAGAAAAAGAACAAAACAGAAAAACTTTTCTCTTTCCTCTTTCCTCTCTCCTCTCTCTAAATGTCTCCCCATTCCCTCTTCCTTCCTATTATATCCCCATAGGGGGTTACCTGTTATTTCCCATTTATAGATATTCTATCATACTTGTCGAGGACCGAAATTCATCCCATTTTTGCCATATTCCTGGCATTTGATTCTTTATACAGTGGGTCAAAAAAGTATTTAGTCAGCCACCAATTGTGCAAGTTCTCCCACTTAAAAAGATGAGAGAGGCCTGTAATTGTCATCATAGGTATACCTCAACTATGAGAGACAAAATGTGGAAACAAATCCAGACATCACATTGTCTGATTTGGAAATAATTTATTTGCAAATTATGGTGGAAAATAAGTATTTGGTCAATATCAAAAGTTCATCTCAATACTTTGTTATATATCCTTTGTTGGCAATGACAGAGGTCAAACGTTTTCTGTAAGTCTTCACAAGGTTGTCACACACTGTTGCTGGTATGTAGGGATGAGCCGAACACCCCCGGGTTCGGTTCGCACCAGAACCCGCGAACGGACCGAAAGTTCGCACGAACGTTAGAACCCTATTAAATACAATGGATGCGAAAGTTCGAAATCTAAAGTGCTAATTATAACGACTATTATGCATGTTATTGTCCTAAAAAGGGTTTGGGAACCCGGGTTCTTCACCAGAGGACATGTATCAATGCAATAATAAGTTTTAAAAACGGCCGTTTTTCGGGAGCAGTCATTTTAAAGATGCATAAAGTGAAAAAAAAAGTCAAATATTCCGTTAAATATCGTACCTGGGGGGTGTCTAAAGTATGCCTGTGAAGTGCCACGTGTTTCCTATGTTTAGAACTGTCCCTGCACAAAATTACATTTCTAAAGGGAAAAAAAGCCATTTAAAATTGCTTGCGGCTTTAATGTAATGTCTGGTCCCGGTAAAATGGATGAAAATCTTTGAGAAAAATGGCATAGCTACCCCATCACCCCCCCCCCCCTACCCGAGCCCATTACCAGCCCCTTTGGGTCTTGTATGGATATTAAGGGGAACCCTGCACACAAAATAAAAAAGGCCCTATATACTCTGAACAGCCGTATACAGGCGGTGCATACAAGACAGGGACTGTAGGTTTGTTCTTATGTAGAATCTGTTTGTAATTTTGAACAGGTACATTGTTTAAGGGTTATCACCCTTGTAACATTTGTTTTGCTGTCTGTGCCCCTGTTCAGAACATTTCACCTCACTTTCCGTCCCAATGACAAATGTTTTTGAAAAGTGGGGTTTTTATTGAAACAAGGATTGGTGATAAAGCATCAGTAGAGAGGAGACACCTTTTTCCCATATTAACTCGTACAGGAGAGAATTTCCCTTCCTAGGGGTAGATTTCCTCTCACTTCCTGTTGTCTCCTTCCGTTTGCAAGTAGAAGTCGTTTGTAAGTTGGATGTTTGAAAGTAGGGGCCTGCCCTATATACTCTGCTGAAATTTGCCCCTTACATGTTGGTGTTGCCACAACACTGTAAGCCCTCACAGTTACTCTTGGTGGGCGCATGAATGGGCCCTGCTGTGAATTATTAGATCAAGAATTGTAATTGCATGCCCCTGTTGAACAGGGGCTGAAAAATTGGGCCTTTGGTGGTGGTGTTGGTGGTGTTGACACAACACTGTAAGCCCTCACAGTTACTCTTGGTGGGCGCATGAATGGGCCCTGCTGTGAATTATTAGATCAAGAATTGTAATTGCATGCCGCTGTTGAACAGGGGCTGAAAAATTGGGCCTTTGGTGGTGGTACTGGTGGTGTTGACACAACACTATAAGCCCTCACAGTTACTCTTGGTGGGCGCATGAATGGGCCCTGCTGTGAGTTATTAGATCAAGAATTGTAATTGCATGCTCCTGTTGAACAGGGGCTGAAAAATTGGGCCTTTGGTGGTGGTGGTGGTGGTGTTGACACAACACTGTAAGGCCTCACAGTTACTCTTGGTGGGCGCAGGAATGGGCCCTGCTGTGAATTATTAGATCAAGAATTGTAATTACATGCCCCTGTTAAACAGGGGCAGAAAAATTGGGCCTTAGGCACTGGTGCCACAACACTGCAACCCCTCACAGATACTGTACTTGGAGCACAGCAATGAGCCCTGTTGCAAAGTATTGCATCAAAAATTGTAATTACACGCCCCTGTTAAACAGGGGCTGAAAAATTGGGCCTTAGGCACTGGTGCTGGTGCCACGACACTGCAACCTCTCCAAGATACTCTAGTTGGAGTGCAGGAATGAGCCCTGCTGCAAAGCATTGCATAAAAAATTGTAATTACATGCCCCTGTTAAACAGGGGCTGAAAAATTGGGCCTTAGGCAAGGGTGCTGGTGCCACGACACTGCAACCTCTCCCAGATACTCTAGTTGGAGTGCAGGAATGAGCCCTGCTGCAAAGCATTGCATAAAAAATTGTAATTACATGCCCCAGTTAAACAGGGGCTGAAAAATTGGGCCTTAGGCACTGGTGGCGGCACCCAGAAACAAAAATGTTCTTCCAAGCTATCATCATCAATCGGATTATTGAGGAGGAGGAGGATAGTCAGTCAACATAACAGGACAGTCACTCAGCATCAGCATCAGTCTTGAAGGGATGTGACATTTGAAAATAAATTAGTCTGTTATATCAGCTTCAGGTGTTTGGTAGCTGGTGGTGATCCAAGACTGGTTCATCTTTATGAAGGTCAGTCGATCAACCGAGTCGGTGGACAGGCGCACCCTGTGATCCGTGACAAATCCTCCAGCAGCACTGAATGTGCGTTCTGAAAGAACGCTGGATGCAGGACAGGCCAGTAGCTCAATTGCATACTGTGCAAGCTCTGGCCAGTGATCCATCCTCAAGACCCAGTAAGCCAGAGGATTTTCGGTGGGGAAGGTGTCCAAGTCTGACCTTGCCCCTAGGTATTCCTGCACCATGTATATCAGACGCTGGCGATGGTTGCTGGAACCGATCATACCTTGGGGCTGCGGACTAAAGAATTGTCTGAACGCATCGGTCAGACAGCCACCTTCCCCACCGCTCTTTCTTTGACTGACCGAAGCCTCAGCAACTCGTTGTCCAGGACCAGGAGTTTGTAACCTCCCAGTCTCTGGGAACGCGTTGCACAGACCTTTCTGCAAGGCCTCCCGGAGTTGTCTCATCCTCTGCTCCCTCTGCGACGGTAAGATAAGGTCCGCAACCTTACCCTTGTACCGTGGATCAAGGAAAGTGGCCAGCCAGTAATGGTCCCTCTCCTTGATCCGAAGAATACGAGGATCCTTCCGCAGACTTTGCAGGATCAGGGAGGCCATGCAGCGTAGGTTAGCTGAGGCATTCGGTCCGGAGTCCTCTGGGTCACTAAGGACGACATGATCCGCAGCCACCTCCTCCCAGCCACGTACAAGTCCACGGGTTTCTTGGGACTGTAAATCATCCCTAAAAGACTGCTGCTGATGATGCTGAGTGCCAGGCTCCACCTCCATGCTGACACAATCCTCCTCCTCGTCCTCCTCCTCCTCTTCCAGTGCGATGGGTGGGACAGAAGGAACACTGTCTGGGTAAAGGGGGCCTTGAGAGGCAAGGAAGTCCTCCTCTTCCTGCCTCTGTTCTGCCTCACCCCATCCAGCTCACTTCCTCATCCTTGTCCCTATATAAGGCGTCTATCCACTTCTGCCCTTATGTCATGTTGATAAAGGAGCGCGACTTGCCAGGACACCGCAAGTCCGCACGCTCACGAAACGCGTCCATTTTTGATGACGTCACCCTCTGCAGCTTAACCACATGTGCACTCCTAGCCTCGCTCTTAACATACTACAGGATCGTTGTCCCCGGAAGCCGGCCGCTCCATCTTCAGAGACACTCCTGTCATTCTACGCAGAGCTGAGAACCCCCTGTGACCTGCTGCTGATGATCGTCATCCTGACATTTTAAACGTTAATTCACCTAAATGTGAGTGTATTTGTATCTACTATTAAAAACTTGTTACACTATTGCACTTAGAGGCGCCTCTCTCCTTGTCTTCCAGTTACCCCTGAACATGGTTTCTGTTCATCTATGATGGTCGCCCTGTGCACAGTGGATCCCATTTATCCCTGCTCCACCCATATACACCGCAGTGTGTAAACAGACTCCTAAGGACTTCCTTTAAGACTGTCTATATATATATACATATGTTGTATGGTATTTTTTCATCTTATTTTTATATTTTATATATATTTTTTTCTTTTTCTTTTTTTTTCTTGCTTCATATTGATTACTTTGGATAATACATGTTTCTGTGGATATTGTGCGCCACCACTTGTCTATATATCTGCCTCAAGTGCCCTGTCCATTATTCCGTATTTCGTATGTTCCAACAGGTGGACAAGAGGTACAGTGTCACTGATGCATGCACTGTCACTGCTCACCATCCTCGTGGCCTCCTCAAATAGTGCCAGGACAGTGCATGCATCCCTGATCATGCCCCACTGGCGTGGTGAAAAAAAACCAAGCTCCCCTGACCCTGTCCTGGTGCCGTAGTCGCACAGGTACTCATTGATGGCCCTCTGCTGTGTGTGCAGCCACTGCAGCATGGCCAACGTTGAGTTCCACCTGGTGGGCATGTCACATATAAGGCGGTTCTTGGGCAGGTTCAATTCCTTTTGCAGCTCAGCCAGGCGAGCACTGGCATTATAAGATCTGCAGAAATGCACACAGACTTTCCTGGCCTGCCTCAGGACATCCTGTAAGCCCGGGTACCTGCCCAAGAACCGCTGCACCACCAGGTTAAGGACGTGAGCCACACAGGGCACATGGGTCAGTTGTCCCTGTCAGAGGGCGGAGAGGAGGTTGGTGCCATTGTCGCAAACCACCATTCCTGGCTTAAGCTGGCGTGGCGTCAACCACCTCTCGGCCTGCCCCTGCAGAGCAGACAGAACCTCTGCCCCAGTGTGGCTCCTGTCCCCCAAACACACCAGCGCAAGCACGGCATGGCATCATTTTGCCTGCGTACTTGCGTAGCCCCTTGAACGCCTACGGAGCACCGCTGGTTCCGAGGACAAAGCACAGGAAGAGGCCATGGAGGAAGAAGAAGAGGAGGGGGTGGAGGAGAGAGGCGTGTCACAACCAGTAGTAGCATTTTGGAGGCGTGGCAGCGGAACAACCTCCAACACTACTGCACCTTGTCCTGCATCCTTCCCAGCTGCCAAAAGAGTGACCCAATGGGCCGTGAAAGAAAGGTAACGTTCCTGTCTATGCCTGCTGGACCATGAGTCAGCGGTAATATGCACCTTACCGCTGACCGCCCTGTCCAGCGAGGCCAAGACATTGCCTTCCACATGCCGGTAGAGAGCCGGAATCGCCTTCCGTGAGAAAAAGTGGCGTTTGGGAACCTGCCACTGAGGAACCGCACATTGCACAAACTCACGGAAGGGGGCCCAGTCTACCAACTGAAAAGGCAGCAGTTGAAGCGCTAGCAATTTAGCCAAGCTAGCATTCAACCGCTGGGCATGTGGATGGCTGGGAGTGAACTTCTTTCGATGGTCCAGCAGCTGGGGCAGGGAAATTTGCCTGCTAGAATCGGACGTCGGTGTACTGCTAGCAGAGTGCCCGCATGTACTTGGCTGTGACACACCTAAATCTACACCTCTCAGTGCAGGTTTCAGAGAGGACTGAAGGTATAGTGGGGTTGGAGATCCCAGCTGATGCAAGGAGAGGTCCGCTTTGTTCTTTGGTGTGGGTCTTTAAGGTAGGCTTGCCAACGAGCTGCATGGCAGGTCAACATATGTCTGGTTAGGCATGTGGTGCCCAAGCGGCTGATGTTTTGGCCACGCGATATACGCTTGAGACATATGTTGCAAACAACAGCTGTGCGATCTGATGCACTCGACTCAAAAAAGGCCCACACCAAAGAACTTTTTGAATAATGGTCAGTGGCAGTGCCCTGCACAGGCGGAGCTCTGCGATGTGATTCAGTCGGTGTGCTGCCCTTACGCTGGCCCCCCGAGGGCATCCTGCCTCGTTGGAGATGTGCCTCCTCCTCATCCTCCTCCTCCTCCCCTCTCCTATTAGGCACCCACGTGGAGTCAGTGACCTCATCATCCCCTCCATCCTCATCACTGGAGCCAATCTGGCAGTATGCTGCAGCTGCTGGAACATGACTGCCAGATTGGTGTCCTTCTTGAGCATCCCCTCTCTCTGCTCTCATGCTACTGCCTTCCTCTAGCTGGGTATCATCATCAGATCCTTCGAAACGCTGGGCATCCTCCTGGAGCATGTACCCAACACTGTGCTCAAACAGTTCGGGGGACTCCTCAGGAGGACATGGTGGGTCTAGGGAAGGAGTGACTGATGATGACATTGATACCAGGGAAGAGGACGCTTTGGCAGCTGCTTTGCCAGGCTCAACACGTCCAGCTGCCAAAAAGAAAGGACAAGCGTGTCCCATGGCCACGTGCTGATGACGATGCACCGCATCCACGACCAGCACTGTTGTCTCTAGACACAGAGCCTGCTTGCCCTCTTTTATTTGCTCCTGACTGTCTGCCTCTCCTTGTTTGCCTTTCAGACATTCTAATGGCCTGCAGGGAGATGGGAAAACCAGCAATAAGGGGTAGCTTCAGGTGTATATTTTGCAGGAATCACACTACGCCTGCTGTAAGTGCTGCAAATGCCTGTTAGTGTAACACACTAGGAAAACACAGCAATAAGGCCTAGCTTCAGGAGTATATTTAGCAGGAAGCACACTACGCCCGCTGTAAGTGCTGCAAATGCCTGTTAGTGTAACACACCAGGAAAACACAGCAATACGGGCTAGCTTCAGGTGTATAATGTGCAGGAGGCACACTCTGCCCGCTGTAAGTGCTGCAAATGCCTGTTAGTGTAACACACCAGGAAAACACAGCAATACGGGCTGGCTTCAGGTGTATATTTTGCAGGAATCACACTACGCCTGCTGTAAGTGCTGCAAATGCCTGTTAGTGTAACACACTAGGAAAACACAGCAATAAGGCCTAGCTTCAGGAGTATATTTAGCAGGAAGCACACTACGCCCGCTGTAAGTGCTGCAAATGCCTGTTAGTGTAACACACCAGGAAAACACAGCAATACGGGCTAGCTTCAGGTGTATATTTTGCAGGAATCACACTACGCCTGCTGTAAGTGCTGCAAATGCCTGTTAGTGTAACACACTAGGAAAACACAGCAATAAGGCCTAGCTTCAGGAGTATATTTTGCAGGAATCACACTACGCCTGCTGTAAGTGCTGCAAATGCCTGTTAGTGTAACACACCAGGAGAACACAGCAATACGGGCTAGCTTCAGGTGTATAATGTGCAGGAGGCACACTCCGCCCGCTGTAAATTTTTATTTATTTTGAAAACTACTGCCGATATTTACAATATATACGAAAAGAAAATAACATATACATTAAAGAACCCCTAACACATCAAACTAACACATATTTACAAAAACTCACCACCACCACCCTTACCCATTGTCCGACCACCCACACGTGGGTCACTCATTATATACATATCCGAAATCCTAAAATACAAGAAAAAAAACACATCACCCACTAATCCTACAAAAATCCTAACACTAACACACTTCAAACCTAACACTAACACCAAACCTAACACTAACACCAACCACCCATCGGCTACTTACAGGCGAGAACGCAAACGAGGTCTAGAATGCCTGCAAGCCCTACTGTTAAAAAAAGAGAAACTCAAAATCTAAGGGGAGTGAAAAGGACAGAAAGAACCACCCCCCGAAAGGAAACAGGCCCAGAGCCTCAGGGAGGCCGGAAGGAGAAACCCCTCCACAGCCGGGCACTCCTATTGGCTCCAACCCTCTCCCTCTCAAGACTCCTCATCTTCACCAACTCCCAGAAGATATCACCCACCACCTCATGCGTGGACAGGACTTTGCCCCTAGTGGACACCAAACACAGAGCGTGCCATGTGTAATAGAGAGCCACTAAACTAGCTAAATAAAGTGACGATAACTCAAACCCTCTGTGAACCCTGAAGTCGCCGTACACCACCTCAGAGTAAGTCAAGGACGAGAGTCGGGGATAACCAATGGCTTCCCCTGACCCCTCGAGAACCTCAATGTTGAAGGGGCATTCGACCAGAAAATGGTCCATGGTCTCCAATGCCCCCCCACATTCTGCACGAGGACAACCTCTGTCCCCTAGGTTCCTATACTTTAGGTTTCCACGGACATAGAGGCGTCCGTGGAAGGCCCTCCACGCAAGATCCCAAAACTTGCTTGGGATTCTTGGGGAATTCAGAAGGGCTAGTCCCTTCTCAAGGACTCTCCCCGGGCAATCCCTTAAAGACAGTGGCTTCAAAATGTCCGAGGCCATGACTCTTGAGTACAGCTCACGCCGACCCGAAGAGCCCACCTCAAGGGCAGTTATCCGCCACTGCCTTAGTACCTTCAAAGCTTGAGGGACATAGGACGGGAGATACCCGTGTGATCTACGAAGATCACCGGGCCGACCCCCATCCTCCCACCTACTCAGGAACAGCAAGAGCCAGTTCTTGCATGAGCGCTCCCACAGAGTAGGCAGGTCCACAAAGATGGACTGTAGGTTGAATTTCACAAATAAGGTGATGAAAAACACCACCGGATTGATCATATCCAACCCACCGCGCCTCCTCTGTCGGTACGTGACCTCCCTCTTGATCAGATTTAGCCTGTTTCCCCACAACAGCAGGAAAAACAGGCCAGAAATCCGGGCATAGAGAGATGCAGGCAAAATACAAACGTAGCTGACATAGAGGAATTCTGGCAGTAGGTATGTTTTGACCAGGCTTACCCTTTCCCTCAATGACAGCTTCCAGCCCCTCCAGGCATTCACCTTCCGAGATGCACCGACCAGTCTGCGCTCCCAATTTAGCTTGGGGTAATCACCCGGGCCAAATAGGATGCCAAGAATTTTAACTTCTGGCTGGGGCTGAGGAAACACGTCCGGAAGAGCGAACTGCTCGCCTTCCTTCCCCAACCGGAGAACTTCGCTCTTGCCCCAATTGACCAATGAACCAGATGCCTCGGAGTAGCTCCCAATTTGTGTTTCCACAAAGAGGGCCTCCTCGCGGCTGGACACCACCACCGAGACATCGTCCGCGTAGGCCACCACCCTCACTGCCGGATCCGGACCAATGCAAGGCTCCACCGGAACCCCCCTCAAACGCTCACAGTCGAGCCTTCTCACAAAGGGATCGACGGCAAAGACGTAGAGAAGGGGGCTCAACGGGCAACCCTGCCTGACCCCAGAGTCCACAGCAAAGGCAGGGCCCACCCAACCATTGACAAGAGGGAAGCTCACCGCCCCTCTGTACAATACTTTCAGCCAATTCACAAATTGTTCAGGCAAACCGTACTTTCTCAGAAGAAGCCAGAGGTACTCATGGTTCACCCGGTCAAAAGCCTTGGCCTGGTCTAATGCCAGCAGATACCGCCCATCCCCCATTGCCCTGCACCTTTCCACGGCCTCCCGGACGTTCAGGACGGCACTAAAGGTGCCCCGGCCAGGAATTGCGCAGTGCTGGGAGACAGAAAGCATCTCGTCAGCGACTGCTGACATACGCAAAAAGAGTATTTTCGCCAACAACTTCCTATCTGTAGTGAGAAGGGCGATCGGGCGCCAGTTCTCAACCACAGTCAGATCTTTCCCCTTCGACAGCAGAATCAAGGCTGACCTTCTCATTGAGGGAGGGAGCAGGCCGTTGGCCAAACACTCATTGAAAACCTCCCTCAAGAGAGGAGCCAAAAGACTCTTAAAGGTTTTATAAAATTCAGTCGTAAGCCCATCAGGCCCCGGCGACTTTTTCAAGGACAAAGAGTCGATGGCCTGCTCGATTTCTGCAACTGAGATTTCTGCTGTCAGAGAGTCCGGGAGATCAGGCCCCGCACGAAGCGGGGTCTCATCAAGAAACGCCCTGGCTTTCTCCATATCTAAAGGCTTCCTTCGAAGGAGGTCTGAAAAATGGTCCCTGATGATGCCCAGGATACCCGGTCTGGACCGGACCAGGGACCCCGAGGCATCCCTCAAGCCATGTATGACCTTCGAACTCACCGCCTCACCACAGCTCCTGTAGGGATCCGGGGAGGAAAACTTCTCGTAATCCCTTTCAAGGACCAGGGAGGCAAGACGGTCATACTGACACCCCTTCATCCGAAGCTTCAGATCGGATATCTGTTCCTGAGGGCCCCCAGCTGAAACCAGGCGGTCTAACTGCCTGCGCAACCTCTGGTAGGCCAGGAACTTGGATGTCGCCCGGTACCTAGAGATCCTGTGGAAAAAGCCCTCCGACCTCTTCTTCACCACTTCCCACCATTCCTGGTGGGAGCAGCCGCTCTCAAGGAGCGAGGCCTGATCCGCAAGGAAGATCTCATAGGCCTCCCTAACCTCGAGGTCCTCGAGCAGCGATCCATTAAGACGCCAGAAACCTCGACCCTTCTGAGGAGTGTCGGCCACATTCAGAGTCACAGAAACCATACAGTGATCGGAGAACTCCACCGCCTGCAACACGGGTGCCGCAAAGGCAGAGTCCCTCTTTAAAAAAAACCTGTCTAACCTACTCCTACTATTACCTCGGGCATAGGTGAACCCAGTGTGGTTGGGGAGGCACTGAACATGTGCATCCACCAACCCGGCTTCCCTTACTATTCTATTCAAAAAGATGCTATCATATCCCAGGGGGCCTGAGGCGCCTGCCCGATCCTTTGATCTGGTGACCATGTTATAGTCACCACCAAAGACCACCTGCTGGGACGTAAACAAGTAGGGCTTGACCATCGTGAGGAGGCCCTTCCTATCCCTCTTGGTCTGAGGGCCATAGAAGTTGATCAGCCTAAGGAAATGCCCCCTTACGACGGCCTCCACTACCAGGCACCTACCGACCTCTACCTCAATCACTCGTCGTCAAGCCACCGGACCAGTCTTAAAAAGGACTGCAACTCCACTGCAGGGCTCAGCCGCAAGAGACCAGAGGGAGGGCCCGCACCTCCACTCCCTCTTTGCTAGATGCATCTCTGCCACCGATGCCAGCCAGGTCTCTTGCAAAAACAAAATGTCAGCTTCAACTCAGCTGAGAAAATCGAAGGCCATGAAACGAGCCGCCGCAGAACGCACACTTGCGACATTGATGGTCGCAACGCGTATTGGAGAGGGTACCGCCATCCTTAGTGATTTTGGCCTGCATTCTCCTCTGCATTTTTGCCTACACCCCGGGGTCCTCCTCCTCCTAACACACTAGGAAAACACAGCAATAAGGCCTAGCTTCAGGAGTATATTTTGCAGGAATCACACTACGCCTGCTGTAAGTGCTGCAAATGCCTGTTAGTGTAACACACCAGGAAAACACAGCAATACGGGCTAGCTTCAGGTGTATATTTTGCAGGAATCACACTACGCCTGCTGTAAGTGCTGCAAATGCCTGTTAGTGTAACACACTAGGAAAACACAGCAATAAGGCCTAGCTTCAGGAGTATATTTTGCAGGAATCACACTACGCCTGCTGTAAGTGCTGCAAATGCCTGTTAGTGTAACACACCAGGAAAACACAGCAATACGGGCTAGCTTCAGGTGTATAATGTGCAGGAGGCACACTCCGCCAGCTGTAAGTGCTGCAAATGCCTGTTAGTGTAACACACCAGGAAAACACAGCAATACGGGCTAGCTTCAGGTGTATATTTTGCAGGAATCACACTACGCCTGCTGTAAGTGCTGCAAATGCCTGTTAGTGTAACACACTAGGAAAACACAGCAATAAGGCCTAGCTTCAGGAGTATATTTAGCAGGAAGCACACTCCGCCTGCTGTAAGTGCTGCAAATGCCTGTTAGTGTTAAACACCAGGAAAACACAGCAATACAGGCTAGCTTCAGGTGTATATTTTGCAGGAATCACACTACGCCTGCTGTAAGTGCTGCAAATGCTTGTTAGTGTAACACACTAGGAAAACACAGCAATAAGGCCTAGCTTCAGGAGTATATTTTGCAGAAATCACACTACGCCTGCTGTAAGTGCTGCAAATGCCTGTTAGTGTAACACACCAGGAAAACACAGCAATACGGGCTAGCTTCAGGTGTATAATGTGCAGGAGGCACACTCCGCCCGCTGTAAGTGCTGCAAATGCCTGTTAGTGTAACACACCACAAAAACACAGCAATACGGGCTAGCTTCAGGTGTATATTTTGCAGGAATCACACTACGCCTGCTGTAAGTGCTGCAAATGCCTGTTAGTGTAACACACCAGGAAAACACAGCAATGCGGGCTAGCTTCAGGTGTATAATGTGCAGGAGGCACACTCCGCCCGCTGTAAGTGCTGCAAATGCCTGTTAGTGTAACACACCAGGAAAACACAGCAATAAGGGCTAGCTTCAGGTGTATACTGTGCAGGAGGCTTAGCAACAATGACACTGACACTGTCCCCTGCCTATCCTTCTCTCTCCCTGCACACAAGGTTTATCAAAGAATATGACACTGACACTGTCCCCTGCCTATCCTTCTCTCTCTCTGCACACAAGGTTTAGCAAAGAATATGACACTGACACTCTCCCTGCCTATCCTTCTCTCTCCCTGCACACAAGGTTTAGCAAAGAATATGACACTGACACTGTCCCCTGCCTATCCTTCTCTCTCCCTGCACACAAGGTTTAGCAAAGAATATGACACTGACACTCTCCCTGCCTATCCTTCTCTCTCCCTTCACACAAGAAGAGCACAAAGAATAGCACAATGACACTGTCCCTGCCTATCCTTCTCTTTCCCTGCGCCGGAACACACTACACAAGGCCGCCGCGCTGGCGGCCTTTTATAGTGTGGGGCGTGTGCTAAACCCCCTGAGCTATAATTGGCCACAGGCAACCTGCCTGTGGCCAATTATGGCTCTCCTAGCTGCCGGCGCTGTGATTGGCCAAGCATGCGGGGTCACAGTGCATGCTTGGCCAATCACAGCGCCGGGATTGCACTGCGATGGCGCAGTGTATTGTGGGCCGTTCGCGTCACTCAAATTTGGCGCGAACGGCCCAAATCGTTCGATCTTCGTCGAACGATCGAACAGCCGATGTTCGAGTCGAACGTATGTTCGACTCGAACACCGAGCTCATCCCTACTGGTATGTTGGCCCATTCCTCCATGCAGATCTCCTCTAGAGCAGTGATGTTTTGGGGCTGTCGCTGCACAACACAGGCTTTCAACTCCCTCCAAAGGTTTTCTATGGGGTTGAGATCTGGAGACTGGCTAGGACACTCCAGGACCTTGAACTGCTTCCTACGAAGCCACTCCTTCGTTGCCCGGGCGTTGTGTTTGGGATCATTGTCATGCTGAAAGACCCAGCAACATTTCATCTTCAATGCCCTTGCTGATGGGAGGAGGTTTGCACTCAAAATCGCACGTTACATTCATTCTTTCATGTACACGGATCAGTCATCCTGTTCCCTTTGCAGAGAAACAGCCCCAAAGCATGATGTTGCCACCCCATGCTTCACAGTAGGTATGGTGTTCTTTGGTTGCAACTCAGCATTCTCTCTCCTCCAAACACGACGAGCTGTGTTTCTACCAAACAGTTCTACTTTGGTTTCATCTGACCATATGATATTCTCCCAATCCTCTTCTGGATCATCCAAATGCTCTCTAGCAAACCTCAGACAGGCCTGGACATGTACTGGCTTAAGCAGGGGGACACGTCTGGCACTGCAGGATCTGAGTCCCTGGTGGCGTAGTGTGTTTCTGATGGTAGCCTTTGGTACGTTGGTCCCAGCTCTCTGCAGGTCATTCACTAGGTCCCGCCGTGTGGTTCTGGGATTTTTGCTTACCATTCTTGTGATCATTTTGACCCCACGGGGTGAGATCTTGCGTGGAGCCCCAGATCGAGGGAGATTATCAGGGGTCTTGTATGTCTTCCATTTTCTAATTATTGCTCCCACAGTTGATTTCTTCACATCAAGCTGCTTGCCTATTGCAGATTCAGTCTTCCAAGCCTCGTGCAGGTGTACAATTTTGTTTCTGGTGTCCTTCGACAGCTTTTTGGTCTTCACCATAGTGGAGTTTGGAGTGTGACTGTTTGAGGTTGTGGACAGGTGTCTTTTATGCTAATAACAAGTTCAAACAGGTGCCATTAATACAGGTAATGAGTGGAGGACAGAGGAGCCTCTTAACCACTTAAGCCCCGGACCATTTTGTTGCTAAAGGACCAGGCCCCTTTTTGCGATTCGGCACTGCGTCACTTTAACTGACAATTGAACGGTCGTGGCTCCCAAACAAAAATGACATCCTTTTTTTCCCACAAATACAGATTTCTTTTGGTGGTATTTGATCACCTCTGCGGTTTTTATTTTCTGCGCTATAAACAAAAATAGAGCGACAATTTTGAAAAAAATTCTATATTTTTTACTTTTTGCTATAATAAATATCCCCCCCAAAAAATATTAAAAAACATTTTTTTCCTCAGTTTAGGCCGATACGTATTCTTCTACATATTTTTGGTAAAAAAAAATCTCAATAAGCGTTTATTGATTGGTTTGCGCAAAAGTTATAGTGTCTACAAAATTGGGGGTAGTATTATGGCATTTTTTTAATATTTTTTTTTTACTAGTAATGGCGATTTTTATCATGACTGCGACATTATGGCGGACACATCGGACACTTTTGACACCATTTTGGGACCATTTGCATTTTTACAGCGAGCTGTGCTATAAAAATGCACTGATTACTGTGAAAATGACACTGGCAGTGAAGGGGTTAACCTGTAGGGGGCGCTGAAGGGGTTAAGTGTGACCTAATGAGTGATTCTTACTGTGTGGGGGCGTGGCTTGGTGTGTGACATCACTGATCGTCGTTCCCTATGACAGGGAACAGACTATCAGTGACATTCTTACTAGGAAGAATGGGGAAAAGTTTGTTTACACTTATATATCCGCATGATTAAGTATCAATTACGAAACATGTCGGGGTGTGGCTACACGGCAGGCTATTGACAATCTGATCAAGCGTGTGTGGAGTGCCGTGTGTTACAGTCTTTATTATCAGCCACCTTTGGAAACGGCGTTCGCAAGTGGAGAGGACAGGTAGAGAGTGGTTTATATACTATTTTGTGACCTGCGCTAATCCTGGGTCCGCCGTGACCATCATTCGTTGGTTGTGACAGTGTGAAGTTAATGCTGTGGATTCGGTTGCAGTGTGATTTTGGCTTACTTTTACTGGTTATCATGTGAGTGCAATATTTGAAGATTTTGTAGTAACAATAAAACTGACTTTGCAGTATTACACTATCCTTTGCATTTATTTTTGCATTTATGTGGAGCCTGTTTGAGGATCACTGCATCGGATGTGGAACCAATCCACCTAGTTGAGAGGTGCTGTCTGCTCATTTGCCAAAACACGAGAGTGTGAGGCATTGCATTGCGGTGAGTGTCCTATCTGAAGGGGGTTTGACTCACTTGAACACTGTGGTGTGGTGGAAGAGAAGAAGATTATCATCTAATTTTGAACACTATCACTATACACTGTGAGGGGGTTAACTCGGTAGCGGGTGTGTGTGACCCCCTGGTTGGGCTCCCCACACAAAAACAGGGCCAGCAGACGGAGGTTGTGGTTTTCAAAATCAAAAGGTGCGGTTTATTTCTCTATGTACAGTGACAAAAACACAGCAAAGCCAAAAAGAAACATAAACAAAATAAATCCTGGTCAGTTTGACCTCTGACTAAACATGCAGGTTTCCTAAACTAACAACTGGGATCAGCCTGGTGCTGTCCTAGTCCCTAAGTCCCTGGTTTAGTAAAAGTCCAAACAAATAGCCACACAGGCTTTGCCTCACCGCACAGGGGTTCACTCTCCCTAGACAGTCCACACAGGTCTGGGTCCAGGCATGAGCTAACATCTAATGAAGCTGGGAGTTTTTATAGAGGCCTTAAACGAACTGACAGGCTTCAGCTGGTCTCATCAACTCCCTGCCTGCACGACGCCCAGCCCTCTCCCTAGAGGTATGAGTCATCCATGAGCCCACTAGCCTCAGCTGGGCTTCATCAACTCCCTCCCTAGTTGTATAAGTCAGCATAAAGCCTGAATCTGGGAGAAATATATCTACCCCCCTGGATGCAACCAGGTGACTTTTACCTTCCTGCTGTCACATACCCCCCCCTCTTGTTTTAACCTTGGGGTTGGAACACCAGCAATCAGGCATTCATGTACTCGAGACAAAGCATCCACATTCCCCATTTGAACGCCAGGGCGATGCTTTACTGTGAAGTTGAATTCCTGTAGGGCCAGGAACCACCTATTCACTCTTCTATTTGTCTCCTTGTTTTGAGCCATCCACTTTAACGGAGCGTGATCCGTAACCATGTCAAATTGCCTACCTAGCAGATAGTACCGAAGGGAATCTAGAGCCCACTTCACCGCTAAACACTCCTTTTCAACCGTGGCGTAATTTACCTCATGGGACTTCAACTTCCTGCTGAGGTAAATGACTGGGTGCTCTTCCCCGTTCCAGACCTGGGACAATACTGCTCCTAACCCCACATCTGACGCATCACTTTGTACGACAAAGTCTTTAGAGAAGTCGGGTGAGTACAACACTGGCTGGCTACATAAGGCTTGTTTCAAGAATTGGAATGCTGCCTCAGCCTCGGGGGTCCATTTAATCATGACCGACCCTTTCCCTTTCGTCAGGTTGGTTAGGGGCACAGCCTTAGAAGCAAAGTGGGGAATGAAGCGCCGATAATAACCCGCGATTCCCAGAAAGGCCCGTACCTGCTTCTTGCTGTTGGGACGTGGCCAACTCTGGATGGCCTCGACTTTGTTGAGTTGGGGTTTTATCACTCCCCTGCCAATGGTGTACCCAAGATATTTGGCCTCCTCCTGCCCAATGGTACACTTCTTGGGGTTAGCCGTAAACCCCGCTTCCCGGATAGAGTCTAGGACTGCTTGCACTTTTGGCAGATGTGAGGCCCAATCTGTGCTATGGACAATTACGTCATCCAGGTAAGCCGCAGCATACTTCCGATGGGGCCTCAGTATCTGGTCCATTTTCCGCTGGAATGTGGCTGGCGCATTCTGTAACCCGAACGGCATTCTCTTATATTGGAACGCCCCGTCTGGGGTTACAAATGCGGTTTTCTCTTTGGCCGACTTGGCCAGGGGAATTTGCCAATACCCTTTTGTGAGGTCAAGAGTCGTCATGTATCGGGCTGTTCCCAGCCGGTCGATCAACTCATCTATACGTGGCATGGGGTAGGTGTCAAATTTTGTAACTTTGTTCAACTGACGAAAATCGTTACAAAATCGCCAGCTCCCATCCGGTTTAGGCACCAACACAATGGGACTAGACCAATCACTTTGGGACTCCTCTATCACCCCTAAGTTCAGCATTTTCTGTACTTCCTCCCGCATTGCCTCCCGTCGGGCCTCTGGGATCCGATAGGGTTTTAACTTCACCCTTTCACCGGGCGGGGTAATAATATCATGCTCTACCCCAGATGTTTGTCCCGGCAGCTCAGAGAACACCTCCTTGTTGCGAAGCACAAACTCCTTAACCTCCTGTTGTTGGGGTTGTGACAAGGTGGCTGCTATTCCAACCTCCGGAATCACGCAACCAGTTTGAGCTGGTGACCAAGTTTCTGCGACTAGGGACTCTCTATCCCTCCAGGCTTTCAACAGATTAACGTGATATATCTGTTCGGGCTTTCGCCTTCCTGGTTGTCTGACCTTGTAATTCACTTCGCTCACTTTTTCCATTATCTCGTAGGGGCCTTGCCATTTGGCAAGGAATTTACTTTCAACCGTAGGGACAAGTACCAATATCCTATCCCCCGGGGAAAAGGTACGGGTCTTTGCTCCACGGTTGTACACTCTCTGCTGTGCCAACTGCGCTTGGGCCAAATGTTCCTTCACGATGGGCATTACCTGTGCAATTCGATCTTGCATCAGGGCGACATGCTCAATCACACTCCTGTGGGGAGAACTCTCACTTTCCCAAGTTTCCTTGGCAATATCCAACAGCCCTCTTGGGTGTCTCCCATACAGTAACTCAAAGGGGGAGAATCCCGTAGAGGATTGGGGCACCTCCCTAATAGCAAACATCAAATAAGGAAGTAGACAGTCCCAATCCTTTCCATCTCTATCCACCACTTTCTTCAACATTTGTTTTAGGGTTTTGTTGAATCTTTCAACCAGCCCATCGGTTTGGGGGTGATACACAGATGTACGCAATTGCGTCACTTTGAACAATTTACACAGCTCTTTCATAACCCGGGACATAAAGGGTGTACCTTGGTCCGTAAGCAGTTCTTTACAAATACCCACCCGGCTAAAAACAAGAGATAGCTCTTTGGCTATGGTTTTGGCCGAGGTATTTCTGAGAGGGATCGCTTCTGGATAACGGGTGGCATAGTCCATTATAACCAATATGTACTGGTGCCCCCTAGCGGACTTGATTATAGGACCTACCAAATCCATTGCGATTCTCTCAAACGGGACCTCAATGATGGGTAGAGGGACCAGCGGGCTACGGAAATGTGGCATCGGGGCCGACCTCTGACACACAGGGCAGGAGGAACAATAATTTTCTATGTCCTTCATCACCCCAGGCCAATAGAATCTCTGTAATACCCTCTCTCGGGTTTTCTCTGTCCCCAGATGACCTCCAAGAATGTGCCCATGGGCCAACTCCAACTTCCTGTAAGGTTCGGGCACCACAAGCTGCTCAACGGTTTCTTCTGCCCTTTTTGCCACCCGATACAGTAGGTCCTTCTCTACGCTGAAGTATGGGTAAGTGCAGGTATTATCTGAGTTCACCAACTCGCCATCTATTTCCACTACGTTTTCCCGTGCCTTTATTAGGGCGGGGTCTTTTAACTGTTCTGTGGCAAAATTTTCCCTGTGAACCTCCAGATCAGAAAACTCCACAGACGGTAGGTTTTCGTCTGAGGAGGTGGGCTCCTCTCCAGTTTCTTGAGTCTCCCCTGCCAATACTGACAAGGGAAATTCTGGAGAGTCCTCACCACTCTCAGAGGAGTTCTGGCTATCACATTCCTGGTACATAGGGGCACCAGTGGGGGGCTCAGGATCATCCCACAGTTCCCAGAACTTCGGAAAATCCCTTCCCACAATGGCATCATGCGGTAATTGAGATACTAACCCCACTGGATGAGAGAGGGTACCTTTGGGGGTCTCGAAACACACTGTAGTCACTGGATACTCTCGGGTGTCCCCATGCACACAAATAACAGCTACCTTGCTATTCTCAGAGACCTCTGTTTTAACTAATTCAGCCTTTATCAGGGTCACAAGGCTACCTGAATCCAGTAATACCACAACATTTCTACCATTAATACACATTTTGCATAAATGTTTCTCAGTTCCCCGAATGGCAGTGCATGCGACTGTCGCACACAGCGACTGACGTCTGTCCATCAGAAAGTCACATTGCATGGGTTCCTCCACAACCGGGCAATTTGCTGCAATATGTCCCGCTTGCCGGCAGCGGTAGCAAACAATCCATTTGGCTGCCTCTTGAGCCCCTGACTTCCCAGGCTGTTCTCGCCAAACTTTGGGTAGAGCTCCCACCCTCTCACTCTCTCCACCCTCACCCCTTGGAATCCTCTTATCCGCCCCTGGGGATGGTCTGGTCTTAGGGTGGAAAGTCCGAGAGTCTCTGGAAGAGGCCGTCAGGTTCTCTGTAGCCAAGTATTTCTCTACACGATCCACAAGACCACCGGCCGTCTCTGGGTCTCCATGGCTTACCCACTTTTGGATGGCAGTAGGAAGAGCTCTCAAAAACCGATCCATTACAACACGTTCCACAATCTCTGGTGCGGACAAAGTCTCTGGCTGTAGCCACTTCCTGCTCAGGTGAATGAGATCATACATTTGAGACCTGGGGGGTTTTCCAAGCTGGAAAGTCCAGTTATGCACACGCTGAGCCCGGACAGCCAGGGTGACACCCAGCCTTGCCAATATTTCAGCTTTTAGCATCACATAGTCTTTTGCTTGGTCAGGCTCTAGGTCATAGTAAGCCTTCTGCGATTCACCAGTTAACAGAGGAGCCACCAGTCCAGCCCACTGCTCCTCAGGCCACTTTTCTCTTTCAGCAGTCCTTTCAAATGTGGTCAAAAATACCTCTGGATCATCCTCTCCAGTCATTTTTGTCAATAAACGACTCACCCCAAAGGACGCGGTATTAGTGGGACGGCTTTCCTCACTGGTCTGCGGACGTTGCTGCATTACTGCTTCCATTTGTTGTAGTCTCTGCTCTTGCTTCTGTAACAGGTCTATGAAGCGGGCCTCAGATTGCTGCTGGGCTTGTTGATGAGCTTGCTGCTGGGCTGCAAGGCTCCTTTGCAAACCTGCATTTGTCTGCTGTTGATTGGCATTTGCTAGAGCCAGCTGTTTCAGTATCTCCTCCATGCTGGCTTAAAAAAAACTGCCACTGGTTCTCCACCAACTGTGAGGGGGTTAACTCGGTAGCGGGTGTGTGTGACCCCCTGGTTGGGCTCCCCACACAAAAACAGGGCCAGCAGACGGAGGTTGTGGTTTTCAAAATCAAAAGGTGCGGTTTATTTCTCTATGTACAGTGACAAAAACACAGCAAAGCCAAAAAGAAACATAAACAAAATAAATCCTGGTCAGTTTGACCTCTGACTAAACATGCAGGTTTCCTAAACTAACAACTGGGATCAGCCTGGTGCTGTCCTAGTCCCTAAGTCCCTGGTTTAGTAAAAGTCCAAACAAATAGCCACACAGGCTTTGCCTCACCGCACAGGGGTTCACTCTCCCTAGACAGTCCACACAGGTCTGGGTCCAGGCATGAGCTAACATCTAATGAAGCTGGGAGTTTTTATAGAGGCCTTAAACGAACTGACAGGCTTCAGCTGGTCTCATCAACTCCCTGCCTGCACGACGCCCAGCCCTCTCCCTAGAGGTATGAGTCATCCATGAGCCCACTAGCCTCAGCTGGGCTTCATCAACTCCCTCCCTAGTTGTATAAGTCAGCATAAAGCCTGAATCTGGGAGAAATATATCTACCCCCCTGGATGCAACCAGGTGACTTTACCTTCCTGCTGTCACAACACTTATATGGACTTTATTTGTGCTGTCACTCTATACACATTTTTTGGAATTTTTCTTTATGCCTTTTGTGAATTTTTAAGATTTAAGTATATTTCACTATTACTTTTTTCACAGTTTATACCAATATAATTGTTATATTCACTTAGCGCCACTTATAGTTTGTCATTCTATTTTAGTGTGTTGACTATATTTTTCACAGGGTTATATATCCGCATGGAAGAAAACCATCGGGCCTTCCGGAAAATACTAAAGACCCATCTCTTCTAACGATCTCAACGACACTGGATGCAAAGCGCCTTGAGGCGATTTAGTTCGCAATTGCAGCGCTATACAAGTTACTCACTCACTCACTCACTCACCTTTCTCCATTCTTCAGCTCTGTGACCCGATCGCGGGACACCGGCGGTGATTGGGTCCGCAGCGCGCGTGCAACCCACATGGAGACGAGTATGGCACGGCTGGGCAAAAGCACGTACAGGTACGTCCCCTTTAAGATGCCCAGCCGTGCCATTCTGCTCACGTCTATCGGCGTTAGGCAGTCCTTAAGTGGTTAAATATGAGTTCTGGGGTCCAAAAGACCTCAGATCTCATATTTACACTAAAATAAGATAAAAAAATAAAAATAAAACTTGTCATTTGAAAAAAAATAATAATAAAATGTCCCTTTAAGAGCTATGGGCGGAAGTGACGTTTTGACGTCGCTTCCACCCTGCAATGACTTGGAGACGGGTGGGGGCCATCATCCCCTCACTCGTCTCCATGTCACAGAAGGGACAGGTCCGGATCGCCTCCGCCGTTACTGATGGCCACGGTAAACGGCGTAGGGCACCGGAGCGTGGCGGGAGGGGGGCCCTTCTCCCGCCGCCGATAAAACTGATCTCACGGCGCAGTCACGGAGCTCACGACCGGGTTGCGAGCGACCCACGGCTGGGCTCTTAAAGGGCAACGTACCTGTACGTGCTTATGCCCAGCCGTGCCATTCTGCCGACGTATATCGGCGTTAGGCGGTCCTTAAGTGGTTAAAAAAGAAGATACAGGTCTGTGAGAGCCAGAAATCTTGCTTGTTTGTAGGTGACCAAATACTTATTTTCCACCATAATTTTGCAAATTAATTCTTTCCAAATCAGACTTTTCCCAACGGTGTCTGTGTGTTTTTTTAAAAAAAAATTACACTTTCTTTGTAAATGGTAGGGGTACAATGTTCCCCTTACCAATTTACATAGGGGGGGGCGGGATCTGGGGGTCCCCTTTGTTAAAGGGGTCTTCCAGATTCCGATAAGCCCCCCGTCCGCAGACCCCCACAACCACCAGGCAAGGGTTGTGGGTATGAGGCCCTTGTCCCCATCAACATGGGGACATGGTGCTTTAAGGGGTCACAGACCCCCAAAGCATCCTCCCCATTTTGAGGGCATGTGACCTGGTATGGTTCAGGGGGGGACGCTCTCTCGTTCCCCCCTCTTTTCCTGTGGCCTGCCAGGTTGCGTGCTCGGGTAAAGGGTCTGGTATGGATTTTTGTGGGGAACTCCACGCCATTTTTTTTTTATTTGCCGTGGAGTTCCCCTTAAAATCCATAGCCGACCTGAAGGGTCTGGTATGGATATTTGGGGGGAAACCCCACGATTTATTTTTTTTATTTGACAAAGGGTTCCCCTTAATATCCATACCAGAAGGGCCTGGTAATTGAATTTGGGGGGACCCCCACGCATTTTTCTTTTTTTTATCAATGACTTTTCTCGGTATTGCCCGGAGCCGACAATTCTTTATAGCTGCGAGTGCTTTTAAATGACTTTTTTTTCTTCAGAAATGACACTTTGCGCAGGGACAGTTCTAAGCACCGGAAACAAGCACTACTTTACAGGCATACTATACACCCCCCCCCCCCCCAGGTACGACATTTAAAGGAATATTTCACTTTTATTGTTTCACTTTAAGCATTATTAAAATCAATGCTCCCGAAAAAACAGCCGTTTTTAAAACTTTGTTTGCATTGATACATGTCCCCTGGGGCAGGACCCGGGTCCCCAAACACTTTTATGACAATAACTTGCATATAAGCCTTTAAAATTAGCACTTTAGATTTTTCATGTTCGAGTCCTATAGACTTTAACGGTTTTCGGATGTTCGAACAAATTTATTGCCTGTTCGCAAGTTCTGGTGCGAACCGAACTGGGGGGTGTTCGGATCATCCCTTCTCCTGACTAGGGATGAGCTCGGTGTTCGAGACGAACACACGTTCGACTCGAACATCGGCTGTTCGATCATTCGACGAAGATTGAACGTTATGTGTCGTTCGCGCCAAATTCGAGTGACTCGAACGGCCCACAATACACTGCGCCATCGCAGTGCAATCCCGGCGCTGTGATTGGCCAAGCATGCACTGTGACCACGCATGATTGGCCAATCACAGCGCCGGAAGCGAGGAGAGCCATAATTGGTCACAGGCAGGATGCCTGTGGCCAATTATAGCTCAGGGGGGTTTAGTACACGCCCCACACTATAAAAGGCTACCATCGCGTGCAGGGAGAAAGGATAGGCAGGGACAGTGTCTTTGCTATTTATTCATTAACCTTGTGTGCAGGGAGAGAGAAGGATAGACAGGGACAGTGTCAGTGATATTCTTTGCTAAACCTTGTGTGCAGGGAGAGAGAAGGATAGGCAGGGACAGTGTCAGTGATATTCTTTGCTAAACCTTGTGTGCAGGGAGAGAGAAGGATAGGCAGGGACAGTGTCAGTGATATTCTTTGCTAAACCTTGTGCATTTACAGTGTGTTGGCGTGCAGGGACAGAGAAGGATAGGCAGGGGACAGTGTCAGTGTCATTTTTGCTAAGCCTCCTGCACAGTATACACCTGAAGCTAGCCCTTGTTGCTGTGTTTTCCTGTTGTGTAACACAGGCAGGCATCTGCAGCACTTACATTGTGGGTAGTGTGCCTCCTGCACAGTATACACCTGAAGCTACCCCTTATTGCTGTGTTTTCCTGTTGTGTAACACAGGCAGGCATCTGCAGCACTTACAGTGGGTGTAGTGTGCCTCCTGCACAGTATACACCTGAAGCTAGCCCTTATTGCTGTGTTTTCCTGTTGTGTAACACAGGCAGGCATCTGCAGCACTTACAGCGGACGTAGTGTGCCTCCTGCACAGTATACACCTGAAGCTAGCCCTTATTGCTCGTGTTTTCCTGTTGTGTAACACAGGCAGGCATCTGCAGCACTTACAGCGGACGTAGTGTGCCTCCTGCACAGTATACACCTGAAGCTAGCCCTTATTGCTCGTGTTTTTTTTCTTTTGTGTTACACTAACAGGCATCTGCAGCACTTACAGTGGGCGTAGTGTGCCTCCTGCACAGTATACACCTGAAGCTACCCCTTATTGCTGTGTTTTCCTGTTGTGTAACACAGGCAGGCATCTGCAGCACTTACAATGGGCGTAGTGTGCCTCCTGTACAGTATACACCTGAAGCTACCCCTTATTGCTGTGTTTTCCTGTTGTGTAACACAGGCAGGCATCTGCAGCACTTACAATGGGCGTAATGTGCCTCCTGCACAGTATACACCTGAAGCTAACCCTTATTGCTGTGTTTTCCTGTTGTGTAACACAGTGTCAAGGATTGATAGTTGACCAGACTGTGTGACCTCATAAAAGGAAACCAAACAGGTGTAGGTCAAAATATATAATTTATTAAAGGTGAGTGACCAACATACAACAACCAAAAGAACGCAGTGCAACAAATCAACAGTGACTACAAACAATATTTACAAATAAGGGAGATACCGGAATCGTGGTAAAAGCCAGGCCGAGGTCATGCACAAGGGGATCAAGCAGATGGGTATGGATGGGAGGAAGCAGGAACAAGGAGGGGATGGATGGATAGGCTGCAGAGCAGGGATCCAGGTGACAGAAGGGGAAGCTGCAGGATGGGCACAAGGAAAGGATCAGGTTAACAGGATGCGGGTTCAAGGTAGGGACCAGGTCGGATCAGATCAGGCAGGGTGCAGGTTGGGAACAGGTACAGGCAAAAGTCCAGGTCACAAGTCCAGGGGGTCAGGAAGAGAGATACCAGGGCAAGGAGTGTTTTCACTTGCCGGGTATATATGGAAGTCCAGTGATTGAGCTTCAGGTCACAGCTGACCACAGGAAGTGCTGCCTGCTCCATACTGCCAGAAGACACCCGCTGGTGGATGCCGGTACTGCAGTCCACGTATCATGTGTTACCACCAGCAGCAGGTGAGATCCTCCAACAGAGATGTTGGCTGCAGGAGGACACCTGCTGGCGGACACTAGCACTGCAGTCCAAAAGGACCAACAGCACCACCAGCGGGTGAAGCCTTTCCTGACAGTACCCCCCCTCAAAGGAGCGGCCTCCGGACGCTCCAATGACCTGCTGCTGGGGGAAGTTCATAGCAACAAGCTGGGCAACAGGCAAGGTCACATCCGGGTAGACAGCGGGCACATCCGGGCAAACAGTAGGCACATCTGGGTAAGAAATAGTCACATCAAGCTGGGCAGCGGACAGGGGCACACCAGGCTGGGCAGCAGACGGGAACACCTCAGGCTGGGCAGCAGACGGGAACACCTCCGGCTGGGCAGCAGACGGGAACACCTCCGGCTGGGCAGCAGACGGGATCACCTCCGGCTGGGCAGCAGACGGGATCACCTCAGGCTGGGCAGCAGACGGGATCATCTCAGGCTAGGCAGCAGACGGGATCATCTCAGGCTGGGCAGCAGACGGGATCATCTCAGGCTGGGCAGCAGACGGGATCATCTCAGGCTGGGCAGCAGATGGGATCATCTCAAGCTGGGCAGCAGATGGGATCATCTCAAGCTGGGCAGCAGATGGGATCATCTCAAGCTGGGCAGCAGACGGGATCATCTCAGGCTGGGCAGCGGACATCATACCCTCAAGCCGGGAAAAGGGCACCACAACCTCGGGCCGGGAAACGGGCACCACAACCTCAAGCCGGGAAATGGGCACCACAACCTCAAGCTGGGAAACGGGCACCACAACCTCATGCCAGGGAACGGGCACCGCAGCGGGCACCACAACCTCAGGCCGGGAAACGGGCACCACAATCTCAGGCCGGGAAACGTGCACCACAACCACAGGCCGGGAAACGGGCACCACAACCACAGGCCGGGAAACGGGCACCGGATCTTCCGACTGGGACACTGTCATCAGGGCTTCAGTTTGGAAGGCTGGCATGGGAACTCCACGCTGGCACGGGAACTCCACGCTGGCAGGCTGGCACGGGAACTCCACGCTGGCACGGGAACTCCACGCTGGCACGGGAACTCCACGCTGGCAGGCTGGTACAGGGTCTTCAGGCGGGCAGGCTGGTACAGGGTCTTCAGGCGGGCAGGCTGGTACAGGGTCTTCAGGCGGGCAGGCTGGTACAGGGTCTTCAGGCGGGCAGGCCGGTACAGGGTCTTCAGGCGGGCAGGCCGGTACAGGGTCTTCAGGCGGGCAGGCCGGTTCTGGAACTACAGGCTAGAAGGCTGGCTCGAGAACCGCAGGCTGGAAGGCTGGAAGGCTGGTTCGAGAACTGTAGGCTGGAAGGCTGGCTCGAGAACTGCAGGCTGGAAGGCTGGCTCAAGGACTGCAGGCTGGAAGGCTGGCTCAAGGACTGCAGGCTGGAAGGCTGGCTCAAGGACTGCAGGCTGGAAGGCTGGCTCAAGGACTGCAGGCTGGAAGGCTGGCTCAAGGACCGCAGGCTGGAAGGCTGGCTCAAGAACCGCAGGCTGGAAGGCTGGCTCAAGAACCGCAGGCTGGAAGGCTGGCTCAAGAACCACAGGCTGGAAGGCTGGCTCAAGAACCGCAGGCTGGAAGGCTGGCTCAAGAACCGCAGGCTGCAAGGCTGGCTCAAAAACCGCAGGCTGGAACAGGTTGGTGGGTGTGGAGGAAGGTTGGATTGTGTGGGTCGGGAAGTACTTCCGCTTTTTCTTAGATTTAGTCACTGCAGGTTTGCAAGTAACAGGGGGAATATATGAAAACGTTGGGATAGGACAAATGGAAGACAATGACAGAGCTGCAGGGACAGTGGCTGGAGGAGGTTCTTGTGGATTGGCTACGGATAGGGGGGGAAGAAGCAGGTGGATTAAAGGCAGGGTAGGTGCAACAGGTAGAGACGGGGTAGTAGTATTTGGGGGGCTGAACACACTGGACACTGGACACTGAACACACTGGACACACTGAACACACTGGGGTTGCCATAGGCAATGGGCGGATATATTCTTGGGAAGGCAGGTGATTGATGGAGGGGCCGGGATGTTGTGGCTTGGCTGAATTCGGGAGGAGATCTGACCATGCCTGCAGCAAAGGCTGAACAAAAGCTGATTCGCACACACCCTGTCTAATCAGGCACTGCACAGAACTAACACATTCAGATAATAACTGCGGGGAACAGAGGAAATAATGCTCATCAAAATAAACTGGATCATCCTCTAATAGCCAAACCAGGGACTCAACCTGATCACCACTGAAAGGGGGAGAGAAGTCATCACTTCCTTCGGGAATAAATGACAGGGCTGGTTCTAGACATAGCCGGGTCAACGGCAGTACATCTTCAGGCTGCATGTAACCCTGATCCACCCAGAAATTAGCTGATCGGATCGTTTCCCTCAGCTGGTCACTCGTCCATCCCTTTAATATCTGGCGACAATATTCACCATCCTCTGTCGCCAGCAGAGAATAGTACAGGATCTCATTGTGATCCATATCAGCCAAACACACCACAGGATGGTTCCTTAATGAAGTCACGTCTGATCAGGAGTGGCCCTGGTATACTGTCAAGGATTGATAGTTGACCAGACTGTGTGACCTCATAAAAGGAAACCAAACAGGTGTAGGTGAAAATATATAATTTATTAAAAGGTGAGTGACCAACATACAACAACCAAAAGAACGCAGTGCAACAAATCAACAGTGACTACAAACAATATTTACAAATAAGGGAGATACCGGAATCGTGGTAAAAGCCAGGCCGAGGTCATGCACAAGGGGATCAAGCAGATGGGTATGGATGGGAGGAAGCAGGAACAAGGAGGGGATGGATGGATAGGCTGCAGAGCAGGGATCCAGGTGACAGAAGGGGAAGCTGCAGGATGGGCACAAGAAAAGGATCAGGTTAACAGGATGCGGGTTCAAGGTAGGGACCGGGTCGGGTCGGGTCGGATCAGGCAGGGTGCAGGTTGGGTACAGGCAAAAGTCCAGGTCACAAGTAGGGATGAGCTTCGTGTTCGAGTCGAACATACGTTCGACTCGAACATCGGCTGTTCGATCGTTCGACGAAGATCGAACGATTTGGGCCGTTCGCGCCAAATTCGAGTGACGCGAACGGCCCACAATGCACTACGCCATCGCAGTGTCATCCAGGCGCTGTGATTGGCCAAGCATGCACTGTGACCCCGCATGCTTGGCCAATCACAGCGCCGGCAGCGAGGAGAGCAATGATTGGCCACAGGCAGGATGCCTGTGGCCAATTATTGCTGAGGGTGTTTAGTACACGCCCCACACTATAAAAGGCCGCCAGCACGGCGGCCTAGTGTAGTGTGTTCCGGAGCAGGGATAGAGCAGCATAGGCAGGGACAGTGACTGTTATTTCTTTCTTGCTTAACCTGGATTCCTTTAGTTTAGGGAAAGAGAAGGATAGGTAGGGAGAGTGTCAGTGTGTTTTGTGCTTGTGCTATAGTGTGCTTAAAAAAAACATTTATTCTAGGGACAGAAAACTGTAGGTAGGGACAGTGTCAGTTTCTTTCACTCTGCAAGTCCTTGTTTCCAGGGACCTGGAAGGACAGTGAGTGAATTGTCCTTGTGCTATATTGTGCTTAAAAAAACATTTATTCTAGGGACAGAAAACTGTAGGTAGGGAGAGTGTCAGTTTCTTTCACTCTGCAAGTCCTTGTTTCCAGGGACCTGTAAGGACAGTGAGTGAATTGTCCTTGTGCTATATTGTGCTTAAAAAAAACATTTATTCTAGGGACAGAAAACTGTAGGTAGGGAGAGTGTCAGTTTATTTCACTCTGCAAGTCCTTGTTTCCAGGGACCTGTAAGGACAGTGAGTGAATTCTCCTTGTGCTATATTGTGCTTAAAAAAAACATTTATTCTAGGGACAGAAAACTGTAGGTAGGGACAGTGTCAGTTTCTTTCACTCTGCAAGTCCTTGTTTCCAGGGACCTGTAAGGACAGTGAGTGAATTGTCCTTGTGCTATATTGTGATTAAAAAAAACATTTTTTCTAGGGACAGAAAACTGTAGGTAGGGAGAGTGTTTTTTTTCTTTCACTCGGCAAGTCCTTGTTTCCAGGGACCTGTAAGGACAGTGAGTGAATTGTCCTTGTGCTATATTGTGCTTAAAAAAAACATTTTTTCTAGGGACAGAAAACTGTAGGTAGGGAGAGTGTTTTTTTTCTTTCACTCTGCAAGTCCTTGTTTCCAGGGACCTGTAAGGACAGTGAGTGAATTGTCCTTGTGCTATATTGTGCTTAAAAAAAACATTTATTCTAGGGACAGAAAACTGTAGGTAGGGAGAGTGTCAGTTTATTTCACTCTGCAAGTCCTTGTTTCCAGGGACCTGGAAGGACAGTGAGTGAATTGTCCTTGTGCTATATTGTGATTAAAAAAAACATTTATTCTAGGGACAGAAAACTGTAGGTAGGGAGAGTGTCAGTTTATTTCACTCTGCAAGTCCTTGTTTCCAGGGACCTGTAAGGACAGTGAGTGAATTGTCCTTGTGCTATATTGTGATTAAAAAAACATTTTTTCTAGGGACAGAAAACTGTAGGTAGGGAGAGTGTTTTTTTTCTTTCACTCTGCAAGTCCTTGTTTCCAGGGACCTGTAAGGACAGTGAGTGAATTGTCCTTGTGCTATATTGTGATTAAAAAAAACATTTTTTCTAGGGACAGAAAACTGTAGGTAGGGAGAGTGTTTTTTTTCTTTCACTCTGCAAGTCCTTGTTTCCAGGGACCTGTAAGGACAGTGAGTGAATTGTCCTTGTGCTATATTGTGCTTAAAAAAAACATTTATTCTAGGGACAGAAAACTGTAGGTAGGGAGAGTGTCAGTTTATTTCACTCTGCAAGTCCTTGTTTCCAGGGACCTGGAAGGACAGTGAGTGAATTGTCCTTGTGCTATATTGTGATTAAAAAAAACATTTTTTCTAGGGACAGAAAACTGTAGGTAGGGAGAGTGTTTTTTTTCTTTCACTCTGCAAGTCCTTGTTTCCAGGGACCTGTAAGGACAGTGAGTGAATTGTCCTTGTGCTATATTGTGCTTAAAAAAAACATTTATTCTAGGGACAGAAAACTGTAGGTAGGGAGAGTGTCAGTTTATTTCACTCTGCAAGTCCTTGTTTCCAGGGACCTGGAAGGACAGTGAGTGAATTGTCCTTGTGTTATATTGTGATTAAAAAAAACATTTTTTCTAGGGACAGAAAACTGTAGGTAGGGAGAGTGTTTTTTTTCTTTCACTCTGCAAGTCCTTGTTTCCAGGGACCTGTAAGGACAGTGAGTGAATTGTCCTTGTGCTATATTGTGATTAAAAAAAACATTTTTTCTAGGGACAGAAAACTGTAGGTAGGGAGAGTGTTTTTTTTCTTTCACTCTGCAAGTCCTTGTTTCCAGGGACCTGTAAGGACAGTGAGTGAATTGTCCTTGTGCTATATTGTGCTTAAAAAAAACATTTATTCTAGGGACAGAAAACTGTAGGTAGGGAGAGTGTCAGTTTATTTCACTCTGCAAGTCCTTGTTTCCAGGGACCTGGAAGGACAGTGAGTGAATTGTCCTTGTGCTATATTGTGATTAAAAAAAACATTTTTTCTAGGGACAGAAAACTGTAGGTAGGGAGAGTGTTTTTTTTCTTTCACTCTGCAAGTCCTTGTTTCCAGGGACCTGTAAGGACAGTGAGTGAATTGTCCTTGTGCTATATTGTGCTTAAAAAAAACATTTATTCTAGGGACAGAAAACTGTAGGTAGGGAGAGTGTTTTTTTTCTTTCACTCTGCAAGTCCTTGTTTCCAGGGACCTGTAAGGACAGTGAGTGAATTGTCCTTGTGCTATATTGTGCTTAAAAAAAACATTTATTCTAGGGACAGAAAACTGTAGGTAGGGAGAGTGTCAGTTTATTTCACTCTGCAAGTCCTTGTTTCCAGGGACCTGTAAGGACAGTGAGTGAATTGTCCTTGTGCTATATTGTGATTAAAAAAAACATTTTTTCTAGGGACAGAAAACTGTAGGTAGGGAGAGTGTTTTTTTTTCTTTCACTCTGCAAGTCCTTGTTTCCAGGGACCTGTAAGGACAGTGAGTGAATTGTCCTTGTGCTATATTGTGCTTAAAAAAAACATTTATTCTAGGGACAGAAAACTGTAGGTAGGGAGAGTGTCAGTTTATTTCACTCTGCAAGTCCTTGTTTCCAGGGACCTGGAAGGACAGTGAGTGAATTGTCCTTGTGTTATATTGTGATTAAAAAAAACATTTTTTCTAGGGACAGAAAACTGTAGGTAGGGAGAGTGTTTTTTTTCTTTCACTCTGCAAGTCCTTGTTTCCAGGGACCTGTAAGGACAGTGAGTGAATTGTCCTTGTGCTATATTGTGATTAAAAAAAACATTTTTTCTAGGGACAGAAAACTGTAGGTAGGGAGAGTGTTTTTTTTCTTTCACTCTGCAAGTCCTTGTTTCCAGGGACCTGTAAGGACAGTGAGTGAATTGTCCTTGTGCTATATTGTGCTTAAAAAAAACATTTATTCTAGGGACAGAAAACTGTAGGTAGGGAGAGTGTCAGTTTATTTCACTCTGCAAGTCCTTGTTTCCAGGGACCTGGAAGGACAGTGAGTGAATTGTCCTTGTGCTATATTGTGATTAAAAAAAACATTTTTTCTAGGGACAGAAAACTGTAGGTAGGGAGAGTGTTTTTTTTCTTTCACTCTGCAAGTCCTTGTTTCCAGGGACCTGTAAGGACAGTGAGTGAATTGTCCTTGTGCTATATTGTGCTTAAAAAAAACATTTATTCTAGGGACAGAAAACTGTAGGTAGGGAGAGTGTCAGTTTATTTCACTCTGCAAGTCCTTGTTTCCAGGGACCTGGAAGGACAGTGAGTGAATTGTCCTTGTGCTATATTGTGATTAAAAAAAACATTTTTTCTAGGGACAGAAAACTGTAGGTAGGGAGAGTGTCAGTTTATTTCACTCTGCAAGTCCTTGTTTCCAGGGACCTGGAAGGACAGTGAGTGAATTGTCCTTGTGCTATATTGTGATTAAAAAAAACATTTTTTCTAGGGACAGAAAACTGTAGGTAGGGAGAGTGTTTTTTTTCTTTCACTCTGCAAGTCCTTGTTTCCAGGGACCTGTAAGGACAGTGAGTGAATTGTCCTTGTGCTATATTGTGCTTAAAAAAAACATTTATTCTAGGGACAGAAAACTGTAGGTAGGGAGAGTGTCAGTTTATTTCACTCTGCAAGTCCTTGTTTCCAGGGACCTGGAAGGACAGTGAGTGAATTGTCCTTGTGTTATATTGTGATTAAAAAAAACATTTTTTCTAGGGACAGAAAACTGTAGGTAGGGAGAGTGTTTTTTTTCTTTCACTCTGCAAGTCCTTGTTTCCAGGGACCTGTAAGGACAGTGAGTGAATTGTCCTTGTGCTATATTGTGATTAAAAAAAACATTTTTTCTAGGGACAGAAAACTGTAGGTAGGGAGAGTGTTTTTTTTCTTTCACTCTGCAAGTCCTTGTTTCCAGGGACCTGTAAGGACAGTGAGTGAATTGTCCTTGTGCTATATTGTGCTTAAAAAAACATTTATTCTAGGGACAGAAAACTGTAGGTAGGGAGAGTGTCAGTTTATTTCACTCTGCAAGTCCTTGTTTCCAGGGACCTGGAAGGACAGTGAGTGAATTGTCCTTGTGCTATATTGTGATTAAAAAAAACATTTTTTCTAGGGACAGAAAACTGTAGGTAGGGAGAGTGTTTTTTTTCTTTCACTCTGCAAGTCCTTGTTTCCAGGGACCTGTAAGGACAGTGAGTGAATTGTCCTTGTGCTATATTGTGCTTAAAAAAAACATTTATTCTAGGGACAGAAAACTGTAGGTAGGGAGAGTGTCAGTTTATTTCACTCTGCAAGTCCTTGTTTCCAGGGACCTGGAAGGACAGTGAGTGAATTGTCCTTGTGCTATATTGTGATTAAAAAAAACATTTTTTCTAGGGACAGAAAACTGTAGGTAGGGAGAGTGTTTTTTTTCTTTCACTCTGCAAGTCCTTGTTTCCAGGGACCTGTAAGGACAGTGAGTGAATTGTCCTTGTGCTATATTGTGCTTAAAAAAAACATTTTTTCTAGGGACAGAAAACTGTAGGTAGGGAGAGTGTTTTTTTTCTTTCACTCTGCAAGTCCTTGTTTCCAGGGACCTGTAAGGACAGTGAGTGAATTGTCCTTGTGCTATATTGTGCTTAAAAAAAACATTTATTCTAGGGACAGAAAACTGTAGGTAGGGAGAGTGTCAGTTTATTTCACTCTGCAAGTCCTTGTTTCCAGGGACCTGGAAGGACAGTGAGTGAATTGTCCTTGTGCTATATTGTGATTAAAAAAAACATTTATTCTAGGGACAGAAAACTGTAGGTAGGGAGAGTGTCAGTTTATTTCACTCTGCAAGTCCTTGTTTCCAGGGACCTGTAAGGACAGTGAGTGAATTGTCCTTGTGCTATATTGTGATTAAAAAAACATTTTTTCTAGGGACAGAAAACTGTAGGTAGGGAGAGTGTTTTTTTTCTTTCACTCTGCAAGTCCTTGTTTCCAGGGACCTGTAAGGACAGTGAGTGAATTGTCCTTGTGCTATATTGTGATTAAAAAAAACATTTTTTCTAGGGACAGAAAACTGTAGGTAGGGAGAGTGTTTTTTTTCTTTCACTCTGCAAGTCCTTGTTTCCAGGGACCTGTAAGGACAGTGAGTGAATTGTCCTTGTGCTATATTGTGCTTAAAAAAAACATTTATTCTAGGGACAGAAAACTGTAGGTAGGGAGAGTGTCAGTTTATTTCACTCTGCAAGTCCTTGTTTCCAGGGACCTGGAAGGACAGTGAGTGAATTGTCCTTGTGCTATATTGTGATTAAAAAAAACATTTTTTCTAGGGACAGAAAACTGTAGGTAGGGAGAGTGTTTTTTTTCTTTCACTCTGCAAGTCCTTGTTTCCAGGGACCTGTAAGGACAGTGAGTGAATTGTCCTTGTGCTATATTGTGCTTAAAAAAAACATTTATTCTAGGGACAGAAAACTGTAGGTAGGGAGAGTGTCAGTTTATTTCACTCTGCAAGTCCTTGTTTCCAGGGACCTGGAAGGACAGTGAGTGAATTGTCCTTGTGTTATATTGTGATTAAAAAAAACATTTTTTCTAGGGACAGAAAACTGTAGGTAGGGAGAGTGTTTTTTTTCTTTCACTCTGCAAGTCCTTGTTTCCAGGGACCTGTAAGGACAGTGAGTGAATTGTCCTTGTGCTATATTGTGATTAAAAAAAACATTTTTTCTAGGGACAGAAAACTGTAGGTAGGGAGAGTGTTTTTTTTCTTTCACTCTGCAAGTCCTTGTTTCCAGGGACCTGTAAGGACAGTGAGTGAATTGTCCTTGTGCTATATTGTGCTTAAAAAAAACATTTATTCTAGGGACAGAAAACTGTAGGTAGGGAGAGTGTCAGTTTATTTCACTCTGCAAGTCCTTGTTTCCAGGGACCTGGAAGGACAGTGAGTGAATTGTCCTTGTGCTATATTGTGATTAAAAAAACCATTTTTTCTAGGGACAGAAAACTGTAGGTAGGGAGAGTGTTTTTTTTCTTTCACTCTGCAAGTCCTTGTTTCCAGGGACCTGTAAGGACAGTGAGTGAATTGTCCTTGTGCTATATTGTGCTTAAAAAAAACATTTATTCTAGGGACAGAAAACTGTAGGTAGGGAGAGTGTTTTTTTTCTTTCACTCTGCAAGTCCTTGTTTCCAGGGACCTGTAAGGACAGTGAGTGAATTGTCCTTGTGCTATATTGTGCTTAAAAAAAACATTTATTCTAGGGACAGAAAACTGTAGGTAGGGAGAGTGTCAGTTTATTTCACTCTGCAAGTCCTTGTTTCCAGGGACCTGTAAGGACAGTGAGTGAATTGTCCTTGTGCTATATTGTGATTAAAAAAAACATTTTTTCTAGGGACAGAAAACTGTAGGTAGGGAGAGTGTTTTTTTTTCTTTCACTCTGCAAGTCCTTGTTTCCAGGGACCTGTAAGGACAGTGAGTGAATTGTCCTTGTGCTATATTGTGCTTAAAAAAAACATTTATTCTAGGGACAGAAAACTGTAGGTAGGGAGAGTGTCAGTTTATTTCACTCTGCAAGTCCTTGTTTCCAGGGACCTGGAAGGACAGTGAGTGAATTGTCCTTGTGTTATATTGTGATTAAAAAAAACATTTTTTCTAGGGACAGAAAACTGTAGGTAGGGAGAGTGTTTTTTTTCTTTCACTCTGCAAGTCCTTGTTTCCAGGGACCTGTAAGGACAGTGAGTGAATTGTCCTTGTGCTATATTGTGATTAAAAAAAACATTTTTTCTAGGGACAGAAAACTGTAGGTAGGGAGAGTGTTTTTTTTCTTTCACTCTGCAAGTCCTTGTTTCCAGGGACCTGTAAGGACAGTGAGTGAATTGTCCTTGTGCTATATTGTGCTTAAAAAAAACATTTATTCTAGGGACAGAAAACTGTAGGTAGGGAGAGTGTCAGTTTATTTCACTCTGCAAGTCCTTGTTTCCAGGGACCTGGAAGGACAGTGAGTGAATTGTCCTTGTGCTATATTGTGATTAAAAAAAACATTTTTTCTAGGGACAGAAAACTGTAGGTAGGGAGAGTGTTTTTTTTCTTTCACTCTGCAAGTCCTTGTTTCCAGGGACCTGTAAGGACAGTGAGTGAATTGTCCTTGTGCTATATTGTGCTTAAAAAAAACATTTATTCTAGGGACAGAAAACTGTAGGTAGGGAGAGTGTCAGTTTATTTCACTCTGCAAGTCCTTGTTTCCAGGGACCTGGAAGGACAGTGAGTGAATTGTCCTTGTGCTATATTGTGATTAAAAAAAACATTTTTTCTAGGGACAGAAAACTGTAGGTAGGGAGAGTGTCAGTTTATTTCACTCTGCAAGTCCTTGTTTCCAGGGACCTGGAAGGACAGTGAGTGAATTGTCCTTGTGCTATATTGTGATTAAAAAAAACATTTTTTCTAGGGACAGAAAACTGTAGGTAGGGAGAGTGTTTTTTTTCTTTCACTCTGCAAGTCCTTGTTTCCAGGGACCTGTAAGGACAGTGAGTGAATTGTCCTTGTGCTATATTGTGCTTAAAAAAAACATTTATTCTAGGGACAGAAAACTGTAGGTAGGGAGAGTGTCAGTTTATTTCACTCTGCAAGTCCTTGTTTCCAGGGACCTGGAAGGACAGTGAGTGAATTGTCCTTGTGTTATATTGTGATTAAAAAAAACATTTTTTCTAGGGACAGAAAACTGTAGGTAGGGAGAGTGTTTTTTTTCTTTCACTCTGCAAGTCCTTGTTTCCAGGGACCTGTAAGGACAGTGAGTGAATTGTCCTTGTGCTATATTGTGATTAAAAAAAACATTTTTTCTAGGGACAGAAAACTGTAGGTAGGGAGAGTGTTTTTTTTCTTTCACTCTGCAAGTCCTTGTTTCCAGGGACCTGTAAGGACAGTGAGTGAATTGTCCTTGTGCTATATTGTGCTTAAAAAAACATTTATTCTAGGGACAGAAAACTGTAGGTAGGGAGAGTGTCAGTTTATTTCACTCTGCAAGTCCTTGTTTCCAGGGACCTGGAAGGACAGTGAGTGAATTGTCCTTGTGCTATATTGTGATTAAAAAAAACATTTTTTCTAGGGACAGAAAACTGTAGGTAGGGAGAGTGTTTTTTTTCTTTCACTCTGCAAGTCCTTGTTTCCAGGGACCTGTAAGGACAGTGAGTGAATTGTCCTTGTGCTATATTGTGCTTAAAAAAAACATTTATTCTAGGGACAGAAAACTGTAGGTAGGGAGAGTGTCAGTTTATTTCACTCTGCAAGTCCTTGTTTCCAGGGACCTGGAAGGACAGTGAGTGAATTGTCCTTGTGCTATATTGTGATTAAAAAAAACATTTTTTCTAGGGACAGAAAACTGTAGGTAGGGAGAGTGTTTTTTTTCTTTCACTCTGCAAGTCCTTGTTTCCAGGGACCTGTAAGGACAGTGAGTGAATTGTCCTTGTGCTATATTGTGATTAAAAAAAACATTTTTTCTAGGGACAGAAAACTGTAGGTAGGGAGAGTGTTTTTTTTCTTTCACTCTGCAAGTCCTTGTTTCCAGGGACCTGTAAGGACAGTGAGTGAATTGTCCTTGTGCTATATTGTGCTTAAAAAAAACATTTATTCTAGGGACAGAAAACTGTAGGTAGGGAGAGTGTCAGTTTATTTCACTCTGCAAGTCCTTGTTTCCAGGGACCTGGAAGGACAGTGAGTGAATTCTCCTTGTGCTATATTGTGCTTAAAAAAAACATTTATTCTAGGGACAGAAAACTGTAGGTAGGGAGAGTGTCAGTTTATTTCACTCTGCAAGTCCTTGTTTCCAGGGACCTGTAAGGACAGTGAGTGAATTGTCCTTGTGCTATATTGTGATTAAAAAAAACATTTTTTCTAGGGACAGAAAACTGTAGGTAGGGAGAGTGTCAGTTTCTTTCACTGTGAAAGTCCTTGTTTCAAGGGACAGAGAAGGACACCTGAAGGTAGCCCTTATTGCTTTTTTCCCATCTCCCTGCAGGCCATCTATTAGAATGTCTGGAAGGCAAACAAGGAGAGGCAGACAGTCAGGAGGCAATAAAAGAGGGCAAGCAGGCTCTGTGTCTGGGGGCAACAGTGCTGGTCGTGGACGCGGTGCATTGTCATCAGCACATGGCCATGGGACACGCTTGTCCTTCTTTTCGGCAGCTGGACATGTTGAGCCACATCATGCCGAAGACTTGGTAGAGTGGATGACCAAGCCCTCCTCCTCCTCCTCATCCTCTCTCACCCAGGCTCAGGGTACTGGAAAAGCAGCTGCCAAAGCGTCGTCTTCCCTGGTATCAATGTCAGACAAATCATCAGTCACTCCTTCCCTAGACCCACCATGTCCTCCTCCTGAGGAGTCCCCCGAACTGTTTCAGCACAGTGTTGGGTACATGCTCCAGGAGGATGCCCAGCGTTTCGAAGGGTCTGATGATGAAACCCAGCTAGAGGAAGGCAGTAGCGTGAGAGCAGACAGAGGGGATGCTCAAGAAGGACACCAATCTGGCAGTCATGTTCCAGCAGCTGCAGCATACTGCCAGATTGGCTCCAGTGATGAGGAGGGAGGGGATGATGAGGTCACTGACTCCACGTGGGTGCCTAATAGGAGAGAGGAGGAGGAGGAGGATGAGGAGGAGGCACATCTCCAACGAGGCAGGATGCCCTTTGGTGGCCAGCGTAAGGGCAGTACACCGACGGAATCACACCGCAGAGCTCCGCCTGTGCAGGGCGCTGCCTCTGCCCGTCATTCAAAAAGTTCTTTGGTGTGGGCCTTTTTTGAGGCTAGTGCATCAGATCGCACAGCTGCTGTTTGCAACATATGTCTCAAGCGTATATCGCGTGGCCAAAACATCAGCCGCTTGGGTACCACATGCCTGACCAGACATATGTTGACCTGCCATGCAGCTCGTTGGCAAGCCTACCTCAAAGACCCACACCAAAGAACAAAGCGGACCTCTCCTTGCACCGCATCAGCTGGGATCTCCAACCCCACTATAACTTCAGTCCTCTCTGAAACATGCACTGAGAGGAATGAAGGTGTAGAATTAGGTGTGTCACAGCCAAGTACTTGCGCCCACTCTGCTAGCAGTACACCGACGTCCGATTCTAGCAGGCAAATTTCCCTGCCCCAGCTGCTGGACCGTCGAAAGAAGTTCACTCCCAGCCATCCACATGCCCAGCGGTTGAATGCTAGCTTGGCTAAATTGCTAGCGCTTCAACTGCTGCCTTTTCAGTTGGTAGACTCGGCCCCCTTCCGTGAGTTTGTGCAATGTGCAGTTCCTCAGTGGCAGGTTCCCAAACGCCACTTTTTCTCACGGAAGGCTATTCCGGCTCTCTACCGGCATGTGGAAGGCAATGTCTTGGCCTCGCTGGACAGGGCGGTCAGCGGTAAGGTGCATATTACCGCTGACTCATGGTCCAGCAGGCATGGACAGGGACGTTACCTTTCTTTCACGGCCCATTGGGTCACTCTTTTGGCAGCTGGGAAGGATTCAGGACAAGGTGCAGTAGTGTTGGAGGTTGTCCCACCGCCACGCCTCCAAAATGCTACTACTGGTTGTGACACACCTCTCTCCTCCACCCCCTCCTCTTCTTCTTCCTCCATGGCCTCTTCCTGTGGTTTGTCCTATGAACCAGCGGTGCTCCGTAGCCGTTCACGGGGCTACGCAAGTACGCAGGCAAAAAGATGCCATGCCGTGCTTGCGCTGGTGTGTTTGGGGGACAGAAGCCACACTGGGGCAGAGGTCCTGTCTGCTCTGCAGGGCCAGGCCGAGAGGTGGTTGACGCCACGCCAGCTTAAGCCAGGAATGGTGGTTTGCGACAATGGCACCAACCTCCTCTCCGCCCTCCGACAGGGACAACTGACCCATGTGCCCTGTGTGGCTCACGTCCTTAACCTGGTGGTGCAGCGCTTCTTGGGCAGGTACCCGGGCTTACAGGATGTCCTGAGGCAGGCCAGGAAAGTCTGTGTGCATTTCCGCAGATCTTATAATGCCAGTGCTCGCCTGGCTGAGCTGCAAAAGGAGTTGAACCTGCCCAAGAACCGCCTTATATGTGACATGCCCACCAGGTGGAACTCAACGTTGGCCATGCTGCAGCGGCTGCACACGCAGCAGAGGGCCATCAATGAGTACCTGTGCGACTACGGCACCAGGACAGGGTCAGGGGAGCTTGTTTTTTTTTCTCCACGCCAGTGGGGCATGATCAGGGATGCATGCACTGTCCTGGCACCATTTGAGGAGGCCACGAGGATGGTGAGCAGTGACAGTGCATGCATCAGTGACACTGTACCTCTTGTCCACCTGTTGGAGCACACGCTGCGTGGAATAATGGACAGGGCACTTGAGGCAGAACAGAGGCAGGAAGAGGAGGACTTCCTTGCCTCTCAAGGCCCCCTTTACCCAGACAGTGTTCCTTCTGTCCCACCCATCGCACAGGAAGAGGAGGAGGAGGAGGAGGAGGAGGAGGAGGATTGTGTCAGCATGGAGGTGGAGGCTGGCACTCAGCATCATCAGCAGCAGTCTTTTAGGGATGATTTACAGTCCCAAGAAACCAGTGGACTTGTACGTGGCTGGGAGGAGGTGGCTGCGGATCATGTCGTCCTTAGTGACCCAGAGGACTCCGGAGCGAATGCCTCAGCAAAACTACGCTGCATGGCCTCCCTGATCCTGCAAAGTCTGCGGAAGGATCCTCGTATTCTTCGGATCAAGGAGAGGGACCATTACTGGCTGGCCACTCTCCTTGATCCACGGTACAAGGGTAAGGTTGCGGACCTTATGTTACCGTCGCAGAGGGAGCAGAGGATGAGACAACTCCGGGAGGCCTTGCAGAAAGGTCTGTGCAACGCGTTCCCAGAGACTGGGAGGTTGCAAACTCCTGGTCCTGGACAACGAGTTGCTGAGGCTTCGGCCAGTCAAAGAAGGAGCGGTGGGGAAGGTGGCCGTCTGACCGATGCGTTCAGACAATTCTTTAGTCCGCAGCCCCAAAGTATGATCGGTTCCAGCAACCATCGCCAGCGTCTGATAAACATGGTGCAGGAATATCTAGGGGCAAGGTCAGACTTGGACACCTTCCCCACCGAAAATCCTCTGGCTTACTGGGTCTTGAGGATGGATCACTGGCCAGAGCTTGCACAGTATGCAATTAAGCTACTGGCCTGTCCTGCATCCAGCGTTCTTTCGGAACGCACATTCAGTGCTGCTGGAGGATTTGTCACGGATCACAGGGTGCGCCTGTCCACCGACTCGGTTGATCGACTGACTTTCATCAAGATGAACCAGTCTTGGATCACCACCAGCTACCACACACCTGATGCTGATATAACAGACTAATTGATTTTAACATGTCACATCCCTTCAAGACTGATGCTGATGCTGAGTGCCTGTGCTGTTATGTTGACTGGCTATCCTCCTCCTCCGAGTCCTCAATGATACGATTGATGATGATAGCTTGTAAGATCATTTTTGTTTATGGGTGCCGCCACCAGTGCCTAACGCCCAATTTTTCAGCCCCTGTTTAACAGGGGCGTGTAATTACAATTTTTGAAGCAATACTTTGCAACAGGGCTCATTGCTGTGCTCCAAGTACAGTATCTGTGAGGAGTTGCAGTGTTGTGCCACCAGTGCCTAAGGCCCAATTTTTCAGCCCCTGTTTAACAGGGGCGTGTCATTACAATTTTTGAAGCAATACTTTGCAACAGGGCTCATTGGTGTGCTCCAAGTACAGTATCTGTGAGGAGTTGCAGTGTTGTGCCACCAGTGCCTAAGGCCCAATTTTTCAGCCCCTGTTTAACAGGGGCGTGTCATTACAATTTTTGAAGCAATACTTTGCAACAGGGCTCATTGCTGTGCTCCAAGTACAGTATCTGTGAGGAGTTGCAGTGTTGTGCCACCAGTGCCTAAGGCCCAATTTTTCAGCCCCTGTTTAACAGGGGCGTGTCATTACAATTTTTGAAGCAATACTTTGCAACAGGGCTCATTGGTGTGCTCCAAGTACAGTATCTGTGAGGAGTTGCAGTGTTGTGCCACCAGTGCCTAAGGCCCAATTTTTCAGCCCCTGTTTAACAGGGGCGTGTCATTACAATTTTTGAAGCAATACTTTGCAACAGGGCTCATTGCTGTGCTCCAAGTACAGTATCTGTGAGGAGTTGCAGTGTTGTGCCACCAGTGCCTAAGGCCCAATTTTTCAGCCCCTGTTTAACAGGGGCGTGTCATTACAATTTTTGAAGCAATACTTTGCAACAGGGCTCATTGGTGTGCTCCAAGTACAGTATCTGTGAGGAGTTGCAGTGTTGTGCCACCAGTGCCTAAGGCCCAATTTTTCAGCCCCTGTTTAACAGGGGCGTGTCATTACAATTTTTGAAGCAATACTTTGCAACAGGGCTCATTGCTGTGCTCCAAGTACAGTATCTGTGAGGGGTTGCAGTGTTGTGCCACCAGTGCCTAAGGCCCAATTTTTCAGCCCCTGTTCAACAGGGGCATGTAATTACAATTCTTGATCTAATAATTCACAGCAGGGCCCATTGCTGCACCCACCAAGAGTAACTGTCAGGGCTTACAGTGTTGTGGCACCAGCACCACCATCAAAGGCCCAATTTTTACTACCACTGTTCAACAATTATATGTAATTAAAATTCCTGATATAATAGTTGACAGCAGGGCGTTCCAGCACCAACCAAGAGTAACTGTGAGTGCTTACAGTGTTGTGCCAACACCAACAACTAAGGGGCCTATTTCTGCAGAGTATATACGGCAGGTCCCTACTTTCAAACATCCAACTTACAAACGACTCCTACTTGCAAACGCAAGAAGACAACAGGAAGTGAGAGGAAATCTACCACTAGGAAGGAAAATTCTCTCCTGTAAGAATAAATATGGGAGAAAGGTGTCTCCTCTGTACTGATGCTTTATCAGCAATCCTTGTTTCAAGAAAAACACCACATTTCAAAAACAGTTGTCATTGGGACGGAAAGTGAGGTGAAATGTTCTGAACAGGGGCACAGACAGCAAAACAAATGTTACAGGGGTGATAACCCTTACCTATGTTTTCCAAAAAGTTTAAAAATAGATTTTTGGTCTGGAGCTACACTTCAACAATGTACCTGTTCAAAATTACAAACAGACTCTACATAAGAACAAACCTACAGTCCCTGTCTTGTATGCACCGCCTGTATAGGGCTGTTCAGAGTATATAGGGCCTTTTTTATTTTATGTGCGGGGTTCCCCTTAATATCCATACAAGACCCAAAGGGGCTGGTAATGGGCTGGGGTAGGGGGGGGGGGGTCATGGGGTAGCTATGCCATTTTTCTTAAAGAATTTCATCCATATTACCGGGACCAGACATTACATTAAAGCCGCAAGCAGTTTTAAATGGCTTTTTTTTCCTTTAGAAGTGTCATTTTGTGCAGGGACAGTTCTAAACACGGGAAACACGTGGCACTTCACAGGCATACTTTAGACACCCCCCAGGTACGATATTTAAAGGAATATTTGACTTTTTTTTTTTCACTTTATGCATCATTAAAATGACTGCTCCCGAAAAACGACCGTTTTTAAAACTTCTTTTTGCATTGATACATGTCCCCTGGTGCAGAACCCGGGTTCCCAAACCCTTTTTAGGACAATAACATGCATAATAGTTGTTATAATTAGCACTTTAGAATTCGAACGTTCGCATCCATTGTATTTAATAGGGTTCTAATGTTCGTTCGAACTTTCGGTCCGTTCGCGGGTTCTGGTGCGAACCGAACCCGGGGGTGTTCGGCTCATCACTAGTCACAAGACCAAGGGGTCAGGAAGAGAGATACCAGGGCAAGGAGTGTTTTCACTTGCCGGGTATATATGGAAGTCCAGTGATTGAGCTTCAGGTCACAGCTGACCACAGGAAGTGCTGCCTGCTCCATACTGCCAGAATACATCCGCTGGTGGATGCCGGTACTGCAGTCCACGTATCATGTGTTACCACCAGCAGGTAAGATCCTCCAACAGAGATGTTGGCTGCAGGAGGACACCTGCTGGCGGACACTAGCACTGCAGTCCAAAGGACCAACAGCACCACCAGCGGGTGAAGCCTTTCCTGACACACAGTCAGGCATCTGCAGCACTTAAAACGGGCGTAGTGTGCCTCCTGCACAGTATACACCTGAAGTTAGCCCGTATTGCTGTGTTTTCCTGCTGTGTAACACAGGCAGGCATCTGCAGCACTTACATTGGGTGTAGTGTGCCTCCTGCACAGTATACACCTGAAGCTACCCCTTATTGCTGTGTTTTCCTGTTGTGTAAAACAGGCAGGCATCTGCAGCACTTACAACGGGCGTAGTGTGCCTCCTGCACAGTATACACCTGAAGCTAGCCATTATTGCTGTGTTTTCCTGTTGTGTAACACAGGCAGGCATCTGCAGCACTTACATTGGGCGTAGTGTGCCTCCTGCAGAGAATACACATGAAGCTACCCCTTATTGCTGTGTTTTCCTGTTGTGTAACACAGGCAGGCATCTGCAGCACTTACAGCGGGCGTAGTGTGCCTCCTGCACAGTATACACCTGAAGCTACCCCTTATTGCTTGTGGTTTTTTTGTTTTGTGTTACACTAACAGGCATCTGCAGCACTTACAGTGGGCATAGTGTGCCTCCTGCACAGTATACACCTGAAGCTACCCCTTATTGCTGTGTTTTCCTGTTGTGTAACACAGGCAGGCATCTGCAGCACTTACATTGGGCGTAGTGTGCCTTCTGCACAGTATACACCTGAAGCTACCCCTTATTGCTGTGTTTTCCTGTTGTGTAACACAGGCAGGCATCTGCAGCACTTACAACGGGTGTAGTGTGCCTCCTGCACAGTATACACCTGAAGCTAGCCCTTATTGCTGTGTTTTCCTGTTGTGTAACACAGGCAGGCATCTGCAGCACTTACAACGGGCGTAGTGTGCCTCCTGCACAGTATACACCTGAAGCTAGCCCTTATTGCTGTGTTTTCCTGTTGTGTAACACAGGCAGGCATCTGCAGCGCTTACATTGGGCGTAGTGTGCCTCCTGCACAGTATACACCTGAAGCTACCCCTTTTTGCTGTATTTTCCTGTTGTGTAACACAGGCAGGCATCTGCAGCACTTACAACAGGCGTAGTGTGCCTCCTGCACAGTATACACCTGAAGCTAGCCCTTATTGCTGTGTTTTCCTGTTGTGTAACACAGGCAGGCATCTGCAGCACTTACAACGGGCATAGTGTGCTTCCTGCACAGTATACACCTGAAACTAGCCCTTATTGCTGTGTTTTCCTGCTGTGTAACACAGGCAGGCATCTGCAGCACTTACATTGGGCGTAGTGTGCCTCCTGTACACTATACACCTGAAGCTACCCCTTATTGCTGTGTTTTCCTGTTGTGTAACACAGGCAGGCATCTGCAGCACTTACATTGGGCGTAGTGTGCCTCCTGCACAGTATACACCTGAAGCTACCCCTTATTGCTCGTGGTTTTTTCTTTTGTGTTACACTAACAGGCATCTGCAGCACTTACAGTGGGTGTAGTGTGCCTCCTGCACAGTATACACCTGAAGCTAGCCCTTATTGCTGTGTTTTCCTGTTGTGTAACACAGTCAGGCATCTGCAGCACTTACATTGGGCGTAGTGTGCCTCCTGCACAGTATACACCTGAAGCTACCCCTTATTGCTGTGTTTTCCTGTTGTGTAACACAGGCAGGCATTTGCAGCACTTACATTGGGCGTAGTGTGCCTCCTGCACAGTATACACCTGAAGCTAAAACGTATTGCAGTGTTTTCCTGTTGTGTAACACAGGCAGGCATTTGCAGCACTTACATTGGGCGTAGTGTGCCTCCTGCACAGTATACACCTGAAGCTAGCCCTTATTGCTGTGTTTTCCTGTTGTGTAACACAGGCAGGCATCTGCAGCACTTACAATGGGCGTAGTGTGCCTCCTGCACAGTATACACCTGAAGCTACCCCTTATTGCTGTGTTTTCCTGTTGTGTAACACAGGCAGGCATCTGCAGCACTTACAACGGGCGTAGTGTGCTTCCTGCACAGTATACACCTGAAACTAGCCCTTATTGCTGTGTTTTCCTGCTGTGTAACACAGGCAGGCATCTGCAGCACTTACATTGGGCGTAGTGTGCCTCCTGTACACTATACACCTGAAGCTAGCCCTTATTGCTGTGTTTTCCTGTTGTGTAACACAGTCAGGCATCTGCAGCACTTACATTGGGCGTAGTGTGCCTCCTGCACAGTATACACCTGAAGCTACCCCTTTTTGCTGTATTTTCCTGTTGTGTAACACAGGCAGGCATCTGCAGCACTTACAACGGGCGTAGTGTGCCTCCTGCACAGTATACACCTGAAGCTAGCCCTTATTGCTGTGTTTTCCTGTTGTGTAACACAGGCAGGCATCTGCAGCACTTACAACGGGCGTAGTGTGCTTCCTGCACATTATACGCCTGAAACTAGCCCTTATTGCTGTGTTTTCCTGCTGTGTAACACAGGCAGGCATCTGCAGCACTTACATTGGGCGTAGTGTGCCTCCTGTACACTATACACCTGAAGCTACCCCTTATTGCTGTGTTTTCCTGTTGTGTAACACAGGCAGGCATCTGCAGCACTTACAGCAGGCGTAGTGTGCCTCCTGCACAGTATACACCTGAAGCTACCCCTTATTGCTCGTGGTTTTTTCTTTTGTGTTACACTAACAGGCATCTGCAGCACTTACAGTGGGTGTAGTGTGCCTCCTGCACAGTATACACCTGAAGCTAGCCCTTATTGCTGTGTTTTCCTGTTGTGTAACACAGGCAGGCATTTGCAGCACTTACATTGGGCGTAGTGTGCCTCCTGCACAGTATACACCTGAAGCTAACCCTTATTGCTGTGTTTTCCTGTTGTGTAACACAGGCAGGCATTTGCAGCACTTACATTGGGCGTAGTGTGCCTCCTGCACAGTATACACCTGAAGCTAGCCCTTATTGCTGTGTTTTCCTGTTGTGTAACACAGGCAGGCATCTGCAGCACTTATAGCGGGCGTAGTGTGCCTTCTGCACAGTATACACCTGAAGCTACCCCTTATTGCTTGTGTTTTTTTTGTTTTGTGTTTCACTAACAGGCATCTGCAGCACTTACAGTGGGCGTAGTGTGCCTCCTGCACAGTATACACCTGAAGCTACCCCTTATTGCTGTGTTTTCCTGTTGTGTAACACAGGCAGGCATCTGCAGCACTTACATTGGGCGTAGTGTGCCTCCTGCACAGTATACACCTGAAGCTAGCCCTTATTGCTGTGTTTTCCTGTTGTGTAACACAGGCAGGCATCTGCAGCACTTACAACGGGCGTAGTGTGCCTCCTGCACAGTATAAACCTGAAGCTAGCCCTTATTGCTGTGTTTTCCTGTTGTGTAACACAGGCAGGCATCTTCAGCACTTACATTGGGCGTAGTGTGCCTCCTGCACAGTATACACCTGAAGCTACCCCTTTTTGCTGCATTTTCCTGTTGTGTAACACAGGCAGGCATCTGCAGCACTTACAATGGGCGTAGTGTGCCTCCTGCACAGTATACACCTGAAGCTAGCCCTTATTGCTGTGTTTTCCTGTTGTGTAACACAGGCAGGCATCTGCAGCACTTACAACGGGCGTAGTGTGCTTCCTGCACAGTATACATCTGAAACTAGCCCTTATTGCTGTGTTTTCCTGCTGTGTAACACAGGCAGGCATCTGCAGCACTTACATTGGGCGTAGTGTGCCTCCTGTACACTATACACCTGAAGCTACCCCTTATTGCTGTGTTTTCCTGTTGTGTAACACAGGAAGGCATCTGCAGCACTTACAGCAGGCGTAGTGTGCCTCCTGCACAGTATACACCTGAAGCTACCCCTTATTGCTTGTGGTTTTTTCTTTTGTGTTACACTAACAGGCATCTGCAGCACTTACAGTGGGCGTAGTGTGCCTCCTGCACAGTATACACCTGAAGCTAGCCCTTATTGCTGTGTTTTCCTGTTGTGTAACACAGTCAGGCATCTGCAGCACTTACATTGGGCGTAGTGTGCCTCCTGCACAGTATACACCTGAAGCTACCCCTTATTGCTGTGTTTTCCTGTTGTGTAACACAGGCAGGCATTTGCAGCACTTACATTGGGCGTAGTGTGCCTCCTGCACAGTATACACCTGAAGCTATCCCTTATTGCTGTGTTTTCCTGTTGTGTAACACAGGCAGGCATTTGCAGCACTTACATTGGGCGTAGTGTGCCTCCTGCACAGTATACACCTGAAGCTAGCCCTTATTGCTGTGTTTTCCTGTTTTGTAACACAGTCAGGCATCTGCAGCACTTATATTGGGCGTAGTGTGCCTCCTGCACAGTATACACCTGAAGCTACCCCTTATTGCTGTGTTTTCCTGTTGTGTAACACAGGCAGGCATCTGCAGCACTTACAACAGGCGTAGTGTGCCTCCTGCACAGTATACACCTGAAGCTAGCCCTTATTGCTGTCTTTTCCTGTTGTGTAACACAGGCAGGCATCTGCAGCACTTACATTGGGCGTAGTGTGCCTCCTGCACAGTATACACCTGAAGCTACCCCTTTTTGCTGTATTTTCCTATTGTGTAACACAGGCAGGCATCTGCAGCACTTACAACAAGCGTAGTGTGCCTCCTGCACAGTATACACCTGAAGCTAGCCCTTATTGCTGTGTTTTCCTGTTGTGTAACACAGGCAGGCATCTGCAGCACTTACAACGGGCGTAGTGTGCTTCCTGCACAGTATACACCTGAAACTAGCCCTTATTGCTGTGTTTTCCTGCTGTGTAACACAGGCAGGCATCTGCAGCACTTACATTGGGCGTAGTGTGCCTCCTGTACACTATACACCTGAAGCTAGCCCTTATTGATGTGTTTTCCTGTTGTGTAACACAGTCAGGCATCTGCAGCACTTACATTGGGCGTAGTGTGCCTCCTGCACAGTATACACCTGAAGCTACCCCTTATTGCTGTGTTTTCCTGTTGTGTAACTCAGGCAGGCATCTGCAGCACTTATAGCGGGTGTAGTGTGCCTCCTGCACAGTATACACCTGAAGCTACCCCTTATTGCTGTGTTTTCCTGTTGTGTAACACAGTCAGGCATCTGCAGCACTTACATTGGGCGTAGTGTGCCTCCTGCACAGTATACACCTGAAGCTACCCCTTATTGCTGTGTTTTCCTGTTGTGTAACACAGGCAGGCATTTGCAGCACTTACATTGGGCGTAGTGTGCCTCCTGCACAGTATACACCTGAAGCTAAAACGTATTGCAGTGTTTTCCTGTTGTGTAACACAGGCAGGCATTTGCAGCACTTACATTGGGCGTAGTGTGCCTCCTGCACAGTATACACCTGAAGCTAGCCCTTATTGCTGTGTTTTCCTGTTGTGTAACACAGGCAGGCATCTGCAGCACTTACAATGGGCGTAGTGTGCCTCCTGCACAGTATACACCTGAAGCTACCCCTTATTGCTGTGTTTTCCTGTTGTGTAACACAGGCAGGCATCTGCAGCACTTACAACGGGCGTAGTGTGCTTCCTGCACAGTATACACCTGAAACTAGCCCTTATTGCTGTGTTTTCCTGCTGTGTAACACAGGCAGGCATCTGCAGCACTTACATTGGGCGTAGTGTGCCTCCTGTACACTATACACCTGAAGCTAGCCCTTATTGCTGTGTTTTCCTGTTGTGTAACACAGTCAGGCATCTGCAGCACTTACATTGGGCGTAGTGTGCCTCCTGCACAGTATACACCTGAAGCTACCCCTTTTTGCTGTATTTTCCTGTTGTGTAACACAGGCAGGCATCTGCAGCACTTACAACGGGCGTAGTGTGCCTCCTGCACAGTATACACCTGAAGCTAGCCCTTATTGCTGTGTTTTCCTGTTGTGTAACACAGGCAGGCATCTGCAGCACTTACAACGGGCGTAGTGTGCTTCCTGCACATTATACGCCTGAAACTAGCCCTTATTGCTGTGTTTTCCTGCTGTGTAACACAGGCAGGCATCTGCAGCACTTACATTGGGCGTAGTGTGCCTCCTGTACACTATACACCTGAAGCTACCCCTTATTGCTGTGTTTTCCTGTTGTGTAACACAGGCAGGCATCTGCAGCACTTACAGCAGGCGTAGTGTGCCTCCTGCACAGTATACACCTGAAGCTACCCCTTATTGCTCGTGGTTTTTTCTTTTGTGTTACACTAACAGGCATCTGCAGCACTTACAGTGGGTGTAGTGTGCCTCCTGCACAGTATACACCTGAAGCTAGCCCTTATTGCTGTGTTTTCCTGTTGTGTAACACAGGCAGGCATTTGCAGCACTTACATTGGGCGTAGTGTGCCTCCTGCACAGTATACACCTGAAGCTAACCCTTATTGCTGTGTTTTCCTGTTGTGTAACACAGGCAGGCATTTGCAGCACTTACATTGGGCGTAGTGTGCCTCCTGCACAGTATACACCTGAAGCTAGCCCTTATTGCTGTGTTTTCCTGTTGTGTAACACAGGCAGGCATCTGCAGCACTTATAGCGGGCGTAGTGTGCCTTCTGCACAGTATACACCTGAAGCTACCCCTTATTGCTTGTGTTTTTTTTGTTTTGTGTTTCACTAACAGGCATCTGCAGCACTTACAGTGGGCGTAGTGTGCCTCCTGCACAGTATACACCTGAAGCTACCCCTTATTGCTGTGTTTTCCTGTTGTGTAACACAGGCAGGCATCTGCAGCACTTACATTGGGCGTAGTGTGCCTCCTGCACAGTATACACCTGAAGCTAGCCCTTATTGCTGTGTTTTCCTGTTGTGTAACACAGGCAGGCATCTGCAGCACTTACAACGGGCGTAGTGTGCCTCCTGCACAGTATAAACCTGAAGCTAGCCCTTATTGCTGTGTTTTCCTGTTGTGTAACACAGGCAGGCATCTTCAGCACTTACATTGGGCGTAGTGTGCCTCCTGCACAGTATACACCTGAAGCTACCCCTTTTTGCTGCATTTTCCTGTTGTGTAACACAGGCAGGCATCTGCAGCACTTACAATGGGCGTAGTGTGCCTCCTGCACAGTATACACCTGAAGCTAGCCCTTATTGCTGTGTTTTCCTGTTGTGTAACACAGGCAGGCATCTGCAGCACTTACAACGGGCGTAGTGTGCTTCCTGCACAGTATACATCTGAAACTAGCCCTTATTGCTGTGTTTTCCTGCTGTGTAACACAGGCAGGCATCTGCAGCACTTACATTGGGCGTAGTGTGCCTCCTGTACACTATACACCTGAAGCTACCCCTTATTGCTGTGTTTTCCTGTTGTGTAACACAGGAAGGCATCTGCAGCACTTACAGCAGGTGTAGTGTGCCTCCTGCACAGTATACACCTGAAGCTACCCCTTATTGCTTGTGGTTTTTTCTTTTGTGTTACACTAACAGGCATCTGCAGCACTTACAGTGGGCGTAGTGTGCCTCCTGCACAGTATACACCTGAAGCTAGCCCTTATTGCTGTGTTTTCCTGTTGTGTAACACAGTCAGGCATCTGCAGCACTTACATTGGGCGTAGTGTGCCTCCTGCACAGTATACACCTGAAGCTACCCCTTATTGCTGTGTTTTCCTGTTGTGTAACACAGGCAGGCATTTGCAGCACTTACATTGGGCGTAGTGTGCCTCCTGCACAGTATACACCTGAAGCTATCCCTTATTGCTGTGTTTTCCTGTTGTGTAACACAGGCAGGCATTTGCAGCACTTACATTGGGCGTAGTGTGCCTCCTGCACAGTATACACCTGAAGCTAGCCCTTATTGCTGTGTTTTCCTGTTTTGTAACACAGTCAGGCATCTGCAGCACTTATATTGGGCGTAGTGTGCCTCCTGCACAGTATACACCTGAAGCTACCCCTTATTGCTGTGTTTTCCTGTTGTGTAACACAGGCAGGCATCTGCAGCACTTACAACAGGCGTAGTGTGCCTCCTGCACAGTATACACCTGAAGCTAGCCCTTATTGCTGTCTTTTCCTGTTGTGTAACACAGGCAGGCATCTGCAGCACTTACATTGGGCGTAGTGTGCCTCCTGCACAGTATACACCTGAAGCTACCCCTTTTTGCTGTATTTTCCTATTGTGTAACACAGGCAGGCATCTGCAGCACTTACAACAAGCGTAGTGTGCCTCCTGCACAGTATACACCTGAAGCTAGCCCTTATTGCTGTGTTTTCCTGTTGTGTAACACAGGCAGGCATCTGCAGCACTTACAACGGGCGTAGTGTGCTTCCTGCACAGTATACACCTGAAACTAGCCCTTATTGCTGTGTTTTCCTGCTGTGTAACACAGGCAGGCATCTGCAGCACTTACATTGGGCGTAGTGTGCCTCCTGTACACTATACACCTGAAGCTAGCCCTTATTGATGTGTTTTCCTGTTGTGTAACACAGTCAGGCATCTGCAGCACTTACATTGGGCGTAGTGTGCCTCCTGCACAGTATACACCTGAAGCTACCCCTTATTGCTGTGTTTTCCTGTTGTGTAACTCAGGCAGGCATCTGCAGCACTTATAGCGGGTGTAGTGTGCCTCCTGCACAGTATACACCTGAAGCTACCCCTTATTGCTCCAAGTACAGTATATGTGAGGGGTTGCAGTGTTGTGGCACCAGTGCCTAAGGCCCAAATTTTCTGCCCCTGTTTAACAGGGGCGTGTAATTACAATTGTTGATGCAATACTTTGCAACAGGGCTCATTGCTGTGCTCCAAGTACAGTATCTGTGAGGGGTTGCAGTGTTGTGGCACCAGTGCCTAAGGCCCAATTTTTCTGCCCCTGTTCAACAGGGGCATGTAATTACAATTCTTGATCTAATAATTCACAGCAGGGCCCATTCCTACGCCCACCAAGAGTAACTGTGAGGGCTTACAGTGTTGTGGCAACACCACCACCACCACCACCACCAAAGGCCCAATTTTTCTGCCCCTCTAAAACAGGGGCATGCAATTACAATTCTTGATCTAATAATTTACAGTAGGGCCCATTCATGCGCCCACCAAGAGTAACTGTGAGGGCTGACAGTGTTGTAGCACCAGCACCACCACCAAAGGCCCAATTTTTCCTACCACTGTTCAACAATGGCATGTAATTACAATTCCTGATATAATAGTTCACAGCAGGGCTTTCCAGCGCCCACCAAGAGTAACTGTGAGGGCTCACAGTGTTGTGGCAACACCAAGATCTAAGGGGCAAATTTCAGCAGAGTATATACGGCAGGCCCCTACTTTCAAACATCCAACTTACAAACGACTCCTACTTGCAAATGGAAGGAGACAACAGGAAGTGAGAGGAAATCTACCCCTAGGAAGGGAAATTCTCTCCTGTAAGAGTTAATATGGGGAAAAGGTGTCTCCTCTCTACTGATGCTTTATCACCAATCCTTGTTTCAATAAAAACCCCACTTTTTAAAAACATTTGTCATTGGGACGGAAAGTGAGGTAAAATGTTCTGAACAGGTGCACAGACAGCAAAACAAATGTTACAAGGGTGATAACCCTTCCCTATGTTTTCCAAAAAGCTTAAAAATAGATTTTTTTGGCTGGAGCTACACTTAAACAATGTACCTGTTCAAAATTACAAACAGATTCTACTTAAGGACAAACCTACAGTCCCTGTCTTGTTTGCACCGCCTGTATACTGCTGTTCAGAGTATATAGGGCCTTTTTTTATTTTGGGTGCAGGGTTCCCCTTAATATCCATACAAGACCCAAAGAGGCTGGTAATGGGCTGGGGTGGGGTTGGGGGGGGTAATGGGGTAGCCATGCCATTTTTCTCAAAGATTTTCATCCATATTACCGGGACCAGTCATTACATTAAAGCCTCAAGCAGTTTTAAATGGCTTTTTTTTCCTTTCCAAATGTCATTTTGTGCAGGGACAGTTTTAAACACGGGAAACACATGCCACTTCACTGGCATACTTTAGACACCCCCCAGGTACGATATTTCACTTTTTTTTTTTACTTTATGCATCATTTAAAATGACTGCTCCCAAAAAACTTCAGTTTTTAAATCTTCGTTTTGCATTGATACATATCCCCTGGGGCAGAACCCGGGTCCCCAAACCCTTTTTAGGACAATAACATGCATATTAGTCGTTATAATTAGCACTTTAGATTTCAAACGTTCGCGTCCATTGTATTTAATAGGGTTCTAACGTTCGTGCAAACTTTCGGTCCGTTCGAAGGTTCTGGTGCGAACCGAACCGGGGGGTGTTCGGCTCATCCCTACTCCTGACCTCTGTGAATCCAGGACCTTATTACGCTCCTTCTTGTATGTGCCCCGCAAGTTACCAATTTCCTTGTCCACAAACTCAATGTCTGCGTTGGGGACCTCCGTCTTCACAAATTGCAGCAGCGCTGCCTTCCTAGCTGGTCTATTTTTATGGAGGGGGTTTTTGATTTGCCACAAACCGGGATGCTCCCTGTACCTGTCAATGAACAGGCTCAACAACTCTGGCTTTTTAAAAGGATTCATTATTTCTGCAAGACAAAACACAACAGAAAAATACTAATGTCAGTCTAAACTCTCATAATCTTATCCCAATATAGGCCTCAATCTAGAAGCAGTATAGACCATTGATGCCCCAATTTAAAATCTTACCTTCGTTATCACGATAGGCACTTCCTGCACTCACAGATCGTATGTCCAACGCACGCGCGTTAAGGCTTTATATACAATGCGCATCCGCCCACGTCACCAGCCCCTGACGTTCCTTCTAGTATATTCCCTGACCCTTCTCTTTCGGCGCACAGTGGGAGAGACATGGCAGAGACACAGCAGGTGCGTGATAATACCAGCAATGAGGAGGAAAGCCCGGAGCCAGAAACGTCATGATCCAGGAGGAGATATAAGGCCTCATACACACGACCGAGTTTCTCGGCAAGAACCAGCAAGAAACTTGCTGGCAGAGATGTCTTGCCGAGAAACTTGTTCGTGTGTATGGTTTCTCGTCAAGAAAACCGACAAGTAATCTCGACGAGAAAATAGAGAACCTGCTCTCTATTTTCTCGTCGAGATTCTCGTCGGCATGTTTCTCGACGAGAAAAGTGAGTGTGTGTACACTTACCTGTCCTCCCGGAAGCCCGCGCATGTTCGAAATGAATTTGACGCATGCGCGGTAGCTTCCTAGGCATAGGTAGGGTATACCAAGATGGCGGCGACGGCATCGAATGTGACGAGCGCATGCGTACACTCCATTCAAAGAACCGCGGGTTCTTTGAATCGAGCGTGTGTACACTCGGCCGGGACAAGTTTCTTGTCCAAGAATCTCGTCGAAATAACGACATGTTTTTTTCGACGAGAATCTCGGCCGTGTGTACGAGGCTTGAGGCTTAAAATATGTCCTTTGTAGAGATGGCGGAGATGGTGGACATCTTGAAGAGGACCGACTATGATGGGAAGCATGGACCGTACTCCAACCCTAATTTGAGAAAGGCCAAGATCATGTCTAAAGTTGTGAGAAGTCTGCACAGGAATTTTGGGGTACGACGATCCAAGGAGCAATTGAGGAAACGCTGGTCAGACCTGAAATTGAGGGAGTACGATCAGTACAGAAGAATTAAGGAACTGCTTCAAAAAAGTAAGTATTTGTCCTGTGTTCCTATTATTATTATTACTTGCATGTTGCTCCATGTGCTTATCTTTACTGTTGTACAGTTAAAAATTACAACTTTCGGGTTTGTGGGCACAGTAATCGCTCGCAGTAAACATTGTTCGTTTGCCCACTAAATACAATGTTTTTGGCAGTGTGACATTGGGGGATGTCTAGCTCAGTGATAGATGCCTTTTAAGTGAGTTCACAGCCAACAGGAACTAAGGTTTAAGGGCGTGGTAGCCCACTTTTATTGAAAGTAACAAAAATATGAAAGTTCACACATGCATTTGGTTTCCCATACAGGGGCTCTTCTCCCAAAATGACAACAAATGAAAATGCCAATCCACCTGGCTCCTAAGGTTCACTCAGCCTTGGGTGCAGTTCCTTGCTGCACATGCCCACTCCTGGCCTCAAGGAAGGGGTTCTCCTGACACTCCAGGCTTTCACACTCCTCCAAGACTCACGGTTCCCTTTGGTCCCCAAGACTCTCTCTTCCAGTTGTCTCAGCTATAGTCACCCCGACTCTCTCAGCTGGCCCAACTCTCTCAGTCCACTGACCTGGAACCTCTCCCACATGGAGTACCGTCTCAAGGATGTTACCTGAGTTCTTTATCAGTAGCACACCTCTATCCTGTCTGCAACAACTGCTCCAACACCAACTCCTTTCCCACACACACTGAGCTATGCTCAGCTCTGCCTTATAACGGGTGTGTGCACCTGGACACCCACACAACCTGCAGAGCTTCTGGAAAACCCAGACACATGACTGAAGACTCCATCCCTCCCAATGCTCTTTGAAGTCTTCAAGTTTCCAGCCCCAATCCAAAATCCAGAGAAAACTTAAAGCATAGTTTTCTCTGCTCACCAATCTTTTGCTGGAACTTCTCAAATTGCTTCTTTGAAAGTCCTGTGTCCATTTTAAACACATTTCAACTAAGACAGGGGCTCTCACTCTCACAGCAGATACAGGGTTAACTACATTTGGTCATGTCTATTTGAATTAAAAGAAGTTTTGTAAATTGTTGTCTAGATGTGTTTGTAACTAGAATGAAAGGCAAACTTGATTCAGTGTAAAGGAGAGGACACTCAACAGCTGTTTACACATCTGGACTCAGAAGCACTAGTGTGAGACACCAGAACAAACTTTTTAGGGTGTCCCACACAGGTGCTCCAGTGGATACTTGGCGTGTCTCCATGTGTGAAACTTGGCCAAAAAAGGCAAGTATTCCAGCTTTGGTAAGGGAAAAAATCATGTCTTCAGCTTGGAACTCTGCCAAAACAGACAATTGTACCCCACTTCCAAGCAATCTTTCATATTCCTATTTCTGGCCTCAAATATCTGTGTGCTAAGTATACCTTGTGTTTCATTCTCATAGGGAAGAAAAGACTCTGAACATCTGAGGACACCAGGAACCCCACACCTCAGAAAGAAGGGGAACTCAGCACACCACAACCTGAGGATGTGGAGGAAGGAGAGGTGGAGGAATTGGTTGAAATTGTCACCACAACAGGTCAGTGTCTGAGACCACAGCTTCAGGTAATATATGTAGGCCTGCATATTTATAATACATTGTTTTTAATATACTTTTAGGTGATGTGCTGGTTGTGGAAGAACAATCTCCTCATTTCACAAGTGCTAGTGCACATATCCTAATCCAGGACATCATGGTGTGGAATCAGGAAATAGACATCATAAGGAATAAACTCAATGATCTTGAACAAAAAATTAAGAACATGATTGATTCCCCCCCTTTTGTTTTGTTTTTTGCCCTATTTCCACATATTTTTCTACATTTTAAAAGCCAAATTTTGAAGGGGCACACAGTGTGTCAACATGTGCTATCTGCCATCACGGGATATCAATGTACGCGTTTTGTGGGTGCAACCCCTTCCTCGCAACTCAAGTAGGTGAGAGGAAGGGGTTGCACCCCCAAAACACATCCATTGATCCCCCATGATGGGAGATAGCACATGTTGACATTAGGCATGGGATCAGGAAGGAATTCCCCATTTTGCCTCACAATTTTTGTGCATCTTCAAAATTTGGCTTTTTCAGGGGTGACATGACATGATGAAGGCAAGATCAACACACTTTTGACATACTATAATGTCTGATATTGCCTTCACTTTTTCTACGTTGAACTTTGTAAGTTTCAGAGTTGTGTATGTTATGGTTTGAAACATGCCTGTTAAAGCAAAATATAAAACTAAGAATGTCAAACTTTAAACAAAGATGTATTTTTTGTGGAAAAATGTTTTATAACGCGAATGTGCACGGAGTTAAAGTTTTTATACTCAACAATGTGTGGCTTCTTCTTTCAATGCTCAATACCATTTTTTTGTAGTAATTTGGTGTTTACAGTGACAATGGGGGTAATTTAATAAAGCAAAATCCACTTGGCACTACAAGTGCACTAGGAGAACCTAGGAGACAGCTAAAAGAAACACAAGCAATAAATCAAATTCAAGATGATTTCAGATCAAAATAAGTTTTTATTTTTAAAAATGATCAGAAATTTGCTGGCATAGCAATGGCCCCCTACCAGTAAAATAGTCCAGATATTTTTGGCGCACATCATGGGCGCTTTGGGGGGGCAAGCCAGGATGGCCAGCTTCCAGGGCCGTCAGGGTAGTTTTTGAAAGTCCCAACTGAGGCAACATAATTATGAGCATTTTTCCTTAGAAAATTGTGAAGAATACAGCATGCTAAAACGATGTGGTTCAGTTTATACTCTGCCATATTTATAGATGTAAGGAACAGGTGGAACTGGCTGGCCATTATGCCAAAGGCATTCTCCACGACTCTTCTGGCTCTGGCCAGCCTGTAATTAAAAACCCTTAGCTCCGGGGTGAGGGTCCTCTGGGGGAATGGCCTCATCAGATGTTCACCCAGACCAAATGCTTCATCTGCGACAAACACAAATGGGAGTCCTTCCACGTTGTCTTCAGCAGGTGGCAATCCCAAGCCACCATTCTGGAGACATCGGGAAAACTCTGTCTGGGCGAAGACTCCACCATCCGACATCCGGCCATTCTTCCCCACGTCCACATATAGAAACTCATATTGTGCCGACACCACCGCCATCAACATTATACTATGAAACACCTTATAGTTAAAGTAGTATGACCCCGAATGGGGTGGTGGCACGATGTGGATGTGTTTCCCATCTATTGCCCATCCGCAGTTAGGAAAGTCCCACCGCTCGGCAAAATGGGAAGCCACAGTCTGCCATTCCTGTGGCGTTGAAGGAAACTGTGGAGTCAAACCAGAAAAAAAAAATATTAGTATTTTTGCACATAACATTGCAAGCAGATTATACAAAAACATTCTTGGCCAACATCAGTATAACATTTATTTTAAGGAGTATTTAAAGACAAAAATATAAGGTCCTCTTATCAGATTCCTCACCCCCTCTGATGGCCCATTGTAAACATTTTAGGGGGGGGGGGTTCTAGCTGAGTTTGGGACCCCAAAAAAGCCTCTGGCACTCTGCCTGAATTTAAGGACAACAATAACATTTGTAGACATTTTAGGGGGGGAGGGTTCTAAATGAGTTTGGGACCCCCAAAAAAAAGCCTCTGGCACTCTGCCTGAATTTAGGATAACATTTGTAGACATTTTAGGGGGTGTTTGGGGTAAAGCACTACAATGGAGCTGACAAAATACATTGTTATGGGACTAGGCTAGGCGTGTATGGGCCCAGGATAGCATGCTGGAGAGCTTAGTGAAGGCAATAATGCATGTAGGCCAAAAAGGAGCATTAAAAGCTTATAGCATGCATGGGGACAAAAGGGACATTCACAGCATATTGCAATCATGGTAAATTAGGGAATGATGAAAGAAATACAACACATTAACAAACATTAAATACATAGAATGTGATGTTAAAGGAGAAAACTTACCCTAATATAGTCCTTCTGCAGGACTTGTATGATGGCAGAACAGGTCTCTGGGATAATGATCCCCAGAGCCTGGGGGAGATGCCTGTCAAGAACTTGAGGTACTGCAGACTTCTCCCTGTCACCAAGTATCGCAACGTGGCAACTAGCCTCTGCTCGGGAGTGATGGCTTGCCGCATGCAGGTGTCCTGCTTCGTGATATAAGGGGACAGCAAAGCCAACAGACGGTAAAAAACGGGGTCCGTCATCCAGAGAAAATTCCTAAAATCATCAGGATTATTCTCCTGGATCTCCCGCAACAAAGGCATATGACAGAATTGGTCATGCTGGAGCAACCAATTCTTCGTCCATGAACTCCTCCCCACCCTGTTCATGAACTGAGCTTGGGTCAAAGCAAGAACCCCAACACCAAGCCCCCGCACAGCACGAACTCTATGACGAGTACATAGCCGCAACATGGCTAGAAAACGGTCGGCTGGTCAGAACGAACTAACAGAACACACTGAAGAACAGAAAGGCCTGTGAAGAGCGAGCTGAAAATCAGAAACGAGCGGACAAGAACGCACTAAAAAACAGATACAAACTCACTACACGCACTGAAAAACAGATACGAACCCACAAGAACTAACTGAACAGCAGTAATGATCTGAAAAGCACAAAGGCTGAAAAGCGCAAATCGTCTCTCACCAAACCTCTACTAACACGAGATTAGCAGAAGGAGCCCAAAGGGTGGCGCGCTTCGTATGGAACTTCCCTTTTATAGTTCCGTCCTATGTGTTGTACGTCACCGCGTTCTTGACGGGCGGAATTTGGTGTGACCGTGTGTATGCAAGACAAGCTTCAGCGGAATTCCGTCGGAAAAACCATCCAAGGTTTTTCAGACGGGAAAACCGATCGCGTGTACACGACATCAGAGCGGTAAGGATGTGGAATTCTCTTCCACAAGCAGCGGTTTCAGCAGGGAGCATAGATAATTTCAAAAAACTATTAGATAGGCACCTGAGCGACCATAACATACAGGCATATACAATATAATACTGACATAAAAACACACACACAGGTTGGACTCGATGGACTTGTGTCTTTTTTCAACCTCACCAACTATTAGTGGTGCAACGGATCGTCATTGATCCATGATCCACACGGGTCAATGACTTCGGATCGGCACACCCGTGATCCGCGGTGCGCCGCGGGATCGCAGAGCGGTAAAGCACACATTGAAACTGTCTCCGCTCTGCTTGCACTAACACAGCCCCGCCTCCTCTGTGATAGACAGAATGTGGGTCCAATGCTGGGATGTTTTCTGTCTATCACAGCGGGGGGTTAGGAGGAGGCGGGGCTGTGTGAGTGCGAGCAGACAGTTTCAATGGCCGGAACATACAGTTAAGGTAAGCTGCTCTCCAACGTTTTTTTGACTGATGGTGTGTAGGCAAGACTGATGGAAGTCAGCTTCATTGGATTACCGATGGAAAAATCCATCGGTTTAAAATCCATAGGAAATCGGATCGTGCGTACAGGGCTTAACAGTAAGACCTTACCATACCATACCTGCAAAGCAAATACAAAAAAAAACATAGTAAAGAATAAAACATTTTTTAACGCAACCTGTGCCTAAAATATATATATGCCGAAGCATGGGGGCATCCTATTGCAAAAGTTAGGAGCAAATCGCTCCTCCGCCCCTGCTGCCCCCATGCTTCGGCATATATGCTCTTTTTTTAACTGTGGTGGTGAAATCACCTCCTACAGCATTGAAGTCATGGCTTTATGTATCATAGGCGCAAACGCTGTTGCTGTCAACATAAATAAATCCGCGCTGCAGCTGAATGTTGTAACAAAAAAATGGTTAACAATAAAACACAGTAAACAGTAAAGTATAAAAAAATTACATACCTGAAAAGCAAACATGATAAAACATAATAACAATAAAACATTGCAGAATGGAATACAGTAAAAAAAGAGCAGAACAATAGAGAGAGAATAGAGAGAGAGAGAGAACAATAAAACGACAACTATTTTTTTTTTTTTTTATATATATTTTTTGTGTTTTTTTGTATTTTTTCCTTTTTTTTTTTTACACTTTTTTTTGGAACTGTAACTGTAACGCTTTGGTTCCAGGTTCGGGTCTCTCAAAATGTGATGGCATCTTGTGAGACCCTGTGTAAGTGTGTCCTAGTCTGTGCAGTGCTGTACCCTACACTAATACTGCACTAGTGTGTGGTAGCGTTCAAAACATTCACCAATGCAAAGACCAGCATTGTCAGGACAGCGTGGACAATAATAACGGGTGTCACGCCTATATCCACGCTTTCTACAGACACAACATTTTCTTTGGGGGGCTCGTTGGGTAGGGGTACTAGGGAGAACATACGGAAAATGCCTCTCATGCAGCCGGCTTACTGCATTTGGTTGGGGATGGTGAGGTGAAGCACCGCCTGGATACAGAGAAAAAGGTGTATGATGATAACCTGAGGTGAAATGTCTCGTAGAGTACCAGCCCCGGCCCGCATCCATGGGAAACTTGTAAGAAAAGAAATGGCTGCACATCCAGGAATTCCGATTGCCTTTTATTGTTCAAAGTGATAACACCAAAGACACCAACACGAGGTCACGTAGACGCGTTTCACACAAAAATCTTGTGCTTAATCATTAATCACTTGTGCTTAATCACAAGGGCTCTGACGATATCTTCCTGGAATTTAAGGAAGGATCCAGTCCATCCTGCAGCTCTGTATAGCACATGAGCGTTCAGCAAAGCCAATTGAAATAAGTATACAGACACTTTTTTGTACCAGCGTCTGGCCTTACGGGAACTAGGAACAGCGCCAACAAATGGTCGTTGAGGTCCATCCCTCCCAAATTTTGGTTATATTCATGGAAACAGAGGGGTTTCTCCACAACACCAGTCGCCGTACGAATTTGGACTGTCATGTCTGCGTGATGGGAGGACAGAACGAAAACTTTCTTATTATCCCTCCACTTCAGAGCGAGCAAATTATTACACTTGGAGCAGGCTCTCTCCCCCAGCCTAAGACGGGAATCTACAAGCCTCTGGAGTGAGCCCCGGTGATTAGGTCACACGGTGCCACATGTGCCAATTTGATGATCAAACAAGTGACTAAAAAGTGGCACGCTTGTGTAATAATTGTCGACATACAAATGGTACCCCTTTCTGAATAAGGGTGACACCAAGTTACACACTATCTTGCCAGAGCTCCCTATGTAATCAGGGCAGTTCTCCGGCTCTACATGACTATCTCTTCCCTCGTAAACCATAAAACTACATGTATAGCCTGTGGCCCTGTCACAGAGCTTATACATCTTGACCCCATATCTGGCACGCTTGCTGGGAAGGTACTGTTTGAAAGACAAGCGGACAGAAAATTTTATCAGGGACTCATCAACGCAGACAACTTGATGGGGAGTATACAAGGCTGCAAAACGTTCGTTGAAGTGGTTTACGAGGGGCCAAATTTTGTAGAGTCGATCTTATTCAGGGTCTCCACGAGGACGACAAAGTTCATTGTTGTTGAAGTGCATGAACCGCAAGATCTGCTCGTATCGTGCCCTGGCCATGGAGGCAGAGAACACGGGCAAACGGTAAGCTGGGTCAATGGACCAATATGACCGCAACTCACTCAATTTAACTATGCCCATGTCAAGGGATAGGCCCATAAAGGTCGTAAATTCAGAAACCGTAATTGGTTTCCATTCTTTGGCAAGGGAGGACTGGGGATTAGCGGCGATGAATTGACCAGCATACAAATTGGTTTGGTCCAAAATAGATCTATAGAGATCTTCTGTTAAAAACAGCGAATAAAGATCAAGTGCCATAAAATCAACCTGAATTCCGGGTTGGCCAGTGAATGGGGGAAGTACGGGTGCTGCAGTAGTGGTGGGCTCCCAATTAAGATTGGCAAATTCTGAAGGAAGGACACTATGGGCACGACGGGCCTGTCTTTGTCTTCTTGGTGGCAGCGGGACACTACTTGTGCTTGCCACCTCGCCAGCTTGAACTGCACTTATGGGACTCGCCACATCACCAAGTGTTACTGCAGTGCTGGATGTACAACCAGGGTATACTAGGCTGCTGGTGCTTGCCAGTTCACCAGAAGGACGAGCGGCACTAGTACTTCTCTGCTCCATATGAGAGCCCTGCGGTTCTTGCACCTCAACAACAGCAGAAGAAGAATGGGGCCGGGTACGCCTGACCTTGGCAGGGACCAAAACTTTGTCGTCAGTGCTATCTGTCATGGAGCCGCTGTCGTCTACAGGATCATATTCTGAGGCTGAATCTGACAGATGAGTGACTTCCTCTTCACTATCTGTCATGCTCAGAAACGTGTAGGCCTCTTCACTAGTGTACCTTCGATTTGCCATTTTGGGCTCTAAATTTACTGGTACACTAGTAAGATTCACAGGAAAAAAAAACACCTGACTGTCAGCAACTGTATCAAACGCTACCAAAAAAACTGTTAGCGATCGCAGGGATCAGGCTTGACTCTGCGAACGCTGCAGTTATGTGTTTAGTGTTTTGTAAGTGACAGTGATCGATTGATACTGCACTTGGGTGGGCTGGGCTGGGCGGAGGGGCAAAACGCAGGTGTTAGCAGGTATCTGGGCTGATCCCGCTAACACTGCGTTTTTGGGAACCCTAAACTGCTGGGAACGCTAGTATAGATCTGATCAGATCAGATATTGATCCGCTCAGATACTATACCACTAAGGGAGGTGTATGCTGTGTGCGTGGGTATTAGCGCTACTGCCACTAATCTGCCGCTGCCTGGGGCGATGCAGACCCTATCTGAAACTAAAACCTAACTGATATCTCCCGCCGGGTGATCAGGGGGGTTAAACCTTTATTGGGTAATAAACGGCGGGTGCCCTGACGCTATAAAAAACTAACTAACTAACCAGCGTCACCTGTAACACTTATACGGTGATCACCGGTGAAAGGGTTAACTAGGGGGAAATCAGGGGGTTAAAACCTTTATTAGCTAGTATATGGGGGTACCTGACACTATAAAAACCTGACGGTGAACCTAAATAGCTTACTGGCTAACTAGCGTCTTCAGTGACACTTATACGGTGATCACTGGTGAAAGGGTTAATTAGGGGCAATCAGGGGGTTAAAACCTTTATTAAGTAGTATATGGTTGTACCTGACGCTATAAAAACCTGACGGTGAACCTAAATAACTAACAGGCTTGCTAGCGTCACCCGCGACACTAATACAGTGTTTAGAAAAAAGGTCGCTTAGTGACACTGGTGACAGGGGGTGAAAGGGTTACCTGGGGGCGATCAAGGGGTTAAACCTTTATTAGGGGGTTTAGGGGAGTACCCTACACCTAAAGGGGCCTAACACTAACTGCCCTGACACTTTTTGCAGTCACAAATGACACCAAAATGCTGTGATCAGTAAAAAAATGAACAAAGCAAACGGTGACACTGTGACTGGGGGTGCAGGGGGTGATCGGGGAGGTGATGGGGGGGGGTGATTTGTGTGCCTACATGTACTGGTGTCAGTGTACTGTTGGTGCACTTACTCTGAGATGTCTTCTCTCCTCGGCGCCGGACCAAAAGACCTACACGAGGAGAGTGACATCACTTCCTCTGCTTCTGTTTATAGTTACAGAAGCAGAGGAAGACGCTCATTCGTCAGGAGCGATCGTGAGGGGGTGGCCATGAATCAGTGGCCTCACCCTCATCACGGATCGCTCCTGGAATGATTCCAACCGCCGCAGGCATGGGGGGGGGCCATCGGGCCCCCCACCCGCTGGGAGGCAGGGACGTAGATATAAGCTGTAGCAGAGCGCTCCAGAGAGAGAGCCAGGAAGAGCCCTGTTCAGGGTTTATACATCTCCCAGGCTCCTCTCTTACACATTCAGGGATCTCTGATCCAGTATCCAGTTCAGGTGTTGGTCCTCTCCCAGGTCAATTTAAGCTCACCTGAGCAGACAGCCTTTGCTCTTGGCCTGGGAACCTCAGACAACTTCTGTCTAGGAGAGCAAAAGGTTGGTGAAAACTTATGTGGAAGCTGACGAGCTGCAGGCTTGATCAGCCTGGTAGTTAGGATCTGTAAATATCGTTTAGTTAGTGTCGAGATATGGCTAGGTTTTTGTTTGGCTATTTTTGTTCCTATTTTGTTTTATTTGGAACACTATACAGCACCTGTAAATAGACTTTGTAAAGCCCTCAGCCATCCATGTGGGTCGCTTTATTTCTAAGATGACTGCAGATGATGATCCAGAGGCCTTCCTACTAACATTTGAACGGACCGCTGAGAGGGAAGGTTGGCCTCAAACCCAGTGGGCAGGACTGATCACCCCCTTACTTTCTGGAGAATCGCAGAAGGCCTACTATGATCTGGAGTCAGCAGAAGCGGGAGACTATGAGAAGGTCAAGCGGGAAATCCTGGCACGACTCGTGTCACCTTGGCTGTTCGAGCTCAGCGGGTCCACAGCTGGTTCTTCCAAGATGAGAGGCCCCCAAGATTGCAGATGTTTGATCTAATTCACCTGGTGTGGAAATGGCTACAGCCGGAGTCCCTGTCTGCGCCACAAATAGTGGAGCGTGTGGTCATGGACCAATCCCTGAGGTCACTGCCAATTCCCCTGCAAAGGTGGGTGAGTCAAGCCGACCCCAAGTCGGTAGACAACCTGGTGGAGCTCGTTGAGAGGTACTTTGCTGCAGAGAACCTGGTCACCACCCCTACAGCCGCACGGACTTTCCACCCAAAGCCACGGTCTCCCCAGGCAACCGGTAAGACTGTTCCAGGGGAAGTGGGTGGTAAGCGTGGCAGGGAAATAGGGGGGAGGATTTTTGGTGCCAGGACTGACGTTTGGCATCCCAAACAAGGGAAGCCACTGCCTGTCAGCAAACCAAACTGGGGAAACATCAGGTGTTTTCGTTGTCAAGAACTGGGACATGTTGCAGCAAACTGTCCATTGACAGATGAACCAATGCAGTGTGATCTCTCTATTAGAAGGCAGTCTATGTTTGCTGCTGTTTCATGCGCTGCAGTGCCAAATGTGGGAAAACACATGTGTCAAATGACTGTTGATAATAAGCCTATTACGGCCTTGCTGGACTCTGGAAGTCTAGTTACTTTGGTTACAGCTGAGATGGTTGAAACTGTGAATTTTCATGCTAAAAAAGTTGCTTTGATCTGTGTACATGGGGATACCCGGGAGTATCCAATAGCCACAGTTCAGTTTAAAACTGGCTTAGGTACGGTGACCTATTCGGTCGGACTTGTGCCCCACTTGGTGCACAAGGCTATCATTGGTAGGGACTTCCCTAAGTTTTGGAAACTGTGGGATTGTCCCGACCCAGTCGCAGTACCTGACTCAGTCGCAGAGCCAGAACTCCTGGCCACTACTGACATTGTGGGTTGAGGGGACTCCTCTCAGGGCTCTCCGGGTTATCCTTTCTCAGTTATGGCAGGAGAGCTGGAGGAGCCCGAAGAAGTCCACACAACCAGCAGAGCTGGACAGCCATCTGCTGAATCTGAGTCTACGTTGGAGTTTGCTGACCTTAATGTGCACAAGGAAAATTTTGGTACTGAGCAGACCTACCCTTGCCAGGGCCTGTGAAAATGTAATGGTGATTAATGATGTACCTGTCGAACCAGGGGACAGGCCCTGTTTTCCTTATTTCTGCAGCAATGAGGATTTACTATATCGTGTATGTAAATCTAATGATGAAGTGGTTGAACAGTTGGTGGTCCCTAAGCCATACAGATGGGTGGTGTTGGAACTTGCCCATGGGCACTTGCTAGGAGGCCATTTAGGAGTTGAGAAAACCACTGAAAGGGTGTTGCGCAGGTTTTACTGGCCTGGGATACAGAAAAATATTGAGAATTATTATCAATCCTGTCCTGTGTGTCAGATGTCAGCCCCACAGCCCCACTTCCGAAGTCCTTTAGTGCCCTTGCCCATTATTGAAGTGCCCTTTGAGAGGATTGCCATGGACCTTGTGGGTCCGCTCCCCAAGTCTGCCCGCGGTCAACAGCATATCCTTGTGATCATGGATTACGCTACCCGTTACCCCGAGGCCGTTCCCTTACGCACCGCGTCTGCTAAAAACATTGCCAAAGAGCTGTTTATGGTGTTCAGTCGGGTTGGCATCCCTAAAGAAGTCCTTACAGACCAGGGCACCCCATTTATGTCACGAATAACTAGGGAGCTGTGCAAGTTATTTAAGGTGACGCAGTTACGAACCTCGGTGTACCATCCTCAAACGGATGGCTTGGTGGAACGCTTCAATAAGACATTAAAGAGTATGCTAAAAAAGGTTGTTGACAGGGATGAGCCGAACACCCCCCTGTTCGGTTCGCACCAGAACCTGCGAACAGACAAAATGTTTGTGTGAACTTTAGAACCCTATTAAATACAATGGACTCGAACGTTCGAAATCTAAAGTGTTAATTATAAAGGCTAATATGCAAGTTATTGTCCTAAAAAGTGTTTGGGGACCTGGGTCCTGCCCCAGGGGACATGTATCAATGCAAAAAAAAGTTTTAAAAACGGCCGTTTTTTCGGGAGCAGTGATTTTAATAATGCTTAAAATGAAAAAATAAAAGTGAAATATTCCTTTAAATTTCATACCTGGGGTGTGTATGATATGCATGTAAAGTGGCGCATGTTTCCCGTGCTTAGAACTGTCCCTGCAAAAAATTTCATTTTTGAAAGAAAAAAAGTCATTTAAAACTCACTCGCGGCTATTAATGAATTGTCGGCTCCTGGCAATACATTCAAAAGTCATTGATAAAAAAAAAAAAGCGTGGGGGTTCCCCAGAATTCAATTACCAGGCCCTTCAGGTCTGGAATGGATATTAAGGGGAACCCCGCCGCAAATTTTAAAAAAAATTGACATGGGGTTCCCCCAAATATCCATTCCAGGCCCTTCAGATCTGGCATGGATTTTAAGGGGAACTCCACCCCAAATTCTTAAAAAAAATGGCGTGGAGTCCCCCTAAAAATCCATACCAGACCCTTATCCGAGCACGCAACCTGGCCGGCCGCAGGGGAAAAGGGGGGGACGAGAGAGCGGCCCCCCTCCCTCCTGAACCGTACCAGGCCACATGCCCTCAACATGGGGAGGATGTCCCCATGTTGATGGGGACAAGGGCCTCATCCCCACAACCCTTGCCCGGTGGTTGTGGGGGTCTGTGGGCGGGGGGCTTATCGGAATCTGGAAGACCCCTTTAACAAAGGGGACCCCCAGATCCCGGCCCTCCCCCTATGTGAATTGGTAAGGGGTACATTGTACCCCTACCATTTCACGAAGAAAGCGTAAAAAAATGTTTAAAAAAAACACACAAACACCTTGAAAAAGTCCTTTATTTAAAAACAAAAACAAAAACATTCCAGCGGTGAAATCCAGTGTCCCGCGGCGATCCCGATGTCCAGCACTGTCCTTCATTGGTTGTGCCTGAGCGGACCTGATGGGGAACTCCCTCTCAGTGTTTTAAATGTATAGACCCGCCCCTTCTAAAGTTCCCCATCAGGTCCGCTCAGCGGACCAGATGCGGAACATGAGAAGGGGCGGGTCTATACATGTATTACCAAAGTGAGAGCAGTTCCCCATCAGGTCCGCCCCCTCGGTATGTCGGACCCGCCTACGTCATTGGCTTGAGCGGGGAACTTCCTTCACTATGTAAATTTAAATTACACAGTGAAGGAAGTTCCCCGCTCAAGCCAATGACGTAGGCGGGTCCGACATACCGAGGGGGCGGACCTGATGGGGAACTGCTCTCACTTTGGTAATACATGTATAGACCCGCCCCTTCTCATGTTCCGCATCTGGTCCGCTGAGCGGACCTGATGGGGAACTTTAGAAGGGGTGGGTCTATACATTTAAAATACTGAGAGGGAGTTCCCCATCAGGTCCGCTCAGGCACAACCAATGAAGGACAGCGCTGGACATCGGGATCGCCGCGGGACACTGGATTTCACCGCTGGAATGTTGTTTTTTTTTTTAAATAAAGGACTTTTTCAAGGTGTTTGTGTGTTTTTTTAAACATTTTTTTATGCTTTCTTCGTGAAATGGTAGGGGTACAATGTACCCCTTACCAGTTCACATAGGGGGGGGCCGGGATCTGGGGGTCCCCTTTGTTAAAGGGGTCTTCCAGATTCCGATAAGCCCCCGGCCCGCAGACCCCCACAACCACCGGGCAAGGGTTGTGGGGATGAGGCCCTTGTCCCCATCAACATGGGGACATCCTCCCCATGTTGAGGGCATGTGGCCTGGTACGGTTCAGGAGGGAGGGGGGGCCGCTCTCTCGTCCCCCCCTTTTCCCCTGCGGCCGGCCAGGTTGCGTGCTCGGATAAGGGGTCTGGTATGGATTTTTGGGGGGACTCCACGCCATTTTTTTTTAAATTTGGGGTGGAGTTCCCCTTAAAATCCATGCCAGATCTGAAGGGCCTGGAATGGATATTTGGGGGAACCCCATGTCAATTTTTTTTAAAATTTGCGGCGGGGTTCCCCTTAATATCCATTCCAGACCTGAAGGGCCTGGTAATTGAATTCTGGGGAACCCCCACGCTTTGTTTTATTTATTTTTTTTATCAATGACTTTTGTATGTATTGCTGGGAGCCGACAATTCGTTAATAGCCGCGAGTGAGTTTTAAATGACTTTTTTTCTTTCAAAAATGAATTTTTTTGCAGGGACAGTTCTAAGCACAGGAAACATGCGCCACTTTACATGCATATCATACACACCCCCCAGGTACGAAATTTAAAGGAATATTTCACTTTTATTTTTTCATTTTAAGCATTATTAAAATCACTGCTCCCGAAAAAATGGCCGTTTTTAAAACTTCTTTTTGCATTGATACATGTCCCCTGGGGCAGGACCCGGGTCCCCAAACACTTTTTAGGACAATAACTTGCATATAAGCCTTTATAATTAGCACTTTAGATTTCTCCCATAGATTTTTCGAATTTGCCGCGAACACCTCAAATTGTTCGTTGTTCGGCGAACGGGCGAACAAGCAATGTTCGAGTCGAACATGAGTTCGACTCGAACTCGAAGCTCACCCCTAGTTGTTGACAAGGATGGGGAAAACTGGGACTTCCTGATACCTTACTTGATGTTCGCCATCAGGGAGGTTCCCCAGTCCTCTACGGGGTACTCTCCATTTGAGCTGCTTTATGGGAGACACCCTCGGGGACTCTTAGACATAGCCAATGAAACTTGGGAGGGGGGCCAGACACCTCACAAAAGTGTCATTGAGCATTTCGCTCAAATGCAGGACAGGATTGCAGCAATCATGCCGGTGGTAAAAGAACATTTACTGAAGGCCCAAGCAGCCCAACAGAGGATATACAACAGGGGGGCCCAACTCTGTGTTTTCTCACCTGGTGACAGGGTCCTCGTGTTAGTTCCCACTGAGAGCAAATTCCTGGCTAAGTGGCAGGGTCCCTTTGAAGTAATTGAAAGAGTTGGGGAGGTCAATTACAAGGTGTATCAACCAGGTAAAAGGGAGCCCGAACAGATTTACCACATAAACCTGTTAAAGCCCTGGAAGGATAGACTGGCATTAACTGAGAGGTCCCTCCCTGTAACGCCTAAGGGTACCGAGTCCCCTCTGATCCCTGAGGTCACAATTCCAGACACCCTGTCATATTCCCAGAAACAGGAAGCTAGAGAGTTCATGATAAGTAATAGAGAGAAATTTTCAGAGTTGCCTGGCACGACTTCAGCAGTTCAGCATGATATTGTTACTGAACCTGGAGTCCATGTTAAGCTCAAACCATACCGAATTCCCAAAACTAGAAGAAAGGACATCAGTGATGAAGTTAAAAGGATGTTGGAGCTAGATGTTATTGAGGAATCCAATAGTGACTGGTCTAGCCCCATTGTATTAGTCCCAAAACCGGATGGCACTTGGAGGTTTTGTAACGACTTCAGAAAGCTTAATGCAGTAACAAAGTTTGACACCTACCCAATGCCCAGGGTAGACAAACTTATAGACCGACTTGGTAAGGCCCGTTATCTGACCACTTTGGACTTGACCAAAGGATATTGGCAAATACCCCTGACTGGTAGTGCCAAAGAAAAGACTGCTTTTGTGACCCCGGAGGGGTCGTTTCAGTATAAGAAAATGCCTTTTGGGTTGCAAAATGCCCCTGCAACATTTCAGAGGGCTATGGACAGGACCCTAAGACCTCACTGACAGTATGCTGCAGCCTATCTGGATGACATAGTGGTGCATAGCACTGACTGGGAGTCTCACTTGCCCGTGTCCAATCTGTCCTTGATTCCCTCTTCAAGGAAGGCTTTACGGCAAATCCCAAAAAATGTGCCATTGGTTTGGAGGAAGCCAGGTATTTGGGCTACACTATTGGCCGGGGAGTCATTAAACCCCAAGTGAATAAAATAGAAGCCATCCAGGAGTGGCCATGCCTGCAAACAAGAAGCAGGTTAGGGCCTTTCTTGGGATTGCGGGGTATTATAGAAGGTTTATACCGAATTTTGCAACTATAGCTGCCCCACTGACAGACCTTACGAAAGGGAAAGACTCCGTAATGGTGAAGTGGTCCCCAGTAGCAGAATAGTCTTTCCAAGTCCTGAAGAAGGCTCTTTGTGCACAGCAAGTGCTATACTCCCCCGATTTCTCCAAAAACATTTTGGTTCAGACGGATGCGTCTGATGTTGGTATCGGGGCAGTACTATCACAGGTTCACAATGGGGAAGAACATCCTGTGGTGTACCTAAGCAGAAAGCTCAATGACCATGAGAAAATGTATGCAGTCATTGAAAAAGAATGCTTAGCCATAAAGTGGGGCGTGGATGCGCTAAGATACTATTTGTTAGGGCGCCAGTTCGAGTTAATAACTGACCATGCTCCCCTGAAATGGATGGCCCAAAAGAAGGAGACTAATAGATGGGTGAACCGGTGGTTTTTGGCTCTACAGGATTACTCCTTTACTGTAAAACACAGGCCAGGTGTTGAGATAGGGAATGTAGATGCCCTGTCCCGGGTTCACTCCTGTTGAGCCACAGGTGTTCCAATGCTGGGGTTGAAACAAGGGGGGAGGATGTGTAGCAGAGCGTCCCAGAGAGAGCCAGGAAAAGTCCTGTTCGGGGTTTATACATCTCCCAGGCTCCTCTCTTACACATTCAGGGATCTCTGATCCAGTATCCAGTTTGGGTGTTGGTCCTCTCTCCCAGGTCAATTTAAGCTCACCTGAGCAGACAGCCTTTGCTCTTGGCCTGGGAACCTCAGACAACTTCTGTCTAGGAGAGCAAAAGGTTGATGAAAACTTATGTGGAACCTGACAAGCTGCAGGCTTGATCAGCCTGGTAGTTAGGATCTGTAAATATCGTTTAGTTAGTGCCGAGATACAGCTAGGTTTTTGCTTGGCTATTTTTGTTCCTATTTTGTTTTATTTGGAACACTGTACAGCACCTGTAAATAGACTTTGTAAATATCACCAATAAACACTGCACTGTTTGTCACTAATTCATTGGACTTGGTATCTGTACCTGCTCATCCCAGGGAGCTTTTGTACCTGCTACCTGTCCCCCAGGTTACAAAGCCCATATGCCTGCCTGTGCCATTCTGTCGACTTATATCATCGTGCGTCGGTCGGCAAGTGGTTAAGGATCGAGCCTCTTTCTGAGATTTGTTGTTTACAAGTTAAAAACAATTTTTTTTTTGCTAGAAAATTACTTGGAACCCCCAAACATTATACATTTTTTTCTAACACCCTGGAGAATAAAATGGCGGTTGTTGCAATACTTTATGTCACACCATATGCAGCGGTCTTACATGCGCACTTTTTTTTGGAAAGAATACACTTTTTTTAAATAAAAAATAAGACAGTAAAGTTAGCCCAATTTTTTTTATATTGTGAAAGATAATGTTACACCGAGTAAATTGAAACCCAACATGTCACGCTTCAAAATTGCGCCCGCTCGTGGAATGGCGACAAATTTTTACCCTTAGAAATCTCCATAGGCGACATTTAAAAAATTCTACAGGTTGCATGTTTTGAGTTAGAGGAGGTCTAGGGCTAGAATTATTGCTCTCACTCTACCGATCACGCGATACCTCACGTGTGGTTTGAACACCGTTTTCATATGCAGGCGCTGCTCACGTATGCGCTCGCTTCTGCACGCGAGCACGGGGGGACGGGGCGTGTTTAAAAAAAAAATCTTATTTATTTTACCTTTTTATTTCTATTTTTTACACTTTTCTTTAAAAAAAAATTGTGTCACTTTTATTACTATTACAAGAAATTTAAACATCCCTTGTAATAGAAAAAAGCATGACAGGTCCTCTTAAATATGAGATCTGGGGTCAAAAAGACCTCAGATCTCATATTTACACTAAAATGCAATAAAAAAAATGTCCCTTTAAGAGCTATGGGCGGAAGTGACGTTTTGACGTCGCTTCTGCCCTGCTATGGTATGGAGACGGGTGGGGGCCATTTTCCCCTCACCTGTCTCCATACCCAGCCACCAGAAGGACCCAAACGCCTCTGACGGCTCCGGTAAGCGGCGGAGGGCACGGGAGAGCAGCGGCAGGGAGGTGGGCCCCTCTCCCGCCACCAATAACGGTGATTTCGCAGTGAATCCACCGCAGAGACCACCATTATTGGAAACCGGACTGCCGGCTGAAGAAGAGGATACCTGGGTTATGGCAGCTAGCTGCTGCTATAACAGAGATATCCCTCTTCAAACAGCCGACGTACAGTATATCACGTGCTGTGGTCCGGAAATGGTTAAACCGCCTGCCTGAGTTCAGCACCCCTAAAATCAGCCTAACTTACCTCTTTTATCCTCCATCATCCTTAGTCCCCCCCGCAGAGAGAGCCAGTGCCACTCTCCCTCATGCAGAGCATTAATGCCCACCCTCTCCTTCTGCAGAGCATCAGTGCCCCCCTCTTCCTCCAGAAAGCATCAGTGCCCCCTCTTCCTCAAGTGCTCTCCTCGCCCTCTTCAGAGCACCAGTCCCTCCCTCTCCCCCATGCAGAGCATTAGTGCTCACCCCCCACTACGCCTTAACCATACCTCCCAGCTTTTCTAATGTCCACTGCGGGACATTCATTCATATTTTTTTCCCCTCTCATCAAAGTTGTTGACCGGGGGGGGGGTGCCGCCGCAAGCACAGGTATCCCTGCCTGGCACACTGGCGCGGACTGACCCTTAACCTCCTCCAGAATCCGTGCGGGTTGGGAGGTATGCAACCCCTCACAGATACTGTACTTGGAGCACAGTAATGAGCCCTGTTGCAAAGTATTGCATCAAAAATTGTAATTACACGCCCCTGTTAAACAGGGGCTTAAAAATTGGGCCTTAGCCACTGGTGGCGGCACCCAGAAACAAAAATGTTCCTCCAAGCTATCATCATGAATCGGATCATTGAGGAGGAGGAGGAAAGTCAGTCAACATAACAGGACAGTCACTCAGCATCAGCATCAGTCTTGAAGGGATGTGACATTTGAAAATAAATTATTCTGTTACATCAGCTTTAGGTGCTTGGTAGCTGGTGGTGATCCAAGACTGGTTCATCTTTATGAAGGTCAGTCGATCAACTGAGTCGGTGGACAGACGCACCCTGTGATCCGTGACAAATCCTCCAGCAGCACTGAATGTGCGTTCCGAAAGAACGCTGGATGCAGGACAGGCCAGTAGCTCAATTGCATACTGTGCAAGTTCTGGCCAGTGATCCATCCTCAAGACCCAGTAAGCCAGAGGATTTTCGGTGGGAAAGGTGTCCAAGTCTGACCTTGCCCCTAGGTATTCCTGCACCATGTATATCAGACGCTGGCAATGGCTGCTGGAACCGATCATACCTTGGGGCTGCGGACTAAAGAATTGTCTGAACGCATCGGTCAGATGGCCACCTTCCCCACCGCTCCTTCTTTGACTGACCGAAGCCTCAGCAACTCGTTGTCCAGGACCAGGAGTTTGTAACCTCCCAGTCTCTGGGAACGCGTTGAACAGACCTTTCTGCAAGGCCTCCCGGAGTTGTCTCATCCTCTGCTCCCTCTGCAATGGTAAGATAAGGTCCGCAACCTTACCCTTGTACCGTGGATCAAGGAGAGTGGCCAGCCAGTAATGGTCCCTCTCCTTGATCCGAAGAATACGAGGATCCTTCCGCAGACTTTGCAGGATCAGGGAGGCCATGCAGCGTAGGTTAGCTGAGGCATTAGGTCCGGAGTCCTCTGGGTCACTAAGGACGACATGATCCGCAGCCACCTCCTCCCAGCCACGTACAAGTCCACGTGTTTCTTGGGACAGTAAATCATCCCTAAAAGAATGCTGCTGTTGATGCTGAGTGCCAGGCTCCACCTCCATGCTGACACAATCCTCCTCCTCCTCCTCTTCCTGTGGGATGGGTGGGACAGAAGGAACACTGTCTGGGTAAAGGGGGCCTTGAGAGGCAAGGAAGTCCTCCTCTTCCTGCCTCTGTTCTGCCTCAAGTGCCCTGTCCAATATTCCACGCAGCGTATGCTCCAACAGGTGGACAAGAGGTACAGTGTCACTGATGCATGCACTGTCACTGCTCACCATCCTTGTGGCCTCCTCAAATGGTGCCAGGACAGTGCATGCATCCCTGATCATGCCCCACTGGCATGGTGAAAAAAACCCGAGCTCCCCTGACCCTGTCCTGGTGCCGTAGTCACACAGGTACTCATTGATGGCCCTCTGCTGCGTGTGCGGCCGCTGCAGCATGGCCAACGTTGAGTTCCACCTGGTGGGCATGTCACATATAAGGCGGTTCTTGGGCAGGTTCAACTCCTTTTGCAGCTCAGCGAGCCGAGCACTGGCATTATATGATCTGCGGAAATGCACACAGACATTCCTGGCCTGCCTCAGGACATCCTGTAAGCCCAGGTACCTGCCCAAGAACCGCTGCACCACCAGGTTAAGGACGTGAGCCACACAGGGCACATGGGTCAGTTGTCCCTGTCGGAGGGTGGAGAGGAGGTTGGTGCCATTGTCGCAAACCACCATTCCTGCCTTAAGCTGGCGTGGCATCCACCACCTCTCGGCCTGCCCCTGCAGAGCTGACAGAACCTCTGCCCCAGTGTGGCTCCTGTCCCCCAAACACACCAGCGGAAGCACGGCATGGCATATTTTTGCCTGCGTAGTTGCGTAGCCCCTTGAATGCCTACGGAGCACCGCTGGTTCCGAGGACAAAGCACAGGAAGAGGCCATGGAGGAAGAAGAAGAGGAGGGGGTGGAGGAGAGAGGTGTGCCACAACCAGTAGTAGCATTTTGGATTGCGTGGCTGCGGAACAACCTCCAACACTACTGCACCTTGTCCTGCATCCTTCCCAGCTGCCAAAAGAGTGACCCAATGGGCCGTGAAAGAAAGGTAACGTCCCTGTCCATGCCTGCTGGACCATGAGTCAGCGGTAATATGCACCTTACCACTGACCGCCCTGTCCAGCGAGGCATGGACATTGCCTTCCACATGGCGGTAGAGAGCCGGAATCGCCTTCCGTGATAAAAAGTGGCGCTTGGGAACCTGCCACTGAGGAACCGCACATTGCACAAACTCACGGAAGGGGGCCGAGTCTACCAACTGAAAAGGCAGCAGTTGAAGTGCTAGAAATTTAGCCAGGCTAGCATTCAACCGCTGGGCATGTGGATGGCTGGGAGTGAACTTCTTTCGATGGTCCAGCAGCTGGGGCAGGGAAATTTGCCTGCTAGAATCGGACGTCGGTGTACTGCTAGCAGAGTGCCCGCAAGAACTTGGCTGTGACACACCTAATTCTACACCTTCATTCCTCTCAGTGCAGGTTTCAGAGAGGACTAAAGGTATAGTGGGGTTGGAGATCCCAGCTGATGCGGAGCAAGGAGAGGTCCGCTTTGTTCTTTGGTGTGGGTCTTTAAGGTAGGCTTGCCAACGAGCTGCATGGCAGGTCAACATATGTCTGGTCAAGCATGTGGTGCCCAAGCGGCTGATGTTTTTGCCACGCGAGATACGCTTGAGACATATGTTGCAAACAGCAGCGGTGCGATCTGATGCACTCGACTCAAAAAAGGCCCACACCAAAGAACTTTTGGAATAACGGGCAGAGGCAGCGCCCTGCACAGGCGGAGCTCTGCGGTGTGATTCAGTCGGTGTGCTGCCCTTACGCTGGCCCCCGGAGGGCATCCTGCCTCATTGGAGATGTGTCTCCTCCTCATCCTCATCCTCCTCCTCCTCTCTCCTATCAGGCACCCACGTGGAGTCAGTGACCTCATCATCCCCTCCCTCCTCATCACTGGAACCAATCTGGCAGTATGCTGCAGCTGCTGGAACATGACTGCCAGATTGGTGTCCTTCTTGAGCATCCCCTCTCTCTGCTCTCACGCTACTGCCTTCCTCTAGCTGGGTATCATCTTCAGACCCTTCGAAACGCTGGGCATCCTCCTGGAGCATGTACCCAACACTGTGCTCAAACAGTTCGGGGGACTCCTCAGGAGGACACGGTGGGTCTAGGGAAGGAGTGACTGATGATGACATTCAGGATGCTTTGGCAGCTGCTTTGCCAGTACCCTGAGCCTGGGTGAGAGAGGATGAGGAGGATGAGGAGGATGAGGAGGGCTTGGTCATCCACTCTACCAAGTCTTCGGCATGATGCGGCTCAACACGTCCAGCTGCCGAAAATAAGGACAAGCGTATCCCATGGCCACGTGCTGATGACGATGCACCGCGTCCACGACCAGCACTGTTGTCTCTAGACACAGAGCCTGCTTGCCCTCTTTTATTGGCTCCTGACTGTCTGCCTCACCTTGTTTGCCTTCCAGACATTCTAAAGGCCTGCAGGGAGATGGGAAAACCAGCAATAAGGGGTAGCTTCAGGTGTATATTTTGCAGGAGGCACACTACGCCTGCTGTAAGTGCTGCAGATGCCTGCCTGTGTTACACAACAGGAAAACACAGCAATAAGGGCTAGCTTCAGGTGTATATTTTGCAGGAAGCACACTACGCCTGCTGTAAGTGCTGCAGATGCCTGCCTGTGTTAAACAACAGGAAAAAACAGCAATAAGGGCTAGCTTCAGGTGTATATTTTGCAGGAAGCACGCTACGCCTGCTATAACTGCTGCAGATGCCTGCCTGTGTTACACAACAGGAAAAAACAGCAATAAGGGCTAGCTTCAGGTGTATATTTTGCAGGAAGCACACTATGCCTGCTATAACTGCTGCAGATGCCTGCCTGTGTTACACAACAGGAAAAAACAGCAATAAGGGCTAGCTTCAGGTGTATATTTTGCAGGAAGCACACTACGCCTGCTATAACTGCTGCAGATGCCTGCCTGTGTTACACAACAGGAAAACACAGCAATAAGGCCTAGCTTCAGGTGTATATTTTGCAGGAGGCACTTTACGCCTGCTGTAAGTGCTGCAGATGCCTGCCTGTGTTACACAACAGGAAAAAACAGCAATAAGGGCTAGCTTCAGTTGTATATTTTGCAGGAAGCACACTACGCCTGCTGTAAGTGCTGCAGATGCCTGCTTGTGTTACACAACAGGAAAAAACAGCAATAAGGGCTAGCTTCAGGTGTATATTTTGCAGGAAGCACACTACGCCTGCTATAACTGCTGAAGATGCCTGCCTGTGTTACACAACAGGAAAAAACAGCAATAAGGGCTAGCTTCAGGTGTATATTTTGCAGGAAGCACACTACGCCTGCTGTAAGTGCTGCAGATGCCTGTTAGTGTAACACAAAAAAAAAAAACTACGAGCAATAAGGGGTAGCTTCAGGTGTATAATGTGCAGGAGGCACACTACGTCCGCTGTAAGTGCTGCAGATGCCTGCCTGTGTTACACAACAGGAAAACACAGCAATAAGGCCTAGCTTCAGGTGTATATTTTGCAGGAGGCACTTTACGCCTGCTGTAAGTGCTGCAGATGCCTGCCTGTGTTACACAACAGGAAAAAACAGCAATAAGGGCTAGCTTCAGGTGTATATTTTGCAGGAAGCACACTACGCCTGCTATATCTGCTGCAGATGCCTGCCTGTGTTACACAACAGGAAAAAACAGCAATAAGGGCTAGCTTCAGGTGTATATTTTGCAGGAAGCACACTACGCCTGCTGTAAGTGCTGCAGATGCCTGCTTGTGTTACACAACAGGAAAAAACAGCAATAAGGGCTAGCTTCAGGTGTATATTTTGCAGGAAGCACACTACGCCTGCTATAACTGCTGCAGATGCCTGCCTGTGTTACACAACAGGAAAAAACAGCAATAAGGGCTAGCTTCAGTTGTATATTTTGCAGGAAGCACACTACGCCTGCTGTAAGTGCTGCAGATGCCTGCTTGTGTTACACAACAGGAAAAAACAGCAATAAGGGCTAGCTTCAGGTGTATATTTTGCAGGAAGCACACTACGCCTGCTATAACTGCTGCAGATGCCTACCTGTGTTACACAACAGGAAAAAACAGCAATAAGGGCTAGCTTCAGGTGTATATTCTGCAGGAAGCACACTACGCCTGCTATAACTGCTGCAGATGCCTGCCTGTGTTACACAACAGGAAAAAACAGCAATAAGGCCTAGCTTCAGGTGTATATTTTGCAGGAAGCACACTACGCCTGCTGTAAGTGCTGCAGATGCCTGTTAGTGTAACACAAAAGAAAAAAAAACTACGAGCAATAAGGGGTAGCTTCAGGTGTATATTTTGCAGGAAGCACACTACGCCTGCTATAACTGCTGCAGATGCCTGCCTGTGTTACACAACAGGAAAACACAGCAATAAGGGCTAGCTTCAGGTGTATACTGTGCAGGAGGCTTAGCAAAAATATCACTGACATTGTCCCCGGCCTATCCTTCTCTCTCCCTGCACACAAGGTTTAGCAGAATATCACTGACACTGTCTCTGCCTATCGTTCTCTCTCCCTGCACACAAGGTTTAGCAGAATATCACTGACACTGTCCCTGCCTATCCTTCTCTCTCCCTACACACAAGGTAAATGAACAAATATTGCTAACAGTGTCCCTGCCTATCCTTCTCTCTCCCTGAACCGGAACACACTACACAGGGCCGCCGCGCTTGTGGCCTTTTATAGTGTGGGGCGTGTACTAAACCCCCCTGAGATATAATTGGCGACAGGCATCATGCCTGTGGCCAATTATGGCTCTCCTCGCTGCTGGCGCTGTGATTGGCCAAGCATGCGGGGTCACTGTGCATGCTTGGCCAATCACAGCGCCGGGATTGCACTGCGATGGCGCAGTGTATTGTGGGCCGTTTGCGTCACTCGAATTTGGCGCGAACGGCCCAAAACGTTCGATCTTCGTTGAACGATCGAACAGCCGATGTTCGAGTCGAACGTATGTTCGACTCGAACACTGAGCTCATCCCTGATGTTTATATGTTGTCCGGTTAATCTTGGCAACGTATTTTGATTATATCGATTTTTCAACCCCACTGTATCTATGATGGTTATTATATACTGGAATGGCACGCTCCTGTAGGTGATTAATACTGGGATATAAGCTATTTTATTTGGAATTTACCAAACACTACGTCAGTGAAGGTTGGAACTCATGAGCGTGCCATGTGTCCTCTTTAAGCCGGGATGAGGCTTAGCGTTATTGCTAGCCTATCAACTGCGTGTTGAATGACTCGCGTGACCAAAACAAGGCTTGCTATCCTCATGGATTCTGCGATGGAGGCGTGGAACGCATGCCTGTCAGCCATCTTGGTGTACATGGGAAGTAGTGCTAAAAATTGAATCATAATGAGGCTTGGCACCTTCACATGTATCCAGATGGAGGCGTGGAATGCACGCCGGTCAGCCATCTTAGTTCAAACAGGAAGTAATATCATTTCACATGGGCAGTGTTTTGGAGGTGTTATGGCAAGAGTTTGGTTGTATGCAGAGCAACGCAGCCATCTTGCCTTGTGCTGAACAGCACAAGCTTCATCTTAATGTAATAATATATATTAGGCTAAAATTCACTCACCTTCATTCGAACCCCATTCATACAAATCAAGAAGCATCACCAGACTGTCCTTCTCATCTCGTCATCACAGCCTCACTGCCATGCCGACACCCATAAAAGGCTTTTATTAAACTGCCAGCCGGAAGTGATGTCACAACATGTTACCTCCTCCACAGGAAGTGAGCTCACAGGAGCTCCACTCAGAATACAACACAAGAAATATAGCTTAAAGGATTCAATACAATAATAATACAATAACCAATGAACACAGTTCCTGATGAGGGGAGATTATCTGCAGGTGTACGCTCACGCCACCACCTCAAATGCTGATCAGGCATACAGAGATGACAAGAGCACACATCTGCTAAACCGATAATGTGTTTGCAGAGAGGCCTCACTCCGCAAACACCCTTCTCCAAATCAGAAAGTTTATCTCAACCAGCCTCAGACTGCCCCAGTCAGCTCTTTAGAGCGGGTTGCGGAAGTACTAACACTGGGTGACACTATGACAATACATATTAAATACATCTTCATAACATTTTCCACAACAGAGGTAGGTCTCTTATAACAGGGGGCACATTATCTATAAATATCAGGGGGGAAACAGTGGAGAGACACCCCAGATGATGTCCTAGGGACGAAACACGTCGGAAGCACTCTATTGTTGCTACATCTTTTGCACAAAGCGCTTGCTTATCAACTTAAATGTAAGTGTTCTTGCTACATTAAAATCTTGCTACTTAATACAGAGTTACGCTATGTGGCCGCTTTTTTCTTCCTATTTATGATACACACCCTTCCATACTGACCTGGGATTTCCCGGACCATCATGCCCTGTGAGATCACCTGTTAATCAGCTATCTTCCTCTGTGGCATACTCCATCCTGCTGGCGTTTGGTCATTCTCGATACAGAAATTGGAGAAACACACAGGATTGTCCTGGTTCCATCGTGGTTCCACCACAACAAGCCCGTTTGACCCATTTGAGCGTATGGTTTCCTGGGTTCAAACATTCTGGTAAGCCCCTTACCTATCGGTGGTGTTTTTTTTTCACTTCAAGTCACTTCAATAACTGTTCACTTTCAGCACTTCAATTTTGAATTTATTACTAAGTCTTGGATTGTGTCAATACTCAAGTCTGATCACTCTAAGGATAGACATTTGTGTACTTTTGCACTTCTTGAATCTTTTACATATGGACACTTTATTTGCATTCATGTGGACATTCATTCATCCATAATTTTTTTTCTTTTGTCACATTTGAGATTTGAGCACCATATTAATTAATGTTTTCAGGTATTCATTTATTTTGATTAGCGCTACACTTTTTGTTCCCATTTCTCTGCTATTTGTCTTATTGTTGTGTTAGCGGCTTATCTATAAGGGCAGCGCGGAATTATTCTGTATACTATACCTGTATTATGATGTATGATTATATGTTTTGAATATCTGAAGTTAATTTATATGTCTCTTAGTGTCAACAATCCCCCTGAAGATGACCCCCATATGGTCGAAACGCGTCAGTGATTCATACTCAATAACATTTGCTATGTAATCTTGTTTTACATTCTGCTTGTATGGTATTATTGGAATATGCAGTAATTTATCTGGCCAGACCGTTTTATATGTTTTATTTATTGTAATTCAACTGTGACATTTGATAACCCTTAATTAAATATTTTTATACCATCATTCGATAGAATCTTTTGGTCACATCCATATTGCTGTCCAAAGCCCCATTGCGGAAAACCGCTCCTTTTGGGCTTCACGGCAGGGTGGGGGGATGTGGAATTCTCCACTTTCCCCGTTTTACTCTAATCGGCGGATGGACGGTCCCATCCTGCCCGCCGACGTGAGCTTCACCCTGCCGTCAGTGTCCTGCGATCGTCTCTGGATCGTTTGCGGCACAGTGTGCGCTGTCCCGTGATGCCTCGCGGTTTGCGGTGGAGATGACGGCAGTGGCCGGGATCCCCTGCCTTCCAGGACGCCGAAGGAACCACACATCGGGCTGTAGTGCATACGGCCTCCACGCCAAAGCTCCAGAGGGAGGGGGGAGGGAGATGACACCTGTGCACACTTACCCTAATTGCCTCTCAAAGCATATATTAATGCCTGTGGATCACATCTTGATTCCATGCTGGCAAAGACAGACGGCACTGCACACATCTTCCTTCGGTTCCTGAGTTTTCACCTTTCATGCTTATCTGCAGTTAGGCTCCAACGACAATCAACCCTCCATTCATACAAGCCATACAGGCTGTACAAGGTAAATTACAACAATAGATTCACTACTTACAACTGCCTCTGAATCATCACCATTTCTACACCCACTTCACCTGCCCTTGCACACTGTTGATTTTTTTCACATTTATACATACATTTTCTATAATTTTCTCACATGGTTGCCAGCATTTTTTTGTTGTTTTTATACAATTTAATTTAGTCACTCTATACATCCATATCACTTTCACTACCTCACTGCCCTCTATGGGCAGTTTTACCTATCACATTGCAGCCTGTGCTGCTATTACCACTTTAATGACGCCTACATTTTTTACATCCACTCCTCACTCCTAATTTCTTAACCAATGATTTAAGCAATATTACCATTTCATTTATATTGACCAATTACATCTCTGGAACCCTAGGACAATTTGATGTTTATACATTGATAGATAAGATTGCAGCTAGTCCATATATTTAATATATACATTTTCAATTTAGCACTCTTGCAATTCAGTTAAGAGTTAGTTTACCCAATCTTTTTATTTCATATATGGTCATTAATTTGGGAACTTGTTGCAGGTACTGCTTCTCCTGTCCTCTCCTGCACTCTGGCAGGCATCGCCAGTGTGGCTTCTTGCAAGCCCATAGGGTTGGGGGCTCCTTCCCTTTATGGGGGGGTGGGAGAGCTCACATGACCCCCCCAGATTGCACTATGGCTTCTTGACATTCCTGGCCATGCAACTGCCCAATCCACCTTCAAGCGGTAATTATATCGCCATGCTATACCTGAATTGTGATGTATGATTATATGTTTTGAATATCTGAAGTTAATTTATATGTCTCCTAGAGTCAACGATCCCCCCTGAAGATGACCACCATATGGTCGAAACGCGTAGGGGATTCACACCCAATAACATTTGCTATGTAATCTTGTTTTACATTCTGCTTGTATGGTAGTATTGGAATATGCAGTAATTTATCTGGCCAGACCGTTTTATATGTTTTATTTATTGTAATTCAACTGAGACATTTGATAACCCTTAATTAAATATTTTTATACCATCATCGATAGAATATTTTGGTCACATCCATATTGCTGTCCAAAGCCCCATTGGGGAAAACCGCTCTCTTTTTTACATACAGTATATCGGGTTTGCAGCGCATACATCTCCTACATGTGTTTCCCTTTCTATATTAGCTATGCTATACAAGTCAAGGTTTTAAGCAGTTTTAAAAAAAATGTTTTATTAGTTTTATTAAAATTTATAAAAATTATTAGTTAAGGGAAAGTTGTTGTTAGTATATGGAATAGATATGTGCACTGCCGAAAAATTAGTTGTTTTCGTTTTTTTGCTTTTTCCGTAAATTCGTTTTTTTTTTCGTTTTCGTTTTCTTTGTTTTTTTGTTTTTTTCAGGAAATTCGGAATTCGGAAATTCGCAATTCCGAATTTCTGATTTACGAATTTCCGAATTTCCAAAAAAGACGAATAAAACGAAAAAAAACGAATTTTTCGAATTCCTGAAAAAAGCATAAAAATGAAAAAAAAACGCATTTTCGATTTTCGGAAATTCTAAAAATTCGGAATTCAAAAATTCAACTTTCCAAATTTCCCATTTCGAATCTCGAATTTTCAAAATTTCTGAAAATTCGGAAATTGAAAAATTCGAAAATCCAAATTTTCGGAAATTGAAAAATTCAGAAATTCGGAAATTTCGGAATGAACGAATTTCTCTAAATTCGTGAAAAACTAATTAGAAACTAAACGAATTGCACATGTCTAATAAGGAATTCTCTTCCATCTGCTCAGAGAAAACTGCTTACATTTTATGTGTTTGATGTTGTCTTGGAATTCCAATTTAGAGTATAAGTAGTTTTTCTTCTGAATGCAAACGGATTATTGAGTAGTCGGTATATGTCCTATGATCTTGCCAAGCAGGAGAGCGTTGCTAAAGTGGGCAGGTGAGAGGGACAGAGTAGGGTACTCATCTGTGTGTGGTGCTTTAAGAGGATTGAATTGTGGATTTGGACAAGGACAAGTTACTATTTGAGTGATTCCCCCTATCCAAAGTATTGTTTAGCACAGTACACAGAGGTACATACCCGCTTGCATAAATCTGCTATTTTGCTTCAAGTGAAAAAGGGGATCAAATGCCTTCGCCACCACTTTTGCGCAAAGCATACTGCTATATTTACATTCCATATTCAGCGAGTCCGAGAGACTTGCTGAGGTGGAGAGTGAATGTTAAAGAAGGATTTAATTCAGAAAAGTTATCTATATAGATTAAAAATATATGTTTATTGTTAAAATGTTGCAACTATTGTCAGTCTATTCATGAAATGTGTTGGGCACATATTAAGCCCATGCCCAATACATAGTTAATTGGAAACATTAAAAGGGGAATGTGACATGTCACTGATAAATTACATGTATGCGCTGGTACCAAATGTTTTTTTTGAGGAATCTGATCAGATACAATTTTTAGTAGCATTTATTTCAGTTAGGCTCCATTTCCACTATTGCAACCCCAGAGTTGCGCGACTTACAATGCGACTTTGCGTTGCGATTTTTAAAGCGGTCATGCAACCAGTGAAAACCAAGTCGCACCGAAGTAGGAACAAAGTAGTGCAAGAACCTTTTTTGGAGTCGCTGCGACTTGAGTCGCACCAATTAAAACGGGAACCATTGAAATACATGGGTTTTGACTTGTCATGCGACTTCACATGTGTCAAGTCGCACAGCAACTCACAGTAGTGGAAACAGAGCCTTAAGAGCCTTAGAGCCTTGGAGTCTGACTTTAAGAACTGTTTTAATTGTGTAATTGCCTATCCTTACCTTATTGAAGTTAAAAGTTTTTTTTTTTTTTCAGTATCAACAAATGTGCTATCGTTCGGATTGATATAATTGCCCTGGGCTCCGCGGTGTTCAGTAAATGGCATTATAGTTTTGTTGATGTTGAGAAAGAAAAAAGGGAAATTTTGCATTGTATAAGGACATTGCCTATTACAAGACAAGGGAATGGTTATTTGTGCAAATGGTTTTCATTGTGTTTAGGCTGTATTAACAATGATTGGGGATTTTAAAATAATTGATTTTATTTTTTTGGGTTAAATACAAGTTTAGGGCTGGGTTCACACACATGCGGTGCGAATTTGAGCTCTGTTTTCACAGCTAATTGTTCTGCGTTTCATGTTAATTTTTGATCAGGATCAGGTCAGGATTGCATCATTATCAGGTCAGGATTTTATACTGTTCACAACTGAATGACATGTGTAATTCAGAAGCGTTCCCATAGAAGTCAATGGGCCTGAATTCGCACGTAAGCCAGACCGCATTGCCTAGAAAACGCACACGTTTTTTGGGCAGTGCGGAGTGTGAATGCACCGCAGGTGTGTGAACCAGCCTCATTCAGGGAAGTTATATATTCCAGGCGCTAATCCAGAGGAATTGTGGTTGGTAAAGAAAAAGGAAGTAACTTAAGGTTTGTGTAATCCTATGCACTAGGGAAAAATATGAGAGATATAAAAAAAAAAGGGGGGGTAAAGGTATTTAAAGTTGTTCAAAGGGCAAATATGGAAAACATTTCTAAATGAAGAATGAATGGAGTGGCCAAATGAATGTGGAATGAGAAAGTGGTTGTATTGTGTTTAATGAATGCACAAGGTATTATTTGATTAGTAAAGCGTTTGTTTAAAATGTTTAAAATGTACACAAAGAGTTGTCTCATATTGTGTTTTCTTGTTCTGGGAGTAGAGGCCCATGTTCCTGATAGTATATATTTCCCTAAAAGTTTTGGGTTGAATTAAAATTGATAATGGGATTTTGGTAAAAAAAAGGGTGAAACTAAAAAGAAAATGTTTGAAGAGTTACTGAAATTAAGTAACCAGGATCTAAATAAATTGCTGCATATATCGAGTACATGAGGTACTAAAATATGATGGGAAAGTTTGTTTAAATAACAGTCAGAGTGACTATTCTGGATATATTTACCTTTTGAATTCCCAGAGTTTCAATCGTGAAATGTTAATGATGTAATGTTGTTTATCCATCAATGTTTTGTTTGTTGCTAATGATCAGATATATTTGCAAAGTTGGGAGGCTGGCTTCTGAGTCAAAATATGTGTTAGGGTAAAATGTTCTGTTCTGAGACCCTCGGGCCCATTTGGGACACGGGGATAGAAGAAACTAAAGGTGTTTAAGTTTTGTTGAAATCCTGCTGTAATACTGGATTTGAAAAAATATTTAGTTAAATATATTGAATCTATATAATGAACACTGTTGCTGAGAAACATTTTTTATTTCTGCATGCTTTGAATTAATGAGGAATATTGTTTTTAATACCTCCAACATAATTCCTCCCAGCTGAGAGGATTTACTCCTTAGAAGATCATGAACTATTTGCTATCATACTGCCTTGGAAGAGTGGTGATACCTCTTATAAGGCTCGCCCCACCAGATTACCACCTATATGGACAATAAAAACTTGCAATATCTCCAGACAGCTTGTCGCTTGAATATCCAACAAGCCCACTTATTGCTGTTATTTTCCTAGTTTAACTTTGTTATCACGTTGAAACTGGGAGTGGAAAATTCATATGTGAATGCCCTTTATCTTTCCTTTGATCCACAGGATTCTGAAATATCCAATGAACTGGAGTTTATCATTACTCCTACCCAAGTCCTGACTTTTACTTCCATCCGAGAACCCTGCCATTCCTCTGGGAAAGTCCTTTGTACCCATGAATTTATAAAGCAAGTTACTTCACTGGGCCCATGATTCCAAGATATCTGGACACCAGAGGGCCCACAGAACATTTTCACCACTAATAGGGCCTCTGCAGGAATGTGGAGGAGTATGTGAATGCATGCCAATTTGTGCCCAGACTAAATCTACAATTCTAGTGCCAACAGGACCTCTTCTTCCATTACCTGATCCAGAAAAGCCCTGCTGCTACATTGCATAGACTTCATTACTAACCTTCCCTCTTCTGAGGGTTGCACCATTATATGGGTGGTCGCACATTTTGTAGCCCTCTCCTCACTACCATTAGCCACTGCCCTGGTGCCAATCTTTATTATTAATAAGAGATCCTCAGAACTGGTTACTTCTTTTATGTGCGATCGTGGGGTCCAATTCACCTCAATTCTGTAAGTCTCCTTACAGTTATCTTCTACCTATAACTTTCAATCCAATTGCAAAACCATGAGAATCAATCAAGGACTCTGATGGTATTGCACAAAGGGACTATGACTCAAACCCATTTAATAGAAAGCACACACTTGTGTGCTATGCTGTACATTATTGTGTGATGCTTTAAGCCATCCCATGAATTTTGAATGTGCTAGCAATTCCCCACAACACAAGCAGGGACTGTTTTTGTAGCAGACCGTAGCATAAGTCACGGATGGTTTCCACAACGCTTAGGCTGAAGATAGATTATGCCATTTTCTTTTATTCAACCACGGCCTGAAGGAAAGAAAATTGCTCAATTCCCCCATCAACACAGTCAATGTTGATTAGGGGATCCCTCCTGCTGCGCTATTGTATGCTGTCTGTCAGCAGGAGGTTCCCTGCTGTCAGAATGCAATGAAAACTGCTGGCGGCTTGAGCCCCCGACAGTGATCGTAAAAAACAAAACAAAAAAAAACAACAGGCTGCCCATAGATGAATCAAAATTAAGCTGCTTCAGCAGAATTGCAATCCATCTATGGCTGGCTTTAGGTTTAAATCCCACCCTAAATTCTTAACCTTAAATCATAATTATGATCAGCTGTCAATAGTCTGGTCAGGAAGGAAGACCGTAGCAAGAAAAAAAGAACAAAAAGCATATTGAAGGAGATTTTACTTTAAATTATTCATATTTCAAGCCAGGTGGCTCCAAATCACTTTTTTGTTTGATACATAAAGCCCACAATTTTCACCATTTCTTCATAGTATAGTACAGTGTGTCTAGCCCCACAGCTAACAATCAGGTTACAATTTCACATGCTGTAAGCATTAGATGATTTCATTTTATAAGCTAACTAATATTCATCACAACCATTTTATAGAGATGTATGTAAAATATTTTCCTTACCAAGAAAGTAAACTGCTGCAACATATACAAATATAGACAATTTATAGTATGTTTCTTAAACATATGTAAATTTAAGGGAATGGATGTCTTCATATTGACTGCACAATTCAACTTAACTGACTAAGAGCCCTTTCACACTGGGGCAGTGGGGGCGTCAGCGGTAAAGCGCCGCTATTTTTATCCGCCCTTTACCGTCATTTTCGCGGCGCTATTCGGCCGCTAGCGGGATGCTTTTAACCCCTGCTAGCAGACAAAAAAAAGTTAAAACTGCCCGCAAAGCAGCGGCAGTTCGGCAACGCTGCCCATTGATTTCAATTGGCAGGGGCGCTTTAGGAGCGGTGTATACCATATACATATACCATACACTCTGCACTCCTCTCCTGTACATATTACCCGCCTCCATACACTCCGCACTACTCTTCTGTACATATTACCCCCACCATACACTCCACACTACTCTCCTGTACATATTACCCACCTCCATACACTCTGCACTCCTCTCCTGTACATATTACCCCCACCATACACTCCACACTCCTCTCCTGTACATATTACCCACCTCCATACACTCCGCACTCCTCTCCTGTACATATTACCCCCCGCCATACATGCCGCACTCCTTTACTGTACATATTATCCCCACCATACACTCCGCACTCCTCTCCTGTGCATATTACCCCCCGCCATACACGAGGTAATCCTCTCCTGTACATATTACCCACCTCCATACACGCCGCACTCCTCTCCTGTACATATTACCCCCACCATACACTCCGCACTCCTCTCCTGTACATATTACCCCCGCCATACACGCCGCACTCCTCTACTGTACATATTACCCACCTCCATACACGCCGCACTCCTCTCCTGTACAGATTTACCCACCTCCATACACTCCGCACTCCTCTCCTGTACATACTACCCACCTTTTATACACTCCACACTCCTCTTCGGTACATGTTACCCCCACCATACACTCCGCACTCCTCTCCTGTACATATAACCCTAACCATACACTTCGCACTCCTCTCCTGTACATACTACCCCCCGCCATACACGCCGCACTCCTCTCCTGTACATATTACCCACCTCCATACACTCCGCACTCCTCTCCTGTACATATTACCCCCACCATACACTCCACACTCCTCTCCTGTACATATTACCCACCTCCATACACTCTGCACTCCTCTCCTGTACATATTACCCCCCGCCATACACGCCGCACTCCTCTCCTGTACATATTACCCCCCCGCCATACACGCCGCACTCCTCTCCTGTACATATTACTCACCTCCATACACTCCGCACTACTCTCCTGTACATATTACCCCCACCATACACTCCACACTCCTCTCCTGTACATATTACCCACCTCCATACACTCTGCACTCCTCTCCTGTACATATTACCCACCTCCATACACTCCGCACTCCTCTCCTGTACATATTACCCCCACCATACACTCCACACTCCTCTCCTGTACATATTACCCACCTCCATACACTCCACACTCCTCTTCTGTACATATTACCCCCACCATACACTTCACACTCCTCTCCTGTACATATTACCCACCTCCATACACTCTGCACTCCTCTCCTGTACATATTACCCCCACCATACACTCTGCACTCCTCTCCTGTACATATTACCCACCTCCATACACTCCGCACTCCTCTCCTGTACATATTACCCACCTCCATGCACTCCGCACTCCTCTCCTGTACATATTACCCCCCGCCATACATGCCGCACTCCTTTACTGTACATATTATCCCCACCATACACTCCGCACTCCTCTCCTGTGCATATTACCCACCTCCATACACGCTGCACTCCTCTCCTGTACATATTACCCCCACCATACACTCCACACTTTTCTCCTGTACATATTATCACCCGCCATACACGCCGCACTTCTCTCCTGTACATATAACCCTAACCATACACTCCGCACTCCTCTCCTGTACATATTACCCGCCGCCATACACGCCGCACTCCTCTACTGTACATATTACCCACCTCCATACACTCCGCACTCCTCTCCTGTACATATTACCTCCACCATACACTCCACACTCCTCTCCTGTACATATTACCCACCTCCATACACTCTGCACTCCTCTCCTGTACATATTACCCACCTCCATACACTCCGCACTCCTCTCCTGTACATATTACCCACCTCCATACACTCCGCACTCCTCTCCTGTACATATTACCCCCCCCCGCCATACACGCCACACTCCTCTCCTGTACATATTACCCCCACCATACACTCCTCTCCTGTACATATTACCCCCCGCCATACACGCCGCACTCCTCTCCTGTACATATTACCCACCTCCATACACGCCGCACTCCTCTCCTGTACAGATTTACCCACCTCCATACACTCCGCACTCCTCTCCTGTACATACTACCCACCTTTATACACTCCACACTCCTCTCCTGTACATATTACCCCCACCATACACTCCACACTCCTCTCCTGTACATATTACCCACCTCCATACATGCCGCACTCCTCTCCTGTACATATTACCCCCACCATACACTCCGCACTCCTCTCCTGTACATATTACCCCCCGCCATATACGCCGAACTCCTCTCCTGTACATATTACCCACCTCCATACATGCAGCACTCCTCTCCTGTACATATAACCCTAACCATACATGCAGCACTCCTCTCCTGTACATATTACCCCCCGCCATACACGCCGCACTCCTCTCCTGTACATATTACCCACCTCCATACACTCCGCACTCCTCTCCTGTACATATTACCCCCACCATACACTCCACACTCCTCTCCTGTACATATTACCCACCTCCATACACTCTGCACTCCTCTCCTGTACATATTACCCCCCGCCATACACGCCGCACTCCTCTCCTGTACATATTACCCCCCCACCATACACTCCACACTCCTCTCCTGTACATATTACCCCCGCCATACACTCCGCACTCCTCTCCTGTACATATTACCCCCGCCATACAAGCAGCACTCCTCTCCTGTACATATTACTCACCTCCATACGCTCCGCACTCCTCTCCTGTACATATTACCCCCACCATACACTCCACAATCCTCTCCTGTACATATTACCCACCTCCATATACTCTGCACTCCTCTCCTGTACATATTACCCACCTCCATACACTCCGCACTCCTCTTCTGTACATATTACCTCTACCATACACTCCACACTCCTCTCCTGTACATATTACCCACCTCCATACACTCTGCACTCCTCTCCTGTACATATTACCCCCACCATACACTCTGCACTCCTCTCCTGTACATATTACCCCCCGCCATACACGCCGCACTCCTCTCCTGTACATATTACCCCCCGCCATACACTCCACACTCCTCTCCTGTACATATTACCCCCCGCCATACACGCCGCACTCCTCTCCTGTACATATTACTCACCTCCATACACGCCGCACTCCTCTCCTGTACATATTACTCACCTCCATACACTCCGCACTACTCTCCTGTACATATTACCCCCACCATACACTCCACACTCCTCTCCTGTACATATTACCCACCTCCATACACTCTGCACTCCTCTCCTGTACATATTACCCACCTCCATACACTCCGCACTCCTCTCCTGTACATATTACCCCCACCATACACTCCACACTCCTCTCCTGTACATATTACCCACCTCCATACACTCCGCACTCCTCTTCTGTACATATTACCCCCACCATACACTTCACACTCCTCTCCTGTACATATTACCCACCTCCATACACTCTGCACTCCTCTCCTGTACATATTACCCCCACCATACACTCTGCACTCCTCTCCTGTACATATTACCCACCTCCATACACTCTGCACTCTCTCCTGTACATATTACCCACCTCCATGCACTCCGCACTCCTCTCCTGTACATATTACCCCCCGCCATACATGCCGCACTCCTTTACTGTACATATTATCCCCACCATACACTCCACACTCCTCTCCTGTGCATATTACCCACATCCATACACGCCGCACTCCTCTCCTGTACATATTACCCCCACCATACACTCCGCACTTTTCTCCTGTACATATTATCACCCGCCATACACGCCGCACTTCTCTCCTGTACATATAACCCTAACCATACACTCCGCACTCCTCTCCTGTACATATTACCCACCGCCATACACGCCGCACTCCTCTACTGTACATATTACCCACCTCTATACACTCCGCACTCCTCTCCTGTACATATTACCTCCACCATACACTCCACACTCCTCTCCTGTACATATTACCCACCTTCATACACTCCGCACTCCTCTCCTGTACATATTACTCACCTCCATACACTCCGCACTCCTCTCCTGTACATATTACCCCCACCATACACTCCGCACTCCTCTCCTGTACATATTACCCCCCGCCATACACGCCGCACTCCTCTCCTGTACATATTACCCCCACCATACACGCCGCACTCCTCTCCTGTACATATTACCCCCACCATACACTCCACACTCCTCTCCTGTACATATTACCCACCTTCATACACTCCGCACTCCTCTCCTGTACATATTACTCACCTCCATACACTCCGCACTCCTCTCCTGTACATATTACCCCCACCATACACTCCGCACTCCTCTCCTGTACATATTACCCCCCGCCATACACTCCGCACTCCTCTCCTGTACATATTACCCCCACCATACACTCCGCACTCCTCTCCTGTACATATTACCCCCCGCCATACACGCCGCACTCCTCTCCTGTACATATTACCCACCTCCATACACGCCGCACTCCTCTCCTGTACAGATTTACCCACCTCCATACACTCCGCACTCCTCTCCTGTACATACTACCCACCTTTATACACTCCACACTCCTCTCCTGTACATATTACCCCCACCATACACTCCGCACTCCTCTCCTGTACATACTACCCACCTTTATACACTCCGCACTCCTCTCCTGTACATATTACCCACCTCCATACACGCCGCACTCCTCTCCTGTACATATTACCCCCACCATACACTCCGCACTCCTCTCCTGTACATATTACCCCCCGCCATATACGCCGAACTCCTCTCCTGTACATATTACCCACCTCCATACATGCAGCACTCCTCTCCTGTACATATAACCCTAACCATACACTTCGCACTCCTCTCCTGTACATATTACCCCCCGCCATACACGCCGAACTCCTCTCCTGTACATATTACCCACCTCCATACACTCCGCACTCCTCTCCTGTACATATTTCCCCCACCATACACTCCACACTCCTCTCCTGTACATATTACCCACCTCCATACACTCTGCACTCCTCTCCTGTACATATTACCCCCCGCAATACACGCCGCACTCCTCTCCTGTACATATTCCCCCCTCCGCCATACACTCCACACTCCTCTCCTGTACATATTACCCCCGCCATACGCTCCGCACTCCTCTCCTGTACATATTACCCCCGCCATACAAGCCGCACTCCTCTCCTGTACATATTACTCACCTCCATACACTCCGCACTCCTCTCCTGTACATATTACCCCCACCATACACTCCACAATCCCTCTCCTGTACATATTACCCACCTCCATATACTCTGCACTACTCTCCTGTACATATTACCCACCTCCATACACTCCGCACTCCTCTTCTGTACATATTACCCCCACCATACACTCCACACTCTTCTCCTGTACATATTACCCACCTCCATACACTCTGCACTCCTCTCCTGTACATATTACCCCCACCATACACTCCGCACTCCTCTCCTGTACATATTACCCACCTCCATACATGCCGCACTCCTTTACTGTACATATTATCCCCACCATACACTCCGCACTCCTCTCCTGTGCATATTACCCCCCGCCATACACGAGGTAATCCTCTCCTGTACATATTACCCACCTCCATACACGCCGCACTCCTCTCCTGTACATATTACCCCCACCATACACTCCGCACTTTTCTCCTGTACATATTATCCCCCGCCATACACGCCGCACTCCTCTCCTGTACATATAACCCTAACCATACACTCCGCACTCCTCTCCTGTACATATTACCCCCCGCCATACACGCCGCACTCCTCTACTGTACATATTACCCACCTCCATACACTCCGCACTCCTCTCCTGTACATATTACCTCCACCATACACTCCACACTCCTCTCCTGTACATATTACCCACCTCCATACACTCTGCACTCCTCTCCTGTACATATTACCCCCCGCCATACACGCCGCACTCCTATCCTGTACATATTACCCCCCCGCCATACACTCCACACTCCTCTCCTGTACATATTACCCCCGCCATACACTCCGTACTCCTCTCCTGTACATATTACCCCCGCCATACAAGCCGCACTCCTCTCCTGTACATATTACTCACCTCCATACACTCCGCACTCCTCTCCTGTACATATTACCCCCACCATACACTCCACACTCCTCTCCTGTACATATTACCCACCTCCATACACTCTGCACTCCTCTCCTGTACATATTACCCACCTCCATACACTCCGCACTCCTCTTCTGTACATATTACCCCCACAATACACTCCACACTCCTCTCCTGTACATATTACCCACCTCCATACACTCCGCACTCCTCCTGTACATATTACTCCCCGCCATACATGCCGCACTCCTTTACAGTACATATTATCCCCACCATACACTCCGCACTCCTCTCCTGTGCATATTACCCCCCACCATACACGAGGTAATCCTCTCCTGTACATATTACCCACCTCCATACATGCCGCACTCCTCTCCTGTACATATTACCCCCACCATACACTCCGCACTCCTCTCCTGTACATATTACCCCCGCCATACACGCCGCACTCCTCTACTGTACATATTACCCACCTCCATACACGCCGCACTCCTCTCCTGTACAGATTTACCCACCTCCATACACTCCGCACTCCTCTCCTGTACATACTACCCACCTTTATACACTCCACACTCTTCTTCGGTACATATTACCCCCACCATACACTCCACACTCCTCTCCTGTACATATTACCCACCTCCATACACACCGCACTCCTCTCCTGTACATATTACCCCCACCATACACTCCGCACTCCTCTCCTGTACATATTACCCCCCGCCATATACGCCGAACTCCTCTCCTGTACATATTACCCACCTCCATACATGCAGCACTCCTCTCCTGTACATATAACCCTAACCATACACTTCGCACTCCTCTCCTGTACATATTACCCCCCGCCATACACGCTGCACTCCTCTCTTGTACATATTACCCACCTCCATACACTCCGCACTCCTCTCCTGTACATATTACCCCCACCATACACTCCACACTCCTCTCCTGTACATATTACCCACCTCCATACACTCTGCACTCCTCTCCTGTACATATTACCCCCCGCCATACACGCCGCACTCCTCTCCTGTACATATTACCCCCCGCCATACACTCCACACTCCTCTCCTGTACATATTACCCCCCGCCATACACGCCGCACTCCTCTCCTGTACATATTACTCACCTCCATACACTCCGCACTACTCTCCTGTACATATTACCCCCACCATACACTCCACACTCCTCTCCTGTACATATTACCCACCTCCATACACTCTGCACTCCTCTCCTGTACATATTACCCACCTCCATACACTACGCACTCCTCTCCTGTACATATTACCCCCACCATACACTCCACACTCCTCTCCTGTACATATTACCCACCTCCATACACTCCGCACTCCTCTTCTGTACATATTACTCCCACCATACACTTCACACTCCTCTCCTGTACATATTACCCACCTCCATACACTCTGCACTCCCCTCCTGTACATATTACCCCCACCATACACTCTGCACTCCTCTCCTGTACATATTACCCACCTCCATACACTCTGCACTCTCTCCTGTACATATTACCCACCTCCATGCACTCCGCACTCCTCTCCTGTACATATTACCCCCCGCCATACATGCCCCACTCCTTTACTGTACATATTATCCCCACCATACACTCCGCACTCCTCTCCTGTGCATATTACCCACATCCATACACGCCGCACTCCTCTCCTGTACATATTACCCCCACCATACACTCCGCACTTTTCTCCTGTACATATTATCACCCGCCATACACGCCGCACTTCTCTCCTGTACATATAACCCTAACCATACACTCCGCACTCCTCTCCTGTACATATTACCTGCCGCCATACACGCCGCACTCCTCTACTGTACATATAACCCTAACCATACACTCCGCACTCCTCTCCTGTACATATTACCCGCCGCCATACACGCCGCACTCCTCTACTGTACATATTACCCACCTCCATACACTCCGCACTCCTCTCCTGTACATATTACCTCCACCATACACTCCACACTCCTCTCCTGTACATATTACCCACCTCCATACACTCTGCACTCCTCTCCTGTACATATTACCCACCTCCATACACTCCGCACTCCTCTCCTGTACATATTACCCACCTCCATACACTCGGCACTCCTCTCCTGTACATATTACCCCCCGCCATACACGCCGCACTCCTCTCCTGTACATATTACCCCCACCATACACTCCGCACTCCTCTCCTGTACATATTACCCCCCGCCATACACGCCGCACTCCTCTCCTGTACATATTACCCACCTCCATACACGCCGCACTCCTCTCCTGTACAGATTTACCCACCTCCATACACTCCGCACTCCTCTCCTGTACATACTACCCACCTTTATACACTCCACACTCCTCTCCTGTACATATTACCCCCACCATACACTCCACACTCCTCTCCTGTACATATTACCCACCTCCATACACGCCGCACTCCTCTCCTGTACATATTACCCCCACCATACACTCCGCACTCCTCTCCTGTACATATTACCCCCCGCCATATACGCCGAACTCCTCTCCTGTACATATTACCCACCTCCATACATGCAGCACTCCTCTCCTGTACATATAACCCTAACCATACACTTCGCACTCCTCTCCTGTACATATTACCCCCCGCCATACACGCCGAACTCCTCTCCTGTACATATTACCCACCTCCATACACTCCGCACTCCTCTCCTGTACATATTTCCCCCACCATACACTCCACACTCCTCTCCTGTACATATTACCCACCTCCATACACTCTGCACTCCTCTCCTGTACATATTACCCCCCGCCATACACGCCGCACTCCTCTCCTGTACATATTCCCCCCTCCGCCATACACTCCACACTCCTCTCCTGTACATATTACCCCCGCCATACACTCCGCACTCCTCTCCTGTACATATTACCCCCGCCATACAAGCCGCACTCCTCTCCTGTACATATTACCCCCCGCCATACACGCCGCACTCCTCTCCTGTACATATTACCCCCCGCCATACACTCCGCACTCCTCTCCTGTACATATTACCCCCGCCATACACTCTGCACTCCTCTCCTGTACATATTACCCACCTCCATACACTCCGCACTCCTCTTCTGTACATATTACCCCCACAATACACTCCACACTACTCTCCTGTACATATTACCCACCTCCATACACTCTGCACTCCTCTCCTGTACATATTACCCCCACCATACACTCCGCACTCCTCTTCTGTACATATTACCCACCTCCATACACTCCGCACTCCTCTCCTGTACATATTACCCCCCGCCATACATGCCGCACTCCTTTACTGTACATATTATCCCCACCATACACTCCGCACTCCTCTCCTGTGCATATTACTCCCCGCCATACACGAGGTAATTCTCTCCTGTACATATTACCCACCTCCATACACGCCGCACTCCTCTCCTGTACATATTACCCCCACCATACACTCCGCACTCCTCTCCTGTACATATTACCCCCGCCATACACGCCGCACTCCTCTACTGTACATATTACCCACCTCCATACACGCCGCACTCCTCTCCTGTACAGATTTACCCACCTCCATACACTCCGCACTCCTCTCCTGTACATACTACCCACCTTTATACACTCCACACTCCTCTTCGGTACATATTACCCCCACCATACACTCCACACTCCTCTCCTGTACATATTACCCACCTCCATACACGCCGCACTCCTCTCCTGTACATATTACCCCCACCATACACTCCGCACTCCTCTCCTGTACATATTACCCCCCGCCATATACGCCGAACTCCTCTCCTGTACATATTACCCACCTCCATACATGCAGCACTCCTCTCCTGTACATATAACCGTAACCATACACTTCGCACTCCTCTCCTGTACATATTACCCCCCGCCATACACGCCGCACTCCTCTCCTGTACATATTACCCACCTCCATACACTCCGCACTCCTCTCCTGTACATATTATCCCCACCATACACTCCACACTCCTCTCCTGTACATATTACCCACCTCCATACACGCCGCACTCCTCTCCTGTACAGATTTACCCACCTCCATACACTCCGCACTCCTCTCCTGTACATACTACCCACCTTTATACACTCCACACTCCTCTTCGGTACATATTACCCCCACCATACACTCCACACTCCTCTCCTGTACATATTACCCACCTCCATACACGCCGCACTCCTCTCCTGTACATATTACTCCCACCATACACTCCGCACTCCTCTCCTGTACATATTACCCCCCGCCATATACGCCGAACTCCTCTCCTGTACATATTACCCACCTCCATACATGCAGCACTCCTCTCCTGTACATATAACCCTAACCATACACTTCGCACTCCTCTCCTGTACATATTACCCCCCGCCATACACGCCGCACTCCTCTCCTGTACAATATTACCCACCTCCATACACTCCGCACTCCTCTCCTGTACATATTACCCCCACCATACACTCCACACTCCTCTCCTGTACATATTACCCACCTCCATACACTCTGCACTCCTCTCCTGTACATATTACCCCCCGCCATACACGCCGCACTCCTATCCTCTACATATTACCCCCCCCGCCATACACTCCACACTCCTCTCCTGTACATATTACCCCCACCATACACTCCGCACTCCTCTCCTGTACATATTACCCCCGCCATACAAGCCGCACTCCTCTCCTGTACATATTACTCACCTCCATACACTCCGCACTCCTCTCCTGTACATATTACCCCCCGCCATACATGCCGCACTCCTTTACTGTACATATTATCCCCACCATACACTCCACACTCCTCTCCTGTACATATTACCCACCTCCATACACTCTGCACTCCTCTCCTGTACATATTACCCACCTCCATACACTCCGCACTCCTCTTCTGTACATATTACCCCCACCATACACTCCACACTACTCTCCTGTACATATTACCCACCTCCATACACTCTGCACTCCTCTCCTGTACATATTAGCCCCACCATACACTCCGCACTCCTCTCCTGTACATATTACCCACCTCCATACACTCCGCACTCCCCTCCTGTACATATTACCCCCCGCCATACATGCCGCACTCCTTTACTGTACATATTATCCCCACCATACACTCCGCACTCCTCTCCTGTGCATATTACCCCCCGCCATACACGAGGTAATCCTCTCCTGTACATATTACCCACCTCCATACACGCCGCACTCCTCTCCTGTACATATTACCCCCACCATACACTCCGCACTCCTCTCCTGTACATATTACCCCCGCCATACACGCCGCACTCCTCTACTGTACATATTACCCACCTCCATACACTCCGCACTCCTCTCCTGTACATATTACCTCCACCATACACTCCACACTCCTCTCCTGTACATATTACCCACCTCCATACACTCTGCACTCCTCTCCTGTACATATTACCCACCTCCATACACTCCGCACTCCTCTTCTGTTCATATTACCCCCACCATACACTCCACACTCCTCTCCTGTACATATTACCCACCTCCATACACTCCACACTCCTCTTCTGTACATATTACCCCCACCATACACTCCACACTCCTCTCCTGTACATATTACCCACCTCCATACACTCTGCACTCCTCTCCTGTACATATTACCCACCTCCATACACTCCGCACTCCTCTCCTGTACATACTACCCACCTTTATACACTCCACACTCTTCTTCGGTACATATTACCCCCACCATACACTCCACACTCCTCTCCTGTACATATTACCCACCTCCATACACGCCGCACTCCTCTCCTGTACATATTACCCCCACCATACACTCCGCACTCCTCTCCTGTACATATTACCCCCCGCCATGTACGCCGAACTCCTCTCCTGTACATATTACCCACCTCCATACATGCAGCACTCCTCTCCTGTACATATAACCCTAAGCATACACTTCGCACTCCTCTCCTGTACATATTACCCCCCGCCATACACGCTGCACTCCTCTCTTGTACATATTACCCACCTCCATACACTCCGCACTCCTCTCCTGTACATATTACCCCCACCATACACTCCACACTCCTCTCCTGTACATATTACCCACCTCCATACACTCTGCACTCCTCTCCTGTACATATTACCCCCCGCCATACACGCCGCACTCCTCTCCTGTACATATTACCCCCCGCCATACACTCCACACTCCTCTCCTGTACATATTACCCCCCGCCATACACGCCGCACTCCTCTCCTGTACATATTACTCACCTCCATACACTCCGCACTACTCTCCTGTACATATTACCCCCACCATACACTCCACACTCCTCTCCTGTACATATTACCCACCTCCATACACTCTGCACTCCTCTCCTGTACATATTACCCACCTCCATACACTACGCACTCCTCTCCTGTACATATTACCCCCACCATACACTCCACACTCCTCTCCTGTACATATTACCCACCTCCATACACTCCGCACTCCTCTTCTGTACATATTACTCCCACCATACACTTCACACTCCTCTCCTGTACATATTACCCACCTCCATACACTCTGCACTCCTCTCCTGTACATATTACCCCCACCATACACTCTGCACTCCTCTCCTGTACATATTACCCACCTCCATACACTCTGCACTCTCTCCTGTACATATTACCCACCTCCATGCACTCCGCACTCCTCTCCTGTACATATTACCCCCCGCCATACATGCCCCACTCCTTTACTGTACATATTATCCCCACCATACACTCCGCACTCCTCTCCTGTGCATATTACCCACATCCATACACGCCGCACTCCTCTCCTGTACATATTACCCCCACCATACACTCCGCACTTTTCTCCTGTACATATTATCACCCGCCATACACGCCGCACTTCTCTCCTGTACATATAACCCTAACCATACACTCCGCACTCCTCTCCTGTACATATTACCTGCCGCCATACACGCCGCACTCCTCTACTGTACATATAACCCTAACCATACACTCCGCACTCCTCTCCTGTACATATTACCCGCCGCCATACACGCCGCACTCCTCTACTGTACATATTACCCACCTCCATACACTCCGCACTCCTCTCCTGTACATATTACCTCCACCATACACTCCACACTCCTCTCCTGTACATATTACCCACCTCCATACACTCTGCACTCCTCTCCTGTACATATTACCCACCTCCATACACTCCGCACTCCTCTCCTGTACATATTACCCACCTCCATACACTCGGCACTCCTCTCCTGTACATATTACCCCCCGCCATACACGCCGCACTCCTCTCCTGTACATATTACCCCCACCATACACTCCGCACTCCTCTCCTGTACATATTACCCCCCGCCATACACGCCGCACTCCTCTCCTGTACATATTACCCACCTCCATACACGCCGCACTCCTCTCCTGTACAGATTTACCCACCTCCATACACTCCGCACTCCTCTCCTGTACATACTACCCACCTTTATACACTCCACACTCCTCTCCTGTACATATTACCCCCACCATACACTCCACACTCCTCTCCTGTACATATTACCCACCTCCATACACGCCGCACTCCTCTCCTGTACATATTACCCCCACCATACACTCCGCACTCCTCTCCTGTACATATTACCCCCCGCCATACACTCCGCACTCCTCTCCTGTACATATTACCCCCACCATACACTCCGCACTCCTCTCCTGTACATATTACCCCCCGCCATACACGCCGCACTCCTCTCCTGTACATATTACCCACCTCCATACACGCCGCACTCCTCTCCTGTACAGATTTACCCACCTCCATACACTCCGCACTCCTCTCCTGTACATACTACCCACCTTTATACACTCCACACTCCTCTCCTGTACATATTACCCCCACCATACACTCCGCACTCCTCTCCTGTACATACTACCCACCTTTATACACTCCGCACTCCTCTCCTGTACATATTACCCACCTCCATACACGCCGCACTCCTCTCCTGTACATATTACCCCCACCATACACTCCGCACTCCTCTCCTGTACATATTACCCCCCGCCATATACGCCGAACTCCTCTCCTGTACATATTACCCACCTCCATACATGCAGCACTCCTCTCCTGTACATATAACCCTAACCATACACTTCGCACTCCTCTCCTGTACATATTACCCCCCGCCATACACGCCGAACTCCTCTCCTGTACATATTACCCACCTCCATACACTCCGCACTCCTCTCCTGTACATATTTCCCCCACCATACACTCCACACTCCTCTCCTGTACATATTACCCACCTCCATACACTCTGCACTCCTCTCCTGTACATATTACCCCCCGCCATACACGCCGCACTCCTCTCCTGTACATATTCCCCCCTCCGCCATACACTCCACACTCCTCTCCTGTACATATTACCCCCGCCATACACTCCGCACTCCTCTCCTGTACATATTACCCCCGCCATACAAGCCGCACTCCTCTCCTGTACATATTACTCACCTCCATACACTCCGCACTCCTCTCCTGTACATATTACCCCCACCATACACTCCACAATCCCTCTCCTATACATATTACCCACCTCCATATACTCTGCACTACTCTCCTGTACATATTACCCACCTCCATACACTCCGCACTCCTCTTCTGTACATATTACCCCCACCATACACTCCACACTCTTCTCCTGTACATATTACCCACCTCCATACACTCTGCACTCCTCTCCTGTACATATTACCCCCACCATACACTCCGCACTCCTCTCCTGTACATATTACCCACCTCCATACATGCCGCACTCCTTTACTGTACATATTATCCCCACCATACACTCCGCACTCCTCTCCTGTGCATATTACCCCCCGCCATACACGAGGTAATCCTCTCCTGTACATATTACCCACCTCCATACACGCCGCACTCCTCTCCTGTACATATTACCCCCACCATACACTCCGCACTTTTGTCCTGTACATATTATCCCCCGCCATACACGCCGCACTCCTCTCCTGTACATATAACCCTAACCATACACTCCGCACTCCTCTCCTGTACATATTACCCCCCGCCATACACGCCGCACTCCTCTACTGTACATATTACCCACCTCCATACACTCCGCACTCCTCTCCTGTACATATTACCTCCACCATACACTCCACACTCCTCTCCTGTACATATTACCCACCTCCATACACTCTGCACTCCTCTCCTGTACATATTACCCCCCGCCATACACGCCGCACTCCTATCCTGTACATATTACCCCCCCGCTATACACTCCACACTCCTCTCCTGTACATATTACCCCCGCCATACACTCCGTACTCCTCTCCTGTACATATTACCCCCGCCATACAAGCCGCACTCCTCTCCTGTACATATTACTCACCTCCATACACTCCGCACTCCTCTCCTGTACATATTACCCCCACCATACACTCCACACTCCTCTCCTGTACATATTACCCACCTCCATACACTCTGCACTCCTCTCCTGTACATATTACCCACCTCCATACACTCCGCACTCCTCTTCTGTACATATTACCCCCACAATACACTCCACACTACTCTCCTGTACATATTACCCACCTCCATACACTCTGCACTCCTCTCCTGTACATATTACCCCCACCATACACTCCACACTCCTCTCCTGTACATATTACCCACCTCCATACACTCCGCACTCCTCCTGTACATATTACTCCCCGCCATACATGCCGCACTCCTTTACAGTACATATTATCCCCACCATACACTCCGCACTCCTCTCCTGTGCATATTACCCCCCACCATACACGAGGTAATCCTCTCCTGTACATATTACCCACCTCCATACATGCCGCACTCCTCTCCTGTACATATTACCCCCACCATACACTCCGCACTCCTCTCCTGTACATATTACCCCCGCCATACACGCCGCACTCCTCTACTGTACATATTACCCACCTCCATACACGCCGCACTCCTCTCCTGTACAGATTTACCCACCTCCATACACTCCGCACTCCTCTCCTGTACATACTACCCACCTTTATACACTCCACACTCTTCTTCGGTACATATTACCCCCACCATACACTCCACACTCCTCTCCTGTATATATTACCCACCTCCATACACGCCGCACTCCTCTCCTGTACATATTACCCCCACCATACACTCCGCACTCCTCTCCTGTACATATTACCCCCCGCCATATACGCCGAACTCCTCTCCTGTACATATTACCCACCTCCATACATGCAGCACTCCACTCCTGTACATATAACCCTAACCATACACTTCGCACTCCTCTCCTGTACATATTACCCCCCGCCATACACGCTGCACTCCTCTCTTGTACATATTACCCACCTCCATACACTCCGCACTCCTCTCCTGTACATATTACCCCCACCATACACTCCACACTCCTCTCCTGTACATATTACCCACCTCCATACACTCTGCACTCCTCTCCTGTACATATTACCCCCCGCCATACACGCCGCACTCCTCTCCTGTACATATTACCCCCCGCCATACACTCCACACTCCTCTCCTGTACATATTACCCCCCGCCATACACGCCGCACTCCTCTCCTGTACATATTACTCACCTCCATACACTCCGCACTACTCTCCTGTACATATTACCCCCACCATACACTCCACACTCCTCTCCTGTACATATTACCCACCTCCATACACTCTGCACTCCTCTCCTGTACATATTACCCACCTCCATACACTACGCACTCCTCTCCTGTACATATTACCCCCACCATACACTCCACACTCCTCTCCTGTACATATTACCCACCTCCATACACTCCGCACTCCTCTTCTGTACATATTACTCCCACCATACACTTCACACTCCTCTCCTGTACATATTACCCACCTCCATACACTCTGCACTCCTCTCCTGTACATATTACCCCCACCATACACTCTGCACTCCTCTCCTGTACATATTACCCACCTCCATACACTCTGCACTCTCTCCTGTACATATTACCCACCTCCATGCACTCCGCACTCCTCTCCTGTACATATTACCCCCCGCCATACATGCCCCACTCCTTTACTGTACATATTATCCCCACCATACACTCCGCACTCCTCTCCTGTGCATATTACCCACATCCATACACGCCGCACTCCTCTCCTGTACATATTACCCCCACCATACACTCCGCACTTTTCTCCTGTACATATTATCACCCGCCATACACGCCGCACTTCTCTCCTGTACATATAACCCTAACCAAACACTCCGCACTCCTCTCCTGTACATATTACCTGCCGCCATACACGCCGCACTCCTCTACTGTACATATAACCCTAACCATACACTCCGCACTCCTCTCCTGTACATATTACCCGCCGCCATACACGCCGCACTCCTCTACTGTACATATTACCCACCTCCATACACTCCGCACTCCTCTCCTGTACATATTACCTCCACCATACACTCCACACTCCTCTCCTGTACATATTACCCACCTCCATACACTCTGCACTCCTCTCCTGTACATATTACCCACCTCCATACACTCCGCACTCCTCTCCTGTACATATTACCCACCTCCTTACACTCGGCACTCCTCTCCTGTACATATTACCCCCCGCCATACACGCCGCACTCCTCTCCTGTACATATTACCCCCACCATACACTCCGCACTCCTCTCCTGTACATATTACCCCCCGCCATACACGCCGCACTCCTCTCCTGTACATATTACCCACCTCCATACACGCCGCACTCCTCTCCTGTACAGATTTACCCACCTCCATACACTCCGCACTCCTCTCCTGTACATACTACCCACCTTTATACACTCCACACTCCTCTCCTGTACATATTACCCCCACCATACACTCCACACTCCTCTCCTGTACATATTACCCACCTCCATACACGCCGCACTCCTCTCCTGTACATATTACCCCCACCATACACTCCGCACTCCTCTCCTGTACATATTACCCCCCGCCATATACGCCGAACTCCTCTCCTGTACATATTACCCACCTCCATACATGCAGCACTCCTCTCCTGTACATATAACCCTAACCATACACTTCGCACTCCTCTCCTGTACATATTACCCCCCGCCATACACGCCGAACTCCTCTCCTGTACATATTACCCACCTCCATACACTCCGCACTCCTCTCCTGTACATATTTCCCCCACCATACACTCCACACTCCTCTCCTGTACATATTACCCACCTCCATACACTCTGCACTCCTCTCCTGTACATATTACCCCCCGCCATACACGCTGCACTCCTCTCCTGTACATATTCCCCCCTCCGCCATACACTCCACACTCCTCTCCTGTACATATTACCCCCGCCATACACTCCGCACTCCTCTCCTGTACATATTACCCCCGCCATACAAGCCGCACTCCTCTCCTGTACATATTACCCCCCGCCATACACGCCGCACTCCTCTCCTGTACATATTACCCCCCGCCATACACTCCGCACTCCTCTCCTGTACATATTACCCCCGCCATACAAGCCGCACTCCTCTCCTGTACATATTACTCACCTCCATACACTCCGCACTCCTCTCCTGTACATATTACCCCCACCATACACTCCACACTCCTCTCCTGTACATATTACCCACCTCCATACACTCTGCACTCCTCTCCTGTACATATTACCCACCTCCATACACTCCGCACTCCTCTTCTGTACATATTACCCCCACAATACACTCCACACTACTCTCCTGTACATATTACCCACCTCCATACACTCTGCACTCCTCTCCTGTACATATTACCCCCACCATACACTCCGTACTCCTCTCCTGTACATATTACCCACCTCCATACACTCCGCACTCCTCTCCTGTACATATTACCCCCCGCCATACATGCCGCACTCCTTTACTGTACATATTATCCCCACCATACACTCCGCACTCCTCTCCTGTGCATATTACTCCCCGCCATACACGAGGTAATTCTCTCCTGTACATATTACCCACCTCCATACACGCCGCACTCCTCTCCTGTACATATTACCCCCACCATACACTCCGCACTCCTCTCCTGTACATATTACCCCCGCCATACACGCCGCACTCCTCTGCTGTACATATTACCCACCTCCATACACGCCGCACTCCTCTCCTGTACAGATTTACCCACCTCCATACACTCCGCACTCCTCTCCTGTACATACTACCCACCTTTATACACTCCACACTCCTCTTCGGTACATATTACCCCCACCATACACTCCACACTCCTCTCCTGTACATATTACCCACCTCCATACACGCCGCACTCCTCTCCTGTACATATTACCCCCACCATACACTCCGCACTCCTCTCCTGTACATATTACCCCCCGCCATATACGCCGAACTCCTCTCCTGTACATATTACCCACCTCCATACATGCAGCACTCCTCTCCTGTACATATAACCGTAACCATACACTTCGCACTCCTCTCCTGTACATATTACCCCCCGCCATACACGCCGCACTCCTCTCCTGTACATATTACCCACCTCCATACACTCCGCATTCCTCTCCTGTACATATTACCCCCACCATACACTCCACACTCCTCTCCTGTACATATTACCCACCTCCATACACGCCGCACTCCTCTCCTGTACAGATTTACCCACCTCCATACACTCCGCACTCCTCTCCTGTACATACTACCCACCTTTATACACTCCACACTCCTCTTCGGTACATATTACCCCCACCATACACTCCACACTCCTCTCCTGTACATATTACCCACCTCCATACACGCCGCACTCCTCTCCTGTACATATTACTCCCACCATACACTCCGCACTCCTCTCCTGTACATATTACCCCCCGCCATATACGCCGAACTCCTCTCCTGTACATATTACCCACCTCCATACATGCAGCACTCCTCTCCTGTACATATAACCCTAACCATACACTTCGCACTCCTCTCCTGTACATATTACCCCCCGCCATACACGCCGCACTCCTCTCCTGTACAATATTACCCACCTCCATACACTCCGCACTCCTCTCCTGTACATATTACCCCCACCATACACTCCACACTCCTCTCCTGTACATATTACCCACCTCCATACACTCTGCACTCCTCTCCTGTACATATTACCCCCCGCCATACACGCCGCACTCCTATCCTCTACATATTACCCCCCCGCCATACACTCCACACTCCTCTCCTGTACATATTACCCCCACCATACACTCCGCACTCCTCTCCTGTACATATTACCCCCGCCATACAAGCCGCACTCCTCTCCTGTACATATTACTCACCTCCATACACTCCGCACTCCTCTCCTGTACATATTACCCCCCGCCATACATGCCGCACTCCTTTACTGTACATATTATCCCCACCATACACTCCACACTCCTCTCCTGTACATATTACCCACCTCCATACACTCTGCACTCCTCTCCTGTACATATTACCCACCTCCATACACTCCGCACTCCTCTTCTGTACATATTACCCCCACCATACACTCCACACTACTCTCCTGTACATATTACCCACCTCCATACACTCTGCACTCCTCTCCTGTACATATTAGCCCCACCATACACTCCGCACTCCTCTCCTGTACATATTACCCACCTCCATACACTCCGCACTCCCCTCCTGTACATATTACCCCCCGCCATACATGCCGCACTCCTTTACTGTACATATTATCCCCACCATACACTCCGCACTCCTCTCCTGTGCATATTACCCCCCGCCATACACGAGGTAATCCTCTCCTGTACATATTACCCACCTCCATACACGCCGCACTCCTCTCCTGTACATATTACCCCCACCATACACTCCGCACTCCTCTCCTGTACATATTACCCCCGCCATACACGCCGCACTCCTCTACTGTACATATTACCCACCTCCATACACTCCGCACTCCTCTCCTGTACATATTACCTCCACCATACACTCCACACTCCTCTCCTGTACATATTACCCACCTCCATACACTCTGCACTCCTCTCCTGTACATATTACCCACCTCCATACACTCCGCACTCCTCTTCTGTTCATATTACCCCCACCATACACTCCACACTCCTCTCCTGTACATATTACCCACCTCCATACACTCCACACTCCTCTTCTGTACATATTACCCCCACCATACACTCCACACTCCTCTCCTGTACATATTACCCACCTCCATACACTCTGCACTCCTCTCCTGTACATATTACCCACCTCCATACACTCCGCACTCCTCTCCTGTACATACTACCCACCTTTATACACTCCACACTCTTCTTCGGTACATATTACCCCCACCATACACTCCACACTCCTCTCCTGTATATATTACCCACCTCCATACACGCCGCACTCCTCTCCTGTACATATTACCCCCACCATACACTCCGCACTCCTCTCCTGTACATATTACCCCCCGCCATATACGCCAAACTCCTCTCCTGTACATATTACCCACCTCCATACATGCAGCACTCCTCTCCTGTACATATAACCCTAACCATACACTTCGCACTCCTCTCCTGTACATATTACCCCCCGCCATACACGCTGCACTCCTCTCTTGTACATATTACCCACCTCCATACACTCCGCACTCCTCTCCTGTACATATTACCCCCACCATACACTCCACACTCCTCTCCTGTACATATTACCCACCTCCATACACTCTGCACTCCTCTCCTGTACATATTACCCCCCGCCATACACGCCGCACTCCTCTCCTGTACATATTACCCCCCGCCATACACTCCACACTCCTCTCCTGTACATATTACCCCCCGCCATACACGCCGCACTCCTCTCCTGTACATATTACTCACCTCCATACACTCCGCACTACTCTCCTGTACATATTACCCCCACCATACACTCCACACTCCTCTCCTGTACATATTACCCACCTCCATACACTCTGCACTCCTCTCCTGTACATATTACCCACCTCCATACACTACGCACTCCTCTCCTGTACATATTACCCCCACCATACACTCCACACTCCTCTCCTGTACATATTACCCACCTCCATACACTCCGCACTCCTCTTCTGTACATATTACTCCCACCATACACTTCACACTCCTCTCCTGTACATATTACCCACCTCCATACACTCTGCACTCCTCTCCTGTACATATTACCCCCACCATACACTCTGCACTCCTCTCCTGTACATATTACCCACCTCCATACACTCTGCACTCTCTCCTGTACATATTACCCACCTCCATGCACTCCGCACTCCTCTCCTGTACATATTACCCCCCGCCATACATGCCCCACTCCTTTACTGTACATATTATCCCCACCATACACTCCGCACTCCTCTCCTGTGCATATTACCCACATCCATACACGCCGCACTCCTCTCCTGTACATATTACCCCCACCATACACTCCGCACTTTTCTCCTGTACATATTATCACCCGCCATACACGCCGCACTTCTCTCCTGTACATATAACCCTAACCATACACTCCGCACTCCTCTCCTGTACATATTACCTGCCGCCATAGACGCCGCACTCCTCTACTGTACATATAACCCTAACCATACACTCCGCACTCCTCTCCTGTACATATTACCCGCCGCCATACACGCCGCACTCCTCTACTGTACATATTACCCACCTCCATACACTCCGCACTCCTCTCCTGTACATATTACCTCCACCATACACTCCACACTCCTCTCCTGTACATATTACCCACCTCCATACACTCTGCACTCCTCTCCTGTACATATTACCCACCTCCATACACTCCGCACTCCTCTCCTGTACATATTACCCACCTCCATACACTCGGCACTCCTCTCCTGTACATATTACCCCCCGCCATACACGCCGCACTCCTCTCCTGTACATATTACCCCCACCATACACTCCGCACTCCTCTCCTGTACATATTACCCCCCGCCATACACGCCGCACTCCTCTCCTGTACATATTACCCACCTCCATACACGCCGCACTCCTCTCCTGTACAGATTTACCCACCTCCATACACTCCGCACTCCTCTCCTGTACATACTACCCACCTTTATACACTCCACACTCCTCTCCTGTACATATTACCCCCACCATACACTCCACACTCCTCTCCTGTACATATTACCCACCTCCATACACGCCGCACTCCTCTCCTGTACATATTACCCCCACCATACACTCCGCACTCCTCTCCTGTACATATTACCCCCCGCCATATACGCCGAACTCCTCTCCTGTACATATTACCCACCTCCATACATGCAGCACTCCTCTCCTGTACATATTTCCCCCACCATACACTCCACACTCCTCTCCTGTACATATTACCCACCTCCATACACTCTGCACTCCTCTCCTGTACATATTACCCCCCGCCATACACGCCGCACTCCTCTCCTGTACATATTCCCCCCTCCGCCATACACTCCACACTCCTCTCCTGTACATATTACCCCCGCCATACACTCCGCACTCCTCTCCTGTACATATTACCCCCGCCATACAAGCCGCACTCCTCTCCTGTACATATTACCCCCCGCCATACACGCCGCACTCCTCTCCTGTACATATTACCCCCCGCCATACACTCCGCACTCCTCTCCTGTACATATTACCCCCGCCATACAAGCCGCACTCCTCTCCTGTACATATTACTCACCTCCATACACTCCGCACTCCTCTCCTGTACATATTACCCCCACCATACACTCCACACTCCTCTCCTGTACATATTACCCACCTCCATACACTCTGCACTCCTCTCCTGTACATATTACCCACCTCCATACACTCCGCACTCCTCTTCTGTACATATTACCCCCACAATACACTCCACACTACTCTCCTGTACATATTACCCACCTCCATACACTCTGCACTCCTCTCCTGTACATATTACCCCCACCATACACTCCGCACTCCTCTCCTGTACATATTACCCACCTCCATACACTCCGCACTCCTCTCCTGTACATATTACCCCCCGCCATACATGCCGCACTCCTTTACTGTACATATTATCCCCACCATACACTCCGCACTCCTCTCCTGTGCATATTACTCCCCGCCATACACAAGGTAATTCTCTCCTGTACATATTACCCACCTCCATACACGCCGCACTCCTCTCCTGTACATATTACCCCCACCATACACTCCGCACTCCTCTCCTGTACATATTACCCCCGCCATACACGCCGCACTCCTCTACTGTACATATTACCCACCTCCATACACGCCGCACTCCTCTCCTGTACAGATTTACCCACCTCCATACACTCCGCACTCCTCTCCTGTACATACTACCCACCTTTATACACTCCACACTCCTCTTCGGTACATATTACCCCCACCATACACTCCACACTCCTCTCCTGTACATATTACCCACCTCCATACACGCCGCACTCCTCTCCTGTACATATTACCCCCACCATACACTCCGCACTCCTCTCCTGTACATATTACCCCCCGCCATATACGCCGAACTCCTCTCCTGTACATATTACCCACCTCCATACATGCAGCACTCCTCTCCTGTACATATAACCCTAACCATACACTTCGCACTCCTCTCCTGTACATATTACCCCCCGCCATACACGCCGCACTCCTCTCCTGTACATATTACCCACCTCCATACACTCCGCACTCCTCTCCTGTACATATTACCCCCACCATACACTCCACACTCCTCTCCTGTACATATTACCCACCTCCATACACGCCGCACTCCTCTCCTGTACAGATTTACCCACCTCCATACACTCCGCACTCCTCTCCTGTACATACTACCCACCTTTATACACTCCACACTCCTCTTCGGTACATATTACCCCCACCATACACTCCACACTCCTCTCCTGTACATATTACCCACCTCCATACACGCCGCACTCCTCTCCTGTACATATTACTCCCACCATACACTCCGCACTCCTCTCCTGTACATATTACCCCCCGCCATATACGCCGAACTCCTCTCCTGTACATATTACCCACCTCCATACATGCAGCACTCCTCTCCTGTACATATAACCCTAACCATACACTTCGCACTCCTCTCCTGTACATATTACCCCCCGCCATACACGCCGCACTCCTCTCCTGTACAATATTACCCACCTCCATACACTCCGCACTCCTCTCCTGTACATATTACCCCCACCATACACTCCACACTCCTCTCCTGTACATATTACCCACCTCCATACACTCTGCACTCCTCTCCTGTACATATTACCCCCCGCCATACACGCCGCACTCCTATCCTCTACATATTACCCCCCCGCCATACACTCCACACTCCTCTCCTGTACATATTACCCCCACCATACACTCCGCACTCCTCTCCTGTACATATTACCCCCGCCATACAAGCCGCACTCCTCTCCTGTACATATTACTCACCTCCATACACTCCGCACTCCTCTCCTGTACATATTACCCCCCGCCATACATGCCGCACTCCTTTACTGTACATATTATCCCCACCATACACTCCACACTCCTCTCCTGTACATATTACCCACCTCCATACACTCTGCACTCCTCTCCTGTACATATTACCCACCTCCATACACTCCGCACTCCTCTTCTGTACATATTACCCCCACCATACACTCCACACTACTCTCCTGTACATATTACCCACCTCCATACACTCTGCACTCCTCTCCTGTACATATTAGCCCCACCATACACTCCGCACTCCTCTCCTGTACATATTACCCACCTCCATACACTCCGCACTCCCCTCCTGTACATATTACCCCCCGCCATACATGCCGCACTCCTTTACTGTACATATTATCCCCACCATACACTCCGCACTCCTCTCCTGTGCATATTACCCCCCGCCATACACGAGGTAATCCTCTCCTGTACATATTACCCACCTCCATACACGCCGCACTCCTCTCCTGTACATATTACCCCCACCATACACTCCGCACTCCTCTCCTGTACATATTACCCCCGCCATACACGCCGCACTCCTCTACTGTACATATTACCCACCTCCATACACTCCGCACTCCTCTCCTGTACATATTACCTCCACCATACACTCCACACTCCTCTCCTGTACATATTACCCACCTCCATACACTCTGCACTCCTCTCCTGTACATATTACCCACCTCCATACACTCCGCACTCCTCTTCTGTTCATATTACCCCCACCATACACTCCACACTCCTCTCCTGTACATATTACCCACCTCCATACACTCCACACTCCTCTTCTGTACATATTACCCCCACCATACACTCCACACTCCTCTCCTGTACATATTACCCACCTCCATACACTCTGCACTCCTCTCCTGTACATATTACCCACCTCCATACACTCCGCACTCCTCTCCTGTACATACTACCCACCTTTATACACTCCACACTCTTCTTCGGTACATATTACCCCCACCATACACTCCACACTCCTCTCCTGTATATATTACCCACCTCCATACACGCCGCACTCCTCTCCTGTACATATTACCCCCACCATACACTCCGCACTCCTCTCCTGTACATATTACCCCCCGCCATATACGCCAAACTCCTCTCCTGTACATATTACCCACCTCCATACATGCAGCACTCCTCTCCTGTACATATAACCCTAACCATACACTTCGCACTCCTCTCCTGTACATATTACCCCCCGCCATACACGCTGCACTCCTCTCTTGTACATATTACCCACCTCCATACACTCCGCACTCCTCTCCTGTACATATTACCCCCACCATACACTCCACACTCCTCTCCTGTACATATTACCCACCTCCATACACTCTGCACTCCTCTCCTGTACATATTACCCCCCGCCATACACGCCGCACTCCTCTCCTGTACATATTACCCCCCGCCATACACTCCACACTCCTCTCCTGTACATATTACCCCCCGCCATACACGCCGCACTCCTCTCCTGTACATATTACTCACCTCCATACACTCCGCACTACTCTCCTGTACATATTACCCCCACCATACACTCCACACTCCTCTCCTGTACATATTACCCACCTCCATACACTCTGCACTCCTCTCCTGTACATATTACCCACCTCCATACACTACGCACTCCTCTCCTGTACATATTACCCCCACCATACACTCCACACTCCTCTCCTGTACATATTACCCACCTCCATACACTCCGCACTCCTCTTCTGTACATATTACTCCCACCATACACTTCACACTCCTCTCCTGTACATATTACCCACCTCCATACACTCTGCACTCCTCTCCTGTACATATTACCCCCACCATACACTCTGCACTCCTCTCCTGTACATATTACCCACCTCCATACACTCTGCACTCTCTCCTGTACATATTACCCACCTCCATGCACTCCGCACTCCTCTCCTGTACATATTACCCCCCGCCATACATGCCCCACTCCTTTACTGTACATATTATCCCCACCATACACTCCGCACTCCTCTCCTGTGCATATTACCCACATCCATACACGCCGCACTCCTCTCCTGTACATATTACCCCCACCATACACTCCGCACTTTTCTCCTGTACATATTATCACCCGCCATACACGCCGCACTTCTCTCCTGTACATATAACCCTAACCATACACTCCGCACTCCTCTCCTGTACATATTACCTGCCGCCATAGACGCCGCACTCCTCTACTGTACATATAACCCTAACCATACACTCCGCACTCCTCTCCTGTACATATTACCCGCCGCCATACACGCCGCACTCCTCTACTGTACATATTACCCACCTCCATACACTCCGCACTCCTCTCCTGTACATATTACCTCCACCATACACTCCACACTCCTCTCCTGTACATATTACCCACCTCCATACACTCTGCACTCCTCTCCTGTACATATTACCCACCTCCATACACTCCGCACTCCTCTCCTGTACATATTACCCACCTCCATACACTCGGCACTCCTCTCCTGTACATATTACCCCCCGCCATACACGCCGCACTCCTCTCCTGTACATATTACCCCCACCATACACTCCGCACTCCTCTCCTGTACATATTACCCCCCGCCATACACGCCGCACTCCTCTCCTGTACATATTACCCACCTCCATACACGCCGCACTCCTCTCCTGTACAGATTTACCCACCTCCATACACTCCGCACTCCTCTCCTGTACATACTACCCACCTTTATACACTCCACACTCCTCTCCTGTACATATTACCCCCACCATACACTCCACACTCCTCTCCTGTACATATTACCCACCTCCATACACGCCGCACTCCTCTCCTGTACATATTACCCCCACCATACACTCCGCACTCCTCTCCTGTACATATTACCCCCCGCCATATACGCCGAACTCCTCTCCTGTACATATTACCCACCTCCATACATGCAGCACTCCTCTCCTGTACATATTTCCCCCACCATACACTCCACACTCCTCTCCTGTACATATTACCCACCTCCATACACTCTGCACTCCTCTCCTGTACATATTACCCCCCGCCATACACGCCGCACTCCTCTCCTGTACATATTCCCCCCTCCGCCATACACTCCACACTCCTCTCCTGTACATATTACCCCCGCCATACACTCCGCACTCCTCTCCTGTACATATTACCCCCGCCATACAAGCCGCACTCCTCTCCTGTACATATTACCCCCCGCCATACACGCCGCACTCCTCTCCTGTACATATTACCCCCCGCCATACACTCCGCACTCCTCTCCTGTACATATTACCCCCGCCATACAAGCCGCACTCCTCTCCTGTACATATTACTCACCTCCATACACTCCGCACTCCTCTCCTGTACATATTACCCCCACCATACACTCCACACTCCTCTCCTGTACATATTACCCACCTCCATACACTCTGCACTCCTCTCCTGTACATATTACCCACCTCCATACACTCCGCACTCCTCTTCTGTACATATTACCCCCACAATACACTCCACACTACTCTCCTGTACATATTACCCACCTCCATACACTCTGCACTCCTCTCCTGTACATATTACCCCCACCATACACTCCGCACTCCTCTCCTGTACATATTACCCACCTCCATACACTCCGCACTCCTCTCCTGTACATATTACCCCCCGCCATACATGCCGCACTCCTTTACTGTACATATTATCCCCACCATACACTCCGCACTCCTCTCCTGTGCATATTACTCCCCGCCATACACAAGGTAATTCTCTCCTGTACATATTACCCACCTCCATACACGCCGCACTCCTCTCCTGTACATATTACCCCCACCATACACTCCGCACTCCTCTCCTGTACATATTACCCCCGCCATACACGCCGCACTCCTCTACTGTACATATTACCCACCTCCATACACGCCGCACTCCTCTCCTGTACAGATTTACCCACCTCCATACACTCCGCACTCCTCTCCTGTACATACTACCCACCTTTATACACTCCACACTCCTCTTCGGTACATATTACCCCCACCATACACTCCACACTCCTCTCCTGTACATATTACCCACCTCCATACACGCCGCACTCCTCTCCTGTACATATTACCCCCACCATACACTCCGCACTCCTCTCCTGTACATATTACCCCCCGCCATATACGCCGAACTCCTCTCCTGTACATATTACCCACCTCCATACATGCAGCACTCCTCTCCTGTACATATAACCGTAACCATACACTTCGCACTCCTCTCCTGTACATATTACCCCCCGCCATACACGCCGCACTCCTCTCCTGTACATATTACCCACCTCCATACACTCCGCACTCCTCTCCTGTACATATTACCCCCACCATACACTCCACACTCCTCTCCTGTACATATTACCCACCTCCATACACGCCGCACTCCTCTCCTGTACAGATTTACCCACCTCCATACACTCCGCACTCCTCTCCTGTACATACTACCCACCTTTATACACTCCACACTCCTCTTCGGTACATATTACCCCCACCATACACTCCACACTCCTCTCCTGTACATATTACCCACCTCCATACACGCCGCACTCCTCTCCTGTACATATTACTCCCACCATACACTCCGCACTCCTCTCCTGTACATATTACCCCCCGCCATATACGCCGAACTCCTCTCCTGTACATATTACCCACCTCCATACATGCAGCACTCCTCTCCTGTACATATAACCCTAACCATACACTTCGCACTCCTCTCCTGTACATATTACCCCCCGCCATACACGCCGCACTCCTCTCCTGTACAATATTACCCACCTCCATACACTCCACACTCCTCTCCTGTACATATTACCCCCACCATACACTCCACACTCCTCTCCTGTACATATTACCCACCTCCATACACTCTGCACTCCTCTCCTGTACATATTACCCCCCGCCATACACGCCGCACTCCTATCCTCTACATATTACCCCCCCGCCATACACTCCACACTCCTCTCCTGTACATATTACCCCCACCATACACTCCGCACTCCTCTCCTGTACATATTACCCCCGCCATACAAGCCGCACTCCTCTCCTGTACATATTACTCACCTCCATACACTCCGCACTCCTCTCCTGTACATATTACCCCCCGCCATACATGCCGCACTCCTTTACTGTACATATTATCCCCACCATACACTCCACACTCCTCTCCTGTACATATTACCCACCTCCATACACTCTGCACTCCTCTCCTGTACATATTACCCACCTCCATACACTCCGCACTCCTCTTCTGTACATATTACCCCCACCATACACTCCACACTACTCTCCTGTACATATTACCCACCTCCATACACTCTGCACTCCTCTCCTGTACATATTAGCCCCACCATACACTCCGCACTCCTCTCCTGTACATATTACCCACCTCCATACACTCCGCACTCCCCTCCTGTACATATTACCCCCCGCCATACATGCCGCACTCCTTTACTGTACATATTATCCCCACCATACACGCCGCACTCCTCTCCTGTGCATATTACCCCCCGCCATACACGAGGTAATCCTCTCCTGTACATATTACCCACCTCCATACACGCCGCACTCCTCTCCTGTACATATTACCCCCACCATACACTCCGCACTCCTCTCCTGTACATATTACCCCCGCCATACACTCTGCACTCCTCTCCTGTACATATTACCCACCTCCATACACTCCGCACTCCTCTTCTGTTCATATTACCCCCACCATACACTCCACACTCCTCTCCTGTACATATTACCCACCTCCATACACTCCACACTCCTCTTCTGTACATATTACCCCCACCATACACTCCACACTCCTCTCCTGTACATATTACCCACCTCCATACACTCTGCACTCCTCTCCTGTACATATTACCCACCTCCATACACTCCGCACTCCTCTCCTGTACATACTACCCACCTTCATACACTCCGCACTTCTCTCCTGTACATATTACCCCCACCATACACTCCACACTCCTCTCCTGTACATATTACCCACCTCCATACACTCTGCACTCCTCTCCTGTACATATTACCCAGCTCCATACACCCTGCACTTCTCTCCTGTACATATTACCCCCACCATACACTCCACACTCCTCTCCTGTACATATTACCCACCTCCATACACTCCGCACTCCTCTTCTGTACATATTACCCCCACCATACACTCCACACTCCTCTCCTGTACATATTACCCACCTCCATACACTCTGCACTCCTCTCCTGTACATATTACCCACCTCCATACACTCTGCACTTCTCTCCTGTACATATTACCCCCACCATACACTCCACACTCCTCTCCTGTACATATTACCCACCTCCATACACTCCGCACTCCTCTTCTGTACATATTACCCCCACCATACACTCCACACTCCTCTCCTGTACATATTACCCACCTCCATACACTCTGCACTCCTCTCCTGTACATATTACCCCCACCATACACTCCGCACTCCTCTCCTGTACATATTACCCACCTCCATACACTCCGCACTCCTCTCCTGTACACATTTACCCACCTCCATACACTCCGCACTCCTCTACTGTACATACTACCCACCTTCATACACTCCGCACTCCTCTCCTGTACATATTACCCCCACCATACACTCTGCACTCCTCTCCTGTACATATTACCCACCTCCATACACGCCGCACTCCTCTCCTGTACATATTACCCCCACCTTACACTCCGCACTCCTCTCCTGTACAGATTTACCCACCTCCATACACTCCGCACTCCTCTCCTGTACATACTACCCACCTTCATACACTCCACACTCCTCTACTGTACATATTACCCCCACCATACACTCCTCTCCTGTACATATTACCCACCTCCATACACTCCGCACTCCTCTCCTGTACATATTACCTCCACCATACACTCCACACTCCTCTCCTGTACATATTATCCACCTCCATACACTCTGCACTCCTCTCCTGTACATATTACCCCCACCATACACTCTGCACTCCTCTCCTCTCCTGTACATATTACCCACCTCCATACACTCTGCACTCCTCTCCTGTACATATTACCCCCACCATACACTCCGCACTCCTCTCCTGTACATATTACCCCCCGCCATATACGCCGAACTCCTCTCCTGTACATATTACCCACCTCCATACATGCAGCACTCCTCTCCTGTACATATAACCCTAACCATACACTTCGCACTCCTCTCCTGTACATATTACCCCCCGCCATACACGCCGCACTCCTCTCCTGTACATATTACCCACCTCCATACACTCCGCACTCCTCTCCTGTACATATTACCCCCACCATACACTCCACACTCCTCTCCTGTACATATTACCCACCTCCATACACGCCGCACTCCTCTCCTGTACAGATTTACCCACCTCCATACACTCCGCACTCCTCTCCTGTACATACTACCCACCTTTATACACTCCACACTCCTCTTCGGTACATATTACCCCCACCATACACTCCACACTCCTCTCCTGTACATATTACCCACCTCCATACACGCCGCACTCCTCTCCTGTACATATTACTCCCACCATACACTCCGCACTCCTCTCCTGTACATATTACCCCCCGCCATATACGCCGAACTCCTCTCCTGTACATATTATCCACCTCCATACATGCAGCACTCCTCTCCTGTACATATAACCCTAACCATACACTTCGCACTCCTCTCCTGTACATATTACCCCCCGCCATACACGCCGCACTCCTCTCCTGTACAATATTACCCACCTCCATACACTCCGCACTCCTCTCCTGTACATATTACCCCCACCATACACTCCACACTCCTCTCCTGTACATATTACCCCCCCGCCATACACTCCACACTCCTCTCCTGTACATATTACCCCGCCATACACTCCGCACTCCTCTCCTGTACATATTACCCCCGCCATACAAGCCGCACTCCTCTCCTGTACATATTACTCACCTCCATACACTCCGCACTCCTCTCCTGTACATATTACCCACCTCCATACACTCCGCACTCCTCTTCTGTACATATTACCCCCACCATACACTCCACACTACTCTCCTGTACATATTACCCACCTCCATACACTCTGCACTCCTCTCCTGTACATATTAGCCCCACCATACACTCCGCACTCCTCTCCTGTACATATTACCCACCTCCATACACTCCGCACTCCTCTCCTGTACATATTACCCCCCGCCATACATGCCGCACTCCTTTACTGTACATATTATCCCCACCATACACTCCGCACTCCTCTCCTGTGCATATTACCCCCCGCCATACACGAGGTAATCCTCTCCTGTACATATTACCCACCTCCATACACGCCGCACTCCTCTCCTGTACATATTACCCCCACCATACACTCCGCACTCCTCTCCTGTACATATTACCCCCGCCATACACGCCGCACTCCTCTACTGTACATATTACCCACCTCCATACACGCCGCACTCCTCTCCTGTACAGATTTACCCACCTCCATACACTCCGCACTCCTCTCCTGTACATACTACCCACCTTTATACACTCCACACTCCTCTTCGGTACATATTACCCCCACCATACACTCCACACTCCTCTCCTGTACATATTACCCACCTCCATACACGCCGCACTCCTCTCCTGTACATATTACCCCCACCATACACTCCGCACTCCTCTCCTGTACATATTACCCCCCGCCATATACGCCGAACTCCTCTCCTGTACATATTACCCACCTCCATACATGCAGCACTCCTCTCCTGTACATATAACCCTAACCATACACTTCGCACTCCTCTCCTGTACATATTACCCCCCGCCATACACGCTGCACTCCTCTCTTGTACATATTACCCACCTCCATACACTCCGCACTCCTCTCCTGTACATATTACCCCCACCATACACTCCACACTCCTCTCCTGTACATATTACCCACCTCCATACACGCCGCACTCCTCTCCTGTACAGATTTACCCACCTCCATACACTCCGCACTCCTCTCCTGTACATACTACCCACCTTTATACACTCCACACTCCTCTTCGGTACATATTACCCCCACCATACACTCCACACTCCTCTCCTGTACATATTACCCACCTCCATACACGCCGCACTCCTCTCCTGTACATATTACCCCCACCATACACTCCGCACTCCTCTCCTGTACATATTACCCCCCGCCATATACGCCGAACTCCTCTCCTGTACATATTACCCACCTCCATACATGCAGCACTCCTCTCCTGTACATATAACCCTAACCATACACTTCGCACTCCTCTCCTGTACATATTACCCCCCGCCATACACGCCGCACTCCTCTCCTGTACATATTACCCACCTCCATACACTCCGCACTCCTCTCCTGTACATATTACCCCCACCATACACTCCACACTCCTCTCCTGTACATATTACCCACCTCCATACACTCTGCACTCCTCTCCTGTACATATTACCCCCCGCCATACACGCCGCACTCCTCTCCTGTACATATTACCCCCCGCCATACACTCCACACTCCTCTCCTGTACATATTACCCCCCGCCATACACGCCGCACTCCTCTCCTGTACATATTACTCACCTCCATACACTCCGCACTCCTCTCCTGTACATATTACCCCCACCATACACTCCACACTCCTCTCCTGTACATATTACCCACCTCCATACACTCTGCACTCCTCTCCTGTACATATTACCCCCCGCCATACACGCCGCACTCCTCTCCTGTACATATTACCCCCCGCCATACACTCCACACTCCTCTCCTGTACATATTACCCCCCGCCATACACGCCGCACTCCTCTCCTGTACATATTACTCACCTCCATACACTCCGCACTACTCTCCTGTACATATTACCCCCACCATACACTCCACACTCCTCTCCTGTACATATTACCCACCTCCATACACTCCGCACTCCTCTTCTGTACATATTACTCCCACCATACACTTCACACTCCTCTCCTGTACATATTACCCACCTCCATACACTCTGCACTCCTCTCCTGTACATATTACCCCCACCATACACTCTGCACTCCTCTCCTGTACATATTACCCACCTCCATACACTCTGCACTCTCTCCTGTACATATTACCCACCTCCATGCACTCCGCACTCCTCTCCTGTACATATTACCCCCCGCCATACATGCCCCACTCCTTTACTGTACATATTATCCCCACCATACACTCCGCACTCCTCTCCTGTGCATATTACCCACATCCATACACGCCGCACTCCTCTGCTGTACATATTACCCCCACCATACACTCCGCACTTTTCTCCTGTACATATTATCACCCGCCATACACGCCGCACTTCTCTCCTGTACATATAACCCTAACCATACACTCCGCACTCCTCTCCTGTACATATTACCCGCCGCCATACACGCCGCACTCCTCTACTGTACATATTACCCACCTCCATACACTCCGCACTCCTCTCCTGTACATATTACCTCCACCATACACTCCACACTCCTCTCCTGTACATATTACCCACCTCCATACACTCTGCACTCCTCTCCTGTACATATTACCCACCTCCATACACTCCGCACTCCTCTCCTGTACATATTACCCACCTCCATACACTCGGCACTCCTCTCCTGTACATATTACCCCCCGCCATACACGCCGCACTCCTCTCCTGTACATATTACCCCCACCATACACTCCGCACTCCTCTCCTGTACATATTACCCCCCGCCATACACGCCGCACTCCTCTCCTGTACATATTACCCACCTCCATACACGCCGCACTCCTCTCCTGTACAGATTTACCCACCTCCATACACTCCGCACTCCTCTCCTGTACATACTACCCACCTTTATACACTCCACACTCCTCTCCTGTACATATTACCCCCACCATACACTCCACACTCCTCTCCTGTACATATTACCCACCTCCATACACGCCGCACTCCTCTCCTGTACATATTACCCCCACCATACACTCCGCACTCCTCTCCTGTACATATTACCCCCCGCCATATACGCCGAACTCCTCTCCTGTACATATTACCCACCTCCATACATGCAGCACTCCTCTCCTGTACATATAACCCTAACCATACACTTCGCACTCCTCTCCTGTACATATTACCCCCCGCCATACACGCCAAACTCCTCTCCTGTACATATTACCCACCTCCATACACTCCGCACTCCTCTCCTGTACATATTTCCCCCACCATACACTCCACACTCCTCTCCTGTACATATTACCCACCTCCATACACTCTGCACTCCTCTCCTGTACATATTACCCCCCGCCATACACGCCGCACTCCTCTCCTGTACATATTCCCCCCTCCGCCATACACTCCACACTCCTCTCCTGTACATATTACCCCCGCCATACACTCCGCACTCCTCTCCTGTACATATTACCCCCGCCATACAAGCCGCACTCCTCTCCTGTACATATTACTCACCTCCATACACTCCGCACTCCTCTCCTGTACATATTACCCCCACCATACACTCCACAATCCTCTCCTGTACATATTACCCACCTCCATATACTCTGCACTACTCTCCTGTACATATTACCCACCTCCATACACTCCGCACTCCTCTTCTGTACATATTACCCCCACCATACACTCCACACTCTTCTCCTGTACATATTACCCACCCCTATACACTCTGCACTCCTCTCCTGTACATATTACCCCCACCATACACTCCGCACTCCTCTCCTGTACATATTACCCACCTCCATACACTCCGCACTCCTCTCCTGTACATATTACCCCCCGCCATACATGCCGCACTCCTTTACTGTACATATTATCCCCACCATACACTCCGCACTCCTCTCCTCTGCATATTACCCCCCGCCATACACGAGGTAATCCTCTCCTGTACATATTACCCACCTCCATACACGCCGCACTCCTCTCCTGTACATATTACCCCCACCATACACTCCACACTTTTCTCCTGTACATATTATCCCCCGCCATACACGCCGCACTCCTCTCCTGTACATATAACCCTAACCATACACTCCGCACTCCTCTCCTGTACATATTACCCCCGCCATACACGCCGCACTCCTCTACTGTACATATTACCCACCTCCATACACTCCGCACTCCTCTCCTGTACATATTACCTCCACCATACACTCCACACTCCTCTCCTGTACATATTACCCACCTCCATACACTCTGCACTCCTCTCCTGTACATATTACCCACCTCCATACACTCCGCACTCCTCTCCTGTACATATTACCCACCTCCATACACCCCACACTCCTCTTCTGTACATATTACCCCCCGCCATATACGCCGAACTCCTCTCCTGTACATATTACCCACCTCCATACACTTCGCACTCCTCTCCTGTACATATAACCCTAACCATACACTTCGCACTCCTCTCCTGTACATATTACCCCCCGCCATACACGCCGCACTCCTCTCCTGTACATATTACCCACCTCCATACACTCCGCACTCCTCTCCTGTACATATTACCCCCACCATACACTCCACACTCCTCTCCTGTACATATTACCCACCTCCATACACTCTGCACTCCTCTCCTGTACATATTACCCCCCGCCATACACGCCGCACTCCTATCCTATACATATTACCCCCCGCCATACACTCCACACTCCTCTCCTGTACATATTACCCCCGCCATACACTCCGCACTCCTCTCCTGTACATATTACCCCCGCCATACAAGCCGCACTCCTCTCCTGTACATATTACTCACCTCCATACACTCCGCACTCCTCTCCTGTACATATTACCCCCACCATACACTCCACACTCCTCTCCTGTACATATTACCCACCTCCATACACTCTGCACTCCTCTCCTGTACATATTACCCACCTCCATACACTCCGCACTCCTCTTCTGTACATATTACCCCCACAATACACTCCACACTCCTCTCCTGTACATATTACTCACCTCCATACACTCCGCACTACTCTCCTGTACATATTACCCCCACCATACACTCCACACTCCTCTCCTGTACATATTACCCACCTCCATACACTCTGCACTCCTCTCCTGTACATATTACCCACCTCCATACACTCCGCACTCCTCTCCTGTACATATTACCCCCACCATACACTCCACACTCCTCTCCTGTACATATTACCCACCTCCATACACTCCGCACTCCTCTTCTGTACATATTACTCCCACCATACACTTCACACTCCTCTCCTGTACATATTACCCACCTCCATACACTCTGCACTCCTCTCCTGTACATATTACCCCCACCATACACTCTGCACTCCTCTCCTGTACATATTACCCCCCGCCATACACGCCGCACTCCTCTACTGTACATATTACCCACCTCCATACACTCCGCACTCCTCTCCTGTACATATTACCTCCACCATACACTCCACACTCCTCTCCTGTACATATAACCCTAACCATACCCTCCGCACTCCTCTCCTGTACATATTACCCCCCGCCATACACGCCGCACTCCTCTACTGTACATATTACCCACCTCCATACACTCCGCACTCCTCTCCTGTACATATTACCTCCACCATACACTCCACACTCCTCTCCTGTACATATTACCCACCTCCATACACTCTGCACTCCTCTCCTGTACATATTACCCACCTCCATACACTCCGCACTCCTCTTCTGTACATATTACCCCCACCATACACTCCACACTCCTCTCCTGTACATATTACCCACCTCCATACACCCCACACTCCTCTTCTGTACATATTACCCCCCGCCATATACGCCGAACTCCTCTCCTGTACATATTACCCACCTCCATACACTTCGCACTCCTCTCCTGTACATATAACCCTAACCATACACTTCGCACTCCTCTCCTGTACATATTACCCCCCGCCATACACGCCGCACTCCTCTCCTGTACATATTACCCACCTCCATACACTCCGCACTCCTCTCCTGTACATATTACCCCCACCATACACTCCACACTCCTCTCCTGTACATATTACCCACCTCCATACACTCTGCACTCCTCTCCTGTACATATTACCCCCCGCCATACACGCCGCACTCCTATCCTGTACATATTACCCCCCCCGCCATACACTCCACACTCCTCTCCTGTACATATTACCCCCGCCATACACTCCGCACTCCTCTCCTGTACATATTACCCCCGCCATACAAGCCGCACTCCTCTCCTGTACATATTACTCACCTCCATACACTCCGCACTCCTCTCCTGTACATATTACCCCCACCATACACTCCACACTCCTCTCCTGTACATATTACCCACCTCCATACACTCTGCACTCCTCTCCTGTACATATTACCCACCTCCATACACTCCGCACTCCTCTTCTGTACATATTACCCCCACAATACACTCCACACTACTCTCCTGTACATATTACCCCCCGCCATACATGCCGCACTCCTTTACTGTACATATTATCCCCACCATACACTCCGCACTCCTCTCCTGTGCATATTACCCCCCGCCATACACGAGGTAATCCTCTCCTGTACATATTACCCACCTCCATACACGCCGCACTCCTCTCCTGTACATATTACCCCCACCATACACTCCACACTTTTCTCCTGTACATATTATCCCCCGCCATACACGCCGAACTCCTCTCCTGTACATATTACCCACCTCCATACATGCAGCACTTCTCTCCTGTACATATAACCCTAACCATACACTTCGCACTCCTCTCCTGTACATATTACCCCCCGCCATACACGCCGCACTCCTCTCCTGTACATATTACCCACCTCCATACACTCCGCACTCCTCTCCTGTACATATTACCCCCACCATACACTCCACACTCCTCTCCTGTACATATTACCCACCTCCATACACTCTGCACTCCTCTCCTGTACATATTACCCACCTCCATACACTCCGCACTCCTCTTCTGTACATATTACCCCCACCATACACTCCACACTACTCTCCTGTACATATTACCCACCTCCATACACTCTGCACTCCTCTCCTGTACATATTAGCCCCACCATACACTCCGCACTCCTCTCCTGTACATATTACCCACCTCCATACACTCCGCACTCCTCTCCTGTACATATTACCCCCCGCCATACATGCCGCACTCCTTTACTGTACATATTATCCCCACCATACACTCCGCACTCCTCTCCTGTGCATATTACCCCCCGCCATACACGAGGTAATCCTCTCCTGTACATATTACCCACCTCCATACACGCCGCACTCCTCTCCTGTACATATTACCCCCACCATACACTCCGCACTCCTCTCCTGTACATATTACCCCCGCCATACACGCCGCACTCCTCTACTGTACATATTACCCACCTCCATACACGCCGCACTCCTCTCCTGTACAGATTTACCCACCTCCATACACTCCACACTCCTCTCCTGTACATATTACCCACCTCCATACACTCTGCACTCCTCTCCTGTACATATTACCCCCCGCCATACACGCCGCACTCCTCTCCTGTACATATTCCCCCCTCCGCCATACACTCCACACTCCTCTCCTGTACATATTACCCCCGCCATACACTCCGCACTCCTCTCCTGTACATATTACCCCCGCCATACAAGCCGCACTCCTCTCCTGTACATATTACTCACCTCCATACACTCCGCACTCCTCTCCTGTACATATTACCCCCACCATACACTCCACAATCCTCTCCTGTACATATTACCCACCTCCATATACTCTGCACTACTCTCCTGTACATATTACCCACCTCCATACACTCCGCACTCCTCTCCTGTACATATTACCCCCACCATACACTCCACACTCTTCTCCTGTACATATTACCCACCTCCATACACTCTGCACTCCTCTCCTGTACATATTACCCCCACCATACACTCCGCACTCCTCTCCTGTACATATTACCCACCTCCATACACTCCGCACTCCTCTCCTGTACATATTACCCCCCGCCATACATGCCGCACTCCTTTACTGTACATATTATCCCCACCATACACTCCGCACTCCTCTCCTGTGCATATTACCCCCCGCCATACACGAGGTAATCCTCTCCTGTACATATTACCCACCTCCATACACGCCGCACTCCTCTCCTGTACATATTACCCCCACCATACACTCCGCACTTTTCTCCTGTACATATTATCCCCCGCCATACACGCCGCACTCCTCTCCTGTACATATAACCCTAACCATACACTCCGCACTCCTCTCCTGTACATATTACCCCCCGCCATACACGCCGCACTCCTCTACTGTACATATTACCCACCTCCATACACTCCGCACTCCTCTCCTGTACATATTACCTCCACCATACACTCCACACTCCTCTCCTGTACATATTACCCACCTCCATACACTCTGCACTCCTCTCCTGTACATATTACCCACCTCCATACACTCCGCACTCCTCTTCTGTACATATTACCCCCACCATACACTCCACACTCCTCTCCTGTACATATTACCCACCTCCATACACCCCACACTCCTCTTCTGTACATATTACCCCCCGCCATATACGCCAAACTCCTCTCCTGTACATATTACCCACCTCCATACACTTCGCACTCCTCTCCTGTACATATAACCCTAACCATACACTTCGCACTCCTCTCCTGTACATATTACCCCCCGCCATACACGCCGCACTCCTCTCCTGTACATATTACCCCCACCATACACTCCGCACTCCTCTCCTGTACATATTACCCCCGCCATACACGCCGCACTCCTCTACTGTACATATTACCCACCTCCATACACTCCGCACTCCTCTCCTGTACATACTACCCACCTTTATACACTCCACACTCCTCTTCGGTACATATTACCCCACCATACACTCCACACTCCTCTCCTGTACATATTACCCACCTCCATACACGCCGCACTCCTCTCCTGTACATATTACCCCCACCATACACTCCGCACTCCTCTCCTGTACATATTACCCCCCGCCATATACGCCGAACTCCTCTCCTGTACATATTACCCACCTCCATAGATGCAGCACTCCTCTCCTGTACATATAACCCTAACCATACACTTCGCACTCCTCTCCTGTACATATTACCCCCCGCCATACACGCTGCACTCCTCTCTTGTACATATTACCCACCTCCATACACTCCGCACTCCTCTCCTGTACATATTACCCCCACCATACACTCCACACTCCTCTCCTGTACATATTACCCACCTCCATACACGCCGCACTCCTCTCCTGTACATATTACCCCCACCATACACTCCACACTCCTCTCCTGTACATATTACCCACCTCCATACACGCCGCACTCCTCTCCTGTACAGATTTACCCACCTCCATACACTCCGCACTCCTCTCCTGTACATACTACCCACCTTTATACACTCCACACTCCTCTTCGGTACATATTACCCCCACCATACACTCCACACTCCTCTCCTGTACATATTACCCACCTCCATACACGCCGCACTCCTCTCCTGTACATATTACCCCCACCATACACTCCGCACTCCTCTCCTGTACATATTACCCCCGCCATATACGCCGAACTCCTCTCCTGTACATATTACCCACCTCCATACATGCAGCACTCCTCTCCTGTACATATAACCCTAACCATACACTTCGCACTCCTCTCCTGTACATATTACCCCCCGCCATACACGCCGCACTCCTCTCCTGTACATATTACCCACCTCCATACACTCCGCACTCCTCTCCTGTACATGTTACCCCCACCATACACTCCACACTCCTCTCCTGTACATATTACCCACCTCCATACACTCTGCACTCCTCTCCTGTACATATTACCCCCCGCCATACACGCCGCACTCCTCTCCTGTACATATGACCCCCCGCCATACACTCCACACTCCTCTCCTGTACATATTACCCCCCGCCATACACGCCGCACTCCTCTCCTGTACATATTACTCACCTCCATACACTCCGCACTACTCTCCTGTACATATTACCCCCACCATACACTCCACACTCCTCTCCTGTACATATTACCCACCTCCATACACTCTGCACTCCTCTCCTGTACATATTACCCACCTCCATACACTCCGCACTCCTCTCCTGTACATATTACCCCCACCATACACTCCACACTCCTCTCCTGTACATATTACCCACCTCCATACACTCCGCACTCCTCTTCTGTACATATTACCCCCACCATACACTTCACACTCCTCTCCTGTACATATTACCCACCTCCATACACTCTGCACTCTCTCCTGTACATATTACCCACCTCCATGCACTCCGCACTCCTCTCCTGTACATATTACCCCCCGCCATACATGCCGCACTCCTTTACTGTACATATTATCCCCACCATACACTCCGCACTCCTCTCCTGTGCATATTACCCACATCCATACACGCCGCACTCCTCTCCTGTACATATTACCCCCACCATACACTCCACACTTTTCTCCTGTACATATTATCACCTGCCTTACACGCCACACTTCTTTCCTGTACATATAACCCTAACCATACACTCCGCACTCCTCTCCTGTACATATTACCCGCCGCCATACACGCCGCACTCCTCTACTGTACATATTACCCACCTCCATACACTCCGCACTCCTCTCCTGTACATATTACCTCCACCATACACTCCACACTCCTCTCCTGTACATATTACCCACCTCCATACACTCTGCACTCCTCTCCTGTACATATTACCCACCTTCATACACTCCGCACTCCTCTCCTGTACATATTACCCACCTCCATACACTCCGCACTCCTCTCCTGTACATATTACCCCCCGCCATACACGCCGCACTCCTCTCCTGTACATATTACCCCCATCATACACTCCGCACTCCTCTCCTGTACATATTACCCCCCGCCATACACGCCGCACTCCTCTCCTGTACATATTACCCACCTCCATACACGCCGCACTCCTCTCCTGTACAGATTTACCCACCTCCATACACTCCGCACTCCTCTCCTGTACATACTACCCACCTTTATACACTCCACACTCCTCTCCTGTACATATTACCCCCACCATACACTCCACACTCCTCTCCTGTACATATTACCCACCTCCATACACGCCGCACTCCTCTCCTGTACATATTACCCCCACCATACACTCCGCACTCCTCTCCTGTACATATTACCCCCCGCCATATACGCCGAACTCCTCTCCTGTACATATAACCCACCTCCATACATGCAGCACTCCTCTCCTGTACATATAACCCTAACCATACACTTCGCACTCCTCTCCTGTACATATTACCCCCCGCCATACACGCCGAACTCCTCTCCTGTACATATTACCCACCTCCATACACTCCGCACTCCTCTCCTGTACATATTTCCCCCACCATACACTCCACACTCCTCTCCTGTACATATTACCCACCTCCATACACTCTGCACTCCTCTCCTGTGCATATTACCCCCCGCCATACACGCCGCACTCCTCTCCTGTACATATTCCCCCCTCCGCCATACACTCCACACTCCTCTCCTGTACATATTACCCCCACCATACACTCCGCACTCCTCTCCTGTACATATTACCCCCGCCATACAAGCCGCACTCCTCTCCTGTACATATTACTCACCTCCATACACTCCGCACTCCTCTCCTGTACATATTACCCCCACCATACACTCCACAATCCTCTCCTGTACATATTACCCACCTCCATATACTCTGCACTACTCTCCTGTACATATTACCCACCTCCATACACTCCGCACTCCTCTTCTGTACATATTACCCCCACCATACACTCCACACTCTTCTCCTGTACATATTACCCACCTCCATACACTCTGCACTCCTCTCCTGTACATATTACCCCCACCATACACTCCGCACTCCTCTCCTGTACATATTACCCACCTCCATACACTCCGCACTCCTCTCCTGTACATATTACCCCCCGCCATACATGCCGCACTCCTTTACTGTACATATTATCCCCACCATACACTCCGCACTCCTCTCCTGTGCATATTACCCCCCGCCATACACGAGGTAATCCTCTCCTGTACATATTACCCACCTCCATACACGCCGCACTCCTCTCCTGTACATATTACCCCCACCATACACTCCACACTTTTCTCCTGTACATATTATCCCCCGCCATACACGCCGCACTCCTCTCCTGTACATATAACCCTAACCATACACTCCGCACTCCTCTCCTGTACATATTACCCCCCACCATACACGCCGCACTCCTCTACTGTACATATTACCCACCTCCATACACTCCGCACTCCTCTCCTGTACATATTACCTCCACCATACACTCCACACTCCTCTCCTGTACATATTACCCACCTCCATACACTCTGCACTCCTCTCCTGTACATATTACCCACCTCCATACACTCAGCACTCCTCTTCTGTACATATTACCCCCACCATACACCCCACACTCCTCTTCTGTACATATTACCCCCCGCCATATACGCCAAACTCCTCTCCTGTACATATTACCCACCTCCATACACTTCGCACTCCTCTCCTGTACATATAACCCTAACCATACACTTCGCACTCCTCTCCTGTACATATTACCCCCCGCCATACACGCCGCACTCCTCTCCTGTACATATTACCCACCTCCATACACTCCGCACTCCTCTCCTGTACATATTACCCCCCGCCATATACGCCAAACTCCTCTCCTGTACATATTACCCACCTCCATAGATGCAGCACTCCTCTCCTGTACATATAACCCTAACCATACACTTCGCACTCCTCTCCTGTACATATTACCCCCCGCCATACACGCTGCACTCCTCTCTTGTACATATTACCCACCTCCATACACTCCGCACTCCTCTCCTGTACATATTACCCACCTCCATACACTCTGCACTCCTCTCCTGTACATATTACCCCCCGCCATACACGCCGCACTCCTATCCTGTACATATTACCCCCCGCCATACACTCCACACTCCTCTCCTGTACATATTACCCCCGCCATACACTCCGCACTCCTCTCCTGTACATATTACCCCCGCCATACAAGCCGCACTCCTCTCCTGTACATATTACCCACCTCCATACACTCCGCACTCCTCTCCTGTACATATTACCCACCTCCATAGATGCAGCACTCCTCTCCTGTACATATAACCGTAACCATACACTTCGCACTCCTCTCCTGTACATATTACCCCCCGCCATACACGCCGCACTCCTCTCCTGTACATATTACCCACCTCCATACACTCCGCACTCCTCTCCTGTACATATTACCCCCACCATACACTCCACACTCCTCTCCTGTACATATTACCCACCTCCATACACGCCGCACTCCTCTCCTGTACAGATTTACCCACCTCCATACACTCCGCACTCCTCTCCTGTACATACTACCCACCTTTATACACTCCACACTCCTCTTCGGTACATATTACCCCCACCATACACTCCACACTCCTCTCCTGTACATATTACCCACCTCCATACACGCCGCACTCCTCTCCTGTACATATTACTCCCACCATACACTCCGCACTCCTCTCCTGTACATATTACCCCCGCCATATACGCCGAACTCCTCTCCTGTACATATTACCCACCTCCATACATGCAGCACTCCTCTCCTGTACATATAACCCTAACCATACACTTCGCACTCCTCTCCTGTACATATTACCCCCCGCCATACACGCCACACTCCTCTCCTGTACAATATTACCCACCTCCATACACTCCGCACTCCTCTCCTGTACATATTACCACCCCTTACACTCCACACTCCTCTCCTGTACATATTACCCACCTCCATACACTCTGCACTCCTCTCCTGTACATATTACCCACCTCCATACACTCCACACTCCTCTTCTGTACATATTACCCCCACCATACACTCCACACTCCTCTCCTGTACATATTACCCACCTCCATACACTCTGCACTCCTCTCCTGTACATATTACCCACCTCCATACACTCCGCACTTCTCTCCTGTACATATTACCCCCACCATACACTCCTCTTCTGTACATATTACCCCCCGCCATATACGCCGAACTCCTCTCCTGTACATATTACCCACCTCCATACATGCAGCACTCCTCTCCTGTACATATAACCCTAACCATACACTTCGCACTCCTCTCCTGTACATATTACCCCCCGCCATACACGCCGCACTCCTATCCTGTACATATTACCCCCCCGCCATACACTCCACACTCCTCTCCTGTACATATTACCCCGCCATACACTCCGCACTCCTCTCCTGTGCATATTACCCCCCGCCATACACGAGGTAATACTCTCCTGTACATATTACCCACCTCCATACACGCCGCACTCCTCTCCTGTACATATTACCCCCACCATACACTCCGCACTCCTCTCCTGTACATATTACCCCCGCCATACACGCCGCACTCCTCTACTGTACATATTACCCACCTCCATACACTCCGCACTCCTCTCCTGTACATATTACCTCCACCATACACTCCACACTCCTCTCCTGCACATATTACCCACCTCCATACACTCTGCACTCCTTTCCTGTACATATTACCCACCTCCATACACTCCGCACTCCTCTTCTGTTCATATTACCCCCACCATACACTCCACACTCCTCTCCTGTACATATTACCCACCTCCATACACTCCACACTCCTCTTCTGTACATATTACCCCCACCATACACTCCACACTCCTCCTGTACATATTACCCACCTCCATACACTCTGCACTCCTCTCCTGTACATATTACCCACCTCCATACACTCCGCACTTCTCTCCTGTACATATTACCCCCACCATACACTCCACACTCCTCTCCTGTACATATTACCCACCTCCATACACTATGCACTCCTCTCCTGTACATATTACCCACCTCCATACACTCCGCACTTCTCTCCTGTACATATTACCCCCACCATACACTCCACACTCCTCTCCTGTACATATTACCCACCTCCATACACTCCGCACTCCTCTTCTGTACATATTACCCCACCATACACTCCACACTCCTCTCCTGTACATATTACCCACCTCCATACACTCTGCACTCCTCTCCTGTACATATTACCCCCACCATACACTCCGCACTCCTCTCCTGTACATATTACCCACCTCCATACACTCCGCACTCCTCTCCTGTACACATTTACCCACCTCCATACACTCCGCACTCCTCTCCTGTACATACTACCCACCTTCATACACTCCACACTCCTCTCCTGTACATATTACCCCCACCATACACTCTGCACTCCTCTCCTGTACATATTACCCACCTCCATACACGCCGCACTCCTCTCCTGTACATATTACCCCCACCATACACTCCGCACTCCTCTCCTGTACAGATTTACCCACCTCCATACACTCCGCACTCCTCTCCTGTACATACTACCCACCTTCATACACTCCACACTCCTCTACTGTACATATTACCCCCACCATACACTCCACACTCCTCTCCTGTACATATTACCCACCTCCATACACTCCGCACTCCTCTCCTGTACATATTACCTCCACCATACACTCCACACTCCTCTCCTGTACATATTACCCACCTCCATACACTCTGCACTCCTCTCCTGTACATATTACCCCCCGCCATACACGCCGCACTCCTATCCTGTACATATTACCCCCCGCCATACACTCCACACTCCTCTCCTGTACATATTACCCCCGCCATACACTCCGCACTCCTCTCCTGTACATATTACCCCCGCCATACAAGCCACACTCCTCTCCTGTACATATTACTCACCTCCATACACTCCGCACTCCTCTCCTGTACATATTACCCCCACCATACACTCCACACTCCTCTCCTGTACATATTACCCACCTCCATACACTCTGCACTCCTCTCCTGTACATATTACCCACCTCCATACACTCCGCACTCCTCTTCTGTACATATTACCCCCACAATACACTCCACACTACTCTCCTGTACATATTACCCACCTCCATACACTCTGCACTCCTCTCCTGTACATATTACCCCCACCATACACTCCGCACTCCTCTCCTGTACATATTACCCACCTCCATACACTCCGCACTCCTCTCCTGTACATATTACCCCCCGCCATACATGCCGCACTCCTTTACTGTACATATTATCCCCACCATACACTCCGCACTCCTCTCCTGTGCATATTACCCCCCGCCATACACGAGGTAATCCTCTCCTGTACATATTACCCACCTCCATACACGCCGCACTCCTCTCCTGTACATATTACCCCCACCATACACTCCGCACTCCTCTCCTGTACATATTACCCCCGCCATACACGCCGCACTCCTCTACTGTACATATTACCCACCTCCATACACTCTGCACTCCTCTCCTGTACATATTACCCACCTCCATACACTCCGCACTCCTCTTCTGTACATATTACCCCCACCATACACTCCACACTCCTCTCCTGTACATATTACCCACCTCCATACACTCCACACTCCTCTTCTGTACATATTACCCCCACCATACACTCCACACTCCTCTCCTGTACATATTACCCACCTCCATACACTCTGCACTCCTCTCCTGTACATATTACCCACCTCCATACACTCCGCACTTCTCTCCTGTACATATTACCCCCACCATACACTCCTCTTCTGTACATATTACCCCCCGCCATATACGCCGAACTCCTCTCCTGTACATATTACCCACCTCCATACATGCAGCACTCCTCTCCTGTACATATAACCCTAACCATACACTTCGCACTCCTCTCCTGTACATATTACCCCCCCGCCATACACGCCGCACTCCTATCCTGTACATATTACCCCCCCGCCATACACTCCACACTCCTCTCCTGTACATATTACCCCGCCATACACTCCGCACTCCTCTCCTGTGCATATTACCCCCCGCCATACACGAGGTAATACTCTCCTGTACATATTACCCACCTCCATACACGCCGCACTCCTCTCCTGTACATATTACCCCCACCATACACTCCGCACTCCTCTCCTGTACATATTACCCCCGCCATACACGCCGCACTCCTCTACTGTACATATTACCCACCTCCATACACTCCGCACTCCTCTCCTGTACATATTACCTCCACCATACACTCCACACTCCTCTCCTGCACATATTACCCACCTCCATACACTCTGCACTCCTTTCCTGTACATATTACCCACCTCCATACACTCCGCACTCCTCTTCTGTTCATATTACCCCCACCATACACTCCACACTCCTCTCCTGTACATATTACCCACCTCCATACACTCCACACTCCTCTTCTGTACATATTACCCCCACCATACACTCCACACTCCTCCTGTACATATTACCCACCTCCATACACTCTGCACTCCTCTCCTGTACATATTACCCACCTCCATACACTCCGCACTTCTCTCCTGTACATATTACCCCCACCATACACTCCACACTCCTCTCCTGTACATATTACCCACCTCCATACACTCTGCACTCCTCTCCTGTACATATTACCCACCTCCATACACTCCGCACTTCTCTCCTGTACATATTACCCCCACCATACACTCCACACTCCTCTCCTGTACATATTACCCACCTCCATACACTCCGCACTCCTCTTCTGTACATATTACCCCACCATACACTCCACACTCCTCTCCTGTACATATTACCCACCTCCATACACTCTGCACTCCTCTCCTGTACATATTACCCCCACCATACACTCCGCACTCCTCTCCTGTACATATTACCCACCTCCATACACTCCGCACTCCTCTCCTGTACACATTTACTCACCTCCATACACTCCGCACTCCTCTCCTGTACATACTACCCACCTTCATACACTCCACACTCCTCTCCTGTACATATTACCCCCACCATACACTCTGCACTCCTCTCCTGTACATATTACCCACCTCCATACACGCCGCACTCCTCTCCTGTACATATTACCCCCACCATACACTCCGCACTCCTCTCCTGTACAGATTTACCCACCTCCATACACTCCGCACTCCTCTCCTGTACATACTACCCACCTTCATACACTCCACACTCCTCTACTGTACATATTACCCCCACCATACACTCCACACTCCTCTCCTGTACATATTACCCACCTCCATACACTAGGTAATCCTCTCCTGTACATATTACCCACCTCCATACACGCCGCACTCCTCTCCTGTACATATTACCCCCACCATACACTCCGCACTCCTCTCCTGTACATATTACCCCCGCCATACACGCCGCACTCCTCTACTGTACATATTACCCACCTCCATACACGCCGCACTCCTCTCCTGTACAGATTTACCCACCTCCATACACTCCGCACTCCTCTCCTGTACATACTACCCACCTTTATACACTCCACACTCCTCTTCGGTACATATTACCCCCACCATACACTCCACACTCCTCTCCTGTACATATTACCCACCTCCATACACGCCGCACTCCTCTCCTGTACATATTACCCCCACCATACACTCCGCACTCCTCTCCTGTACATATTACCCCCCGCCATATACGCCGAACTCCTCTCCTGTACATATTACCCACCTCCATACATGCAGCACTCCTCTCCTGTACATATAACCCTAACCATACACTTCGCACTCCTCTCCTGTACATATTACCCCCCGCCATACACGCTGCACTCCTCTCTTGTACATATTACCCACCTCCATACACTCCGCACTCCTCTCCTGTACATATTACCCCCACCATACACTCCACACTCCTCTCCTGTACATATTACCCACCTCCATACACGCCGCACTCCTCTCCTGTACAGATTTACCCACCTCCATACACTCCGCACTCCTCTCCTGTACATACTACCCACCTTTATACACTCCACACTCCTCTTCGGTACATATTACCCCCACCATACACTCCACACTCCTCTCCTGTACATATTACCCACCTCCATACACGCCGCACTCCTCTCCTGTACATATTACCCCCACCATACACTCCGCACTCCTCTCCTGTACATATTACCCCCCGCCATATACGCCGAACTCCTCTCCTGTACATATTACCCACCTCCATACATGCAGCACTCCTCTCCTGTACATATAACCCTAACCATACACTTCGCACTCCTCTCCTGTACATATTACCCCCCGCCATACACGCCGCACTCCTCTCCTGTACATATTACCCACCTCCATACACTCCGCACTCCTCTCCTGTACATATTACCCCCGCCATACACTCCACACTCCTCTCCTGTACATATTACCCACCTCCATACACTCTGCACTCCTCTCCTGTACATATTACCCCCCGCCATACACGCCGCACTCCTCTCCTGTACATATTACCCCCCGCCATACACTCCACACTCCTCTCCTGTACATATTACCCCCCGCCATACACGCCGCACTCCTCTCCTGTACATATTACTCACCTCCATACACTCCGCACTACTCTCCTGTACATATTACCCCCACCATACACTCCACACTCCTCTCCTGTACATATTACCCACCTCCATACACTCTGCACTCCTCTCCTGTACATATTACCCACCTCCATACACTCTGCACTCCTCTCCTGTACATATTACCCCCACCATACACTCCACAATCCTCTCCTGTACATATTACCCACCTCCATATACTCTGCACTACTCTCCTGTACATATTACCCACCTCCATACACTCCGCACTCCTCTTCTGTACATATTACCCCCACCATACACTCCACACTCTTCTCCTGTACATATTACCCACCTCCATGCACTCTGCACTCCTCTCCTGTACATATTACCCCCACCATACACTCCGCACTCCTCTCCTGTACATATTACCCACCTCCATACACTCCGCACTCCTCTCCTGTACATATTACCCCCCGCCATACATGCCGCACTCCTTTACTGTACATATTATCCCCACCATACACTCCGCACTCCTCTCCTGTGCATATTACCCCCCGCCATACACGAGGTAATCCTCTCCTGTACATATTACCCACCTCCATACACGCCGCACTCCTCTCCTGTACATATTACCCCCACCATACACTCCGCACTTTTCTCCTGTACATATTATCCCCCGCCATACACGCCGCACTCCTCTCCTGTACATATAACCCTAACCATACACTCCGCACTCCTCTCCTGTACATATTACCCCCGCCATACACGCCGCACTCCTCTACTGTACATATTACCCACCTCCATACACTCCGCACTCCTCTCCTGTACATATTACCTCCACCATACACTCCACACTCCTCTCCTGTACATATTACCCACCTCCATACACTCTGCACTCCTCTCCTGTACATATTACCCACCTCCATACACTCCGCACTCCTCTTCTGTACATATTACCCCCACCATACACTCCACACTCCTCTCCTGTACATATTACCCACCTCCATACACCCCACACTCCTCTTCTGTACATATTACCCCCCGCCATATACGCCGAACTCCTCTCCTGTACATATTACCCACCTCCATAGATGCAGCACTCCTCTCCTGTACATATAACCCTAACCATACACTTCGCACTCCTCTCCTGTACATATTACCCCCCGCCATACACGCTGCACTCCTCTCTTGTACATATTACCCACCTCCATACACTCCGCACTCCTCTCCTGTACATATTACCCCCACCATACACTCCACACTCCTCTCCTGTACATATTACCCACCTCCATACACGCCGCACTCCTCTCCTGTACAGATTTACCCACCTCCATACACTCCGCACTCATCTCCTGTACATACTACCCACCTTTATACACTCCACACTCCTCTTCGGTACATATTACCCCCACCATACACTCCACACTCCTCTCCTGTACATATTACCCACCTCCATACACGCCGCACTCCTCTCCTGTACATATTACCCCCACCATACACTCCGCACTCCTCTCCTGTACATATTACCCCCGCCATATACGCCGAACTCCTCTCCTGTACATATTACCCACCTCCATACATGCAGCACTCCTCTCCTGTACATATAACCCTAACCATACACTTCGCACTCCTCTCCTGTACATATTACCCCCCGCCATACACGCCGCACTCCTCTCCTGTACATATTACCCACCTCCATACACTCCGCACTCCTCTTCTGTACATATTACCCCCACCATACACTTCACACTCCTCTCCTGTACATATTACCCACCTCCATACACTCTGCACTCCTCTCCTGTACATATTACCCCCACCATACACTCTGCACTCCTCTCCTGTACATATTACCCACCTCCATACACTCTGCACTCTCTCCTGTACATATTACCCACCTCCATGCACTCCGCACTCCTCTCCTGTACATATTACCCCCCGCCATACATGCCGCACTCCTTTACTGTACATATTATCCCCACCATACACTCCGCACTCCTCTCCTGTGCATATTACCCACATCCATACACGCCGCACTCCTCTCCTGTACATATTACCCCCACCATACACTCCACACTTTTCTCCTGTACATATTATCACCCGCCTTACATGCCACACTTCTCTCCTGTACATATAACCCTAACCATACACTCCGCACTCCTCTCCTGTACATATTACCCGCCGCCATACACGCCGCACTCCTCTACTGTACATATTACCCACCTCCATACACTCCGCACTCCTCTCCTGTACATATTACCTCCACCATACACTCCACACTCCTCTCCTGTACATATTACCCACCTCCATACACTCTGCACTCCTCTCCTGTACATATTACCCCCACCATACACTCCGCACTCCTCTCCTGTACATATTACCCCCCGCCATACACGCCGCACTCCTCTCCTGTACATATTACCCACCTCCATACACGCCGCACTCCTCTCCTGTACAGATTTACCCACCTCCATACACTCCGCACTCCTCTCCTGTACATACTACCCACCTTTATACACTCCACACTCCTCTCCTGTACATATTACCCCCACCATACACTCCACACTCCTCTCCTGTACATATTACCCACCTCCATACACGCCGCACTCCTCTCCTGTACATATTACCCCCACCATACACTCCGCACTCCTCTCCTGTACATATTACCCCCCGCCATATACGCCGAACTCCTCTCCTGTACATATTACCCACCTCCATACATGCAGCACTCCTCTCCTGTACATATAACCCTAACCATACACTTCGCACTCCTCTCCTGTACATATTACCCCCCGCCATACACGCCAAACTCCTCTCCTGTACATATTACCCACCTCCATACACTCCGCACTCCTCTCCTGTACATATTTCCCCCACCATACACTCCACACTCCTCTCCTGTACATATTACCCACCTCCATACACTCTGCACTCCTCTCCTGTGCATATTACCCCCCGCCATACACGCCGCACTCCTCTCCTGTACATATTCCCCCCTCCGCCATACACTCCACACTCCTCTCCTGTACATATTACCCCCGCCATACACTCCGCACTCCTCTCCTGTACATATTACCCCCGCCATACAAGCCGCACTCCTCTCCTGTACATATTACTCACCTCCATACACTCCGCACTCCTCTCCTGTACATATTACCCCCACCATACACTCCACAATCCTCTCCTGTACATATTACCCACCTCCATATACTCTGCACTACTCTCCTGTACATATTACCCACCTCCATACACTCCGCACTCCTCTTCTGTACATATTACCCCCACCATACACTCCACACTCTTCTCCTGTACATATTACCCACCTCCATACACTCTGCACTCCTCTCCTGTACATATTACCCCCACCATACACTCCGCACTCCTCTCCTGTACATATTACCCACCTCCATACACTCCGCACTCCTCTCCTGTACATATTACCCCCCGCCATACATGCCGCACTCCTTTACTGTACATATTATCCCCACCATACACTCCGCACTCCTCTCCTGTGCATATTACCCCCCGCCATACACGAGGTAATCCTCTCCTGTACATATTACCCACCTCCATACACGCCGCACTCCTCTCCTGTACATATTACCCCCACCATACACTCCACACTTTTCTCCTGTACATATTATCCCCCGCCATACACGCCGCACTCCTCTCCTGTACATATAACCCTAACCATACACTCCGCACTCCTCTCCTGTACATATTACCCCCCGCCATACACGCCGCACTCCTCTACTGTACATATTACCCACCTCCATACACTCCGCACTCCTCTCCTGTACATATTACCTCCACCATACACTCCACACTCCTCTCCTGTACATATTACCCACCTCCATACACTCTGCACTCCTCTCCTGTACATATTACCCACCTCCATACACTCCGCACTCCTCTTCTGTACATATTACCCCCACCATACACCCCACACTCCTCTTCTGTACATATTACCCCCCGCCATATACGCCGAACTCCTCTCCTGTACATATTACCCACCTCCATACACTTCGCACTCCTCTCCTGTACATATAACCCTAACCATACACTTCGCACTCCTCTCCTGTACATATTACCCCCGCCATACACGCCGCACTCCTCTCCTGTACATATTACCCACCTCCATAGATGCAGCACTCCTCTCCTGTACATATAACCCTAACCATACACTTCGCACTCCTCTCCTGTACATATTACCCCCCGCCATACACGCTGCACTCCTCTCTTGTACATATTACCCACCTCCATACACTCCGCACTCCTCTCCTGTACATATTACCCACCTCCATACACTCCGCACTCCTCTCCTGTACATATTACCCCCGCCATACACTCCGCACTCCTCTCCTGTACATATTACCCCCGCCATACAAGCCGCACTCCTCTCCTGTACATATTACCCACCTCCATACACTCCACACTCCTCTCCTGTACATATTACCCACCTCCATAGATGCAGCACTCCTCTCCTGTACATATAACCCTAACCATACACTTCGCACTCCTCTCCTGTACATATTATCCCCACCATACACTCCGCACTCCTCTCCTGTACATATTACCCCCACCATACACTCCACACTCCTCTCCTGTACATATTACCCACCTCCATACACTCCGCACTCCTCTCCTGTACATATTACCCACCTCCATAGATGCAGCACTCCTCTCCTGTACATATAACCCTAACCATACACTTCGCACTCCTTTACTGTACATATTATCCCCACCATACACTCCGCACTCCTCTCCTGTGCATATTACTCCCCGCCATACACGAGGTAATCCTCTCCTGTACATATTACCCACCTCCATACACGCCGCACTCCTCTCCTGTACATATTACCCCCACCATACACTCCGCACTCCTCTCCTGTACATATTACCCCCGCCATACACGCCGCACTCCTCTACTGTACATATTACCCACCTCCATACACGCCGCACTCCTCTCCTGTACAGATTTACCCACCTCCATACACTCCGCACTCCTCTCCTGTACATACTACCCACCTTTATACACTCCACACTCCTCTTCTGTACATATTACCCCCACCATACACTCCACACTCCTCTCCTGTACATATTACCCACCTCCATACACGCCGCACTCCTCTCCTGTACATATTACCCCCACCATACACTCCGCACTCCTCTCCTGTACATATTACCCCCCGCCATATACGCCGAACTCCTCTCCTGTACATATTACCCACCTCCATACATGCAGCACTCCTCTCCTGTACATATAACCGTAACCATACACTTCGCACTCCTCTCCTGTACATATTACCCCCCGCCATACACGCCGCACTCCTCTCCTGTACATATTACCCACCTCCATACACTCCGCACTCCTCTCCTGTACATATTACCCCCACCATACACTCCACACTCCTCTCCTGTACATATTACCCACCTCCATACACGCCGCACTCCTCTCCTGTACAGATTTACCCACCTCCATACACTCCGCACTCCTCTCCTGTACATACTACCCACCTTTATACACTCCACACTCCTCTTCGGTACATATTACCCCCACCATACACTCCACACTCCTCTCCTGTACATATTACCCACCTCCATACACGCCGCACTCCTCTCCTGTACATATTACTCCCACCATACACTCCGCACTCCTCTCCTGTACATATTACCCCCGCCATATACGCCGAACTCCTCTCCTGTACATATTACCCACCTCCATACATGCAGCACTCCTCTCCTGTACATATAACCCTAACCATACACTTCGCACTCCTCTCCTGTACATATTACCCCCCGCCATACACGCCGCACTCCTCTCCTGTACAATATTACCCACCTCCATACACTCCGCACTCCTCTCCTGTACATATTACCCCCACCATACACTCCACACTCCTCTCCTGTACATATTACCCACCTCCATACACTCTGCACTCCTCTCCTGTACATATTACCCCCGCCATACACGCCGCACTCCTATCCTGTACATATTACCCCCGCCATACACTCCACACTCCTCTCCTGTACATATTACCCCCGCCATACACTCCGCACTCCTCTCCTGTACATATTACCCCCGCCATACAAGCCGCACTCCTCTCCTGTACATATTACTCACCTCCATACACTCCGCACTCCTCTCCTGTACATATTACCCCCACCATACACTCCACACTCCTCTCCTGTACATATTACCCACCTCCATACACTCTGCACTCCTCTCCTGTACATATTACCCACCTCCATACACTCCGCACTCCTCTTCTGTACATATTACCCCCACAATACACTCCACACTACTCTCCTGTACATATTACCCACCTCCATACACTCTGCACTCCTCTCCTGTACATATTACCCCCACCATACACTCCGCACTCCTCTCCTGTACATATTACCCACCTCCATACACTCCGCACTCCTCTCCTGTACATATTACCCCCCGCCATACATGCCGCACTCCTTTACTGTACATATTATCCCCACCATACACTCCGCACTCCTCTCCTGTGCATATTACTCCCCGCCATACACGAGGTAATCCTCTCCTGTACATATTACCCACCTCCATACACGCCGCACTCCTCTCCTGTACATATTACCCCCACCATACACTCCGCACTCCTCTCCTGTACATATTACCCCCGCCATACACGCCGCACTCCTCTACTGTACATATTACCCACCTCCATACACGCCGCACTCCTCTCCTGTACAGATTTACCCACCTCCATACACTCCGCACTCCTCTCCTGTACATACTACCCACCTTTATACACTCCACACTCCTCTTCGGTACATATTACCCCCACCATACACTCCACACTCCTCTCCTGTACATATTACCCACCTCCATACACGCCGCACTCCTCTCCTGTACATATTACCCCCACCATACACTCCGCACTCCTCTCCTGTACATATTACCCACCTCCATACATGCAGCACTCCTCTCCTGTACATATAACCGTAACCATACACTTCGCACTCCTCTCCTGTACATATTACCCCCCGCCATACACGCCGCACTCCTCTCCTGTACATATTACCCACCTCCATACACTCCGCACTCCTCTCCTGTACATATTACCCCCACCATACACTCCACACTCCTCTCCTGTACATATTACCCACCTCCATACACGCCGCACTCCTCTCCTGTACAGATTTACCCACCTCCATACACTCCGCACTCCTCTCCTGTACATACTACCCACCTTTATACACTCCACACTCCTCTTCGGTACATATTACCCCCACCATACACTCCACACTCCTCTCCTGTACATATTACCCACCTCCATACACGCCGCACTCCTCTCCTGTACATATTACTCCCACCATACACTCCGCACTCCTCTCCTGTACATATTACCCCCGCCATATACGCCGAACTCCTCTCCTGTACATATTACCCACCTCCATACATGCAGCACTCCTCTCCTGTACATATAACCCTAACCATACACTTTGCACTCCTCTCCTGTACATATTACCCCCCGCCATACACGCCGCACTCCTCTCCTGTACAATATTACCCACCTCCATACACTCCGCACTCCTCTCCTGTACATATTACCCCCACCATACACTCCACACTCCTCTCCTGTACATATTACCCACCTCCATACACTCTGCACTCCTCTCCTGTACATATTACCCCCCGCCATACACGCCGCACTCCTATCCTCTACATATTACCCCCCCGCCATACACTCCACACTCCTCTCCTGTACATATTACCCCCACCATACACTCCGCACTCCTCTCCTGTACATATTACCCCCGCCATACAAGCCGCACTCCTCTCCTGTACATATTACTCACCTCCATACACTCCGCACTCCTCTCCTGTACATATTACCCCCACCATACACTCCACACTCCTCTCCTGTACATATTACCCACCTCCATACACTCCGCACTCCTCTTCTGTACATATTACCCCCACCATACACTCCACACTACTCTCCTGTACATATTACCCACCTCCATACACTCTGCACTCCTCTCCTGTACATATTAGCCCCACCATACACTCCGCACTCCTCTCCTGTACATATTACCCACCTCCATACACTCAGCACTCCTCTCCTGTACATATTACCCCCCGCCATACATGCCGCACTCCTTTACTGTACATATTATCCCCACCATACACTCCGCACTCCTCTCCTGTGCATATTACCCCCCGCCATACACGAGGTAATCCTCTCCTGTACATATTACCCACCTCCATACACGCCGCACTCCTCTCCTGTACATATTACCCCCACCATACACTCCGCACTCCTCTCCTGTACATATTACCCCCGCCATACACGCCGCACTCCTCTACTGTACATATTACCCACCTCCATACACTCTGCACTCCTCTCCTGTACATATTACCCACCTCCATACACTCTGCACTCCTCTCCTGTACATATTACCCACCTCCATACACTCCGCACTCCTCTTCTGTACATATTACCCCCACCATACACTCCACACTCCTCTCCTGTACATATTACCCACCTCCATACACTCCACACTCCTCTTCTGTACATATTACCCCCACCATACACTCCACACTCCTCTCCTGTACATATTACCCACCTCCATACACTCTGCACTCCTCTCCTGTACATATTACCCCCACCATACACTCCGCACTCCTCTCCTGTACATATTACCCACCTCCATACACTCCGCACTCCTCTCCTGTACATATTACCCCCCGCCATACATGCCGCACTCCTTTACTGTACATATTATCCCCACCATACACTCTGCACTCCTCTCCTGTACATATTACCCACCTCCATACACTCCGCACTTCTCTCCTGTACATATTACCCCCACCATACACTCCACACTCCTCTTCTGTACATATTACCCCCCGCCATATACGCCGAACTCCTCTCCTGTACATATTACCCACCTCCATACATGCAGCACTCCTCTCCTGTACATATAACCCTAACCATACACTTCGCACTCCTCTCCTGTACATATTACCCCCCGCCATACACGCCGCACTCCTCTCCTGTACATATTACCCACCTCCATACACTCTGCACTCCTCTCCTGTACATATTACCCCCACCATACACTCCACACTCCTCTCCTGTACATATTACCCACCTCCATACACTCTGCACTCCTCTCCTGTACATATTACCCCCCGCCATACACGCCGCACTCCTATCCTGTACATATTACCCCCCCGCCATACACTCCACACTCCTCTCCTGTACATATTACCCACCTCCATACACTCTGCACTCCTCTCCTGTACATATTACCCCCACCATACACTCTGCACTCCTCTCCTGTACATATTACCCACCTCCATACACGCCACACTCTTCTCCTGTACACATTTACCCACCTCCATACACTCCGCACTCCTCTCCTGTACATACTACCCACCTTCATACACTCCACACTCCTCTCCTGTACATATTACCCCCACCATACACTCTGCACTCCTCTCCTGTACATATTACCGACCTCCATACACGCCGCACTCCTCTCCTGTACATATTACCCCCACCATACACTCCGCACTCCTCTCCTGTACAGATTTACCCACCTCCATACACTCCGCACTCCTCTCCTGTACATATTACCCCCACCATACACTCCACACTCCTCTCCTGTACATATTACCCACCTCCATACACTCCGCACTCCTCTCCTGTACATATTACCTCCACCATACACTCCACACTCCTCTCCTGTACATATTACCCACCTCCATACACTCTGCACTCCTCTCCTGTACATATTACCCACCTCCATACACTCCGCACTCCTCTTCTGTACATATTACCCCCACCATACACTCCACACTCCTCTCCTGTACATATTACCCACCTCCATACACTCCGCACTCCTCTCCTGTACATATTACCTCCACCATACACTCCACACTCCTCTCCTGTACATATTACCCACCTCCATACACTCTGCACTCCTCTCCTGTACATATTACCCACCTCCATACACTCCGCACTCCTCTTCTGTACATATTACCCCCACCATACACTCCACACTCCTCTCCTGTACATATTACCCACCTCCATACACTCCACACTCCTCTTCTGTACATATTACCCCCCGCCATATACGCCGAACTCCTCTCCTGTACATATTACCCACCTCCATACATGCAGCACTCCTCTCCTGTACATATAACCCTAACCATACACTTCGCACTCCTCTCCTGTACATATTACCCCCCGCCATACACGCCGCACTCCTCTCCTGTACATATTACCCACCTCCATACACTCCGCACTCCTCTCCTGTACATATTACCCCCACCATACACTCCACACTCCTCTCCTGTACATATTACCCACCTCCATACTCTCTGCACTCCTCTCCTGTACATATTACCCCCCGCCATACACGCCGCACTCCCATCCTGTACATATTACCCCCCCGCCATACACTCCACACTCCTTTCCTGTACATATTACCCCCGCCATACACTCCGCACTCCTCTCCTGTACATATTACCCCCGCCATACAAGCCGCACTCCTCTCCTGTACATATTGCTCACCTCCATACACTCCGCACTCCTCTCCTGTACATATTACCCCCACCATACACTCCACACTCCTCTCCTGTACATATTACCCACCTCCATACACTCCGCACTCCTCTTCTGTACATATTACCCCCACCATACACTCCACACTACTCTCCTGTACATATTACCCACCTCCATACACTCTGCACTCCTCTCCTGTACATATTACCCCCACCATACACTCCGCACTCTTCTCCTGTACATATTACCCACCTCCATACACTCCGCACTCCTCTCCTGTACATATTACCCCCCGCCATACATGCCGCACTCCTTTACTGTACATATTATCCCCACCATACACTCCGCACTCCTCTCCTGTGCATATTACCCCCCGCCATACACGAGGTAATCCTCTCCTGTACATATTACCCACCTCCATACACGCCGCACTCCTCTCCTGTACATATTACCCCCACCATACACTCCGCACTCCTCTCCTGTACATATTACCCCCGCCATACACGCCGCACTCCTCTACTGTACATATTACCCACCTCCATACACGCCGCACTCCTCTCCTGTACAGATTTACCCACCTCCATACACTCCGCACTCCTCTCCTGTACATACTACCCACCTTTATACACTCCACACTCCTCTTCGGTACATATTACCCCCACCATACACTCCACACTCCTCTCCTGTACATATTACCCCCACCTCCATACACGCCGCACTCCTCTCCTGTACATATTACCCCCACCATACACTCCGCACTCCTCTCCTGTACATATTACCCCCCGCCATATACGCCGAACTCCTCTCCTGTACATATTACCCACCTCCATACATGCAGCACTCCTCTCCTGTACATATAACCCTAACCATACACTTCGCACTCCTCTCCTGTACATATTACCCCCCGCCATACACGCCGCACTCCTCTCCTGTACATATTACCCACCTCCATACACTCCGCACTCCTCTCCTGTACATATTACCCCCACCATACACTCCACACTCCTCTCCTGTACATATTACCCACCTCCATACACGCCGCACTCCTCTCCTGTACAGATTTACCCACCTCCATACACTCCGCACTCCTCTCCTGTACATACTACCCACCTTTATACACTCCACACTCCTCTTCGGTACATATTACCCCCACCATACACTCCACACTCCTCTCCTGTACATATTACCCACCTCCATACACGCCGCACTCCTCTCCTGTACATATTACCCACCTCCATACACTCCGCACTTCTCTCCTGTACATATTACCCCCACCATACACTCCACACTCCTCTTCTGTACATATTACCCCCCGCCATATACGCCGAACTCCTCTCCTGTACATATTACCCACCTCCATAAATGCAGCACTCCTCTCCTGTACATATAACCCTAACCATACACTTCGCACTCCTCTCCTGTACATATTACCCCCCGCCATACACGCCGCACTCCTCTCCTGTACATATTACCCACCTCCATACACTCTGCACTCCTCTCCTGTACATATTACCCCCACCATACACTCCACACTCCTCTCCTGTACATATTACCCACCTCCATACACTCTGCACTCCTCTCCTGTACATATTACCCACCGCCATACACGCCACACTCCTATCCTGTACATATTACCCCCCCGCCATACACTCCACACTCCTCTCCTGTACATATTACCCACCTCCATACACTCTGCACTCCTCTCCTGTACATATTACCCCCACCATACACTCTGCACTCCTCTCCTGTACATATTACCCACCTCCATACACGCCACACTCTTCTCCTGTACACATTTACCCACCTCCATACACTCCGCACTCCTCTCCTGTACATACTACCCACCTTCATACACTCCACACTCCTCTCCTGTACATATTACCCCCACCATACACTCTGCACTCCTCTCCTGTACATATTACCCACCTCCATACACGCCGCACTCCTCTCCTGTGCATATTACCCCCGCCATACACGAGGTAATCCTCTCCTGTACATATTACCCACCTCCATACACTCCACACTCCTCTTCTGTACATATTACCCCCACCATACACTCCACACTCCTCTCCTGTACATATTACCCACCTCCATACACTCTGCACTCCTCTCCTGTACATATTACCCACCTCCATACACTCCGCACTCCTCTCCTGTACATATTACCCACCTCCATACACTCCGCACTCCTCTCCTGTACATATTACCCACCTCCATACACTCCGCACTCCTCTCCTGTACATACTACCCACCTTCATACACTCCACACTCCTCTCCTGTACATATTACCCCCACCATACACTCCACACTCCTCTCCTGTACATATTACCCACCTCCATACACTCTGAACTCCTTTCCTGTACATATTACCCACCTCCATACACTCCACACTCCTCTCCTGTATATATTACCCACCTCCATACACTACGCACTCCTCTCCTGTACATATTACCCCCACCATACACTCCGCACTCCTCTCCTGTACATATTACCCACCTCCATACACTCCGCACTCCTCTCCTGTACATATTACCCACCTCCATACACTCCGCACTCCTCTCCTGTATATACTACTCACCACCATACACTCTGCATTCCCTATTTAACATTACCACATAATGCACTTCATAAGTCACCTCAGACTCTCTTTAACAACACCCCCTTTAGCGCAATTTAAGACATGTCCACTGTTCACCACAACGCGCTTTGCGCACCATATTGTTGTTCTTCTTGATGCCTAGGACCCACTTTTGATCTTGCACATGGGCCCGCTGATTTCATGATACGTCCCTGCCCCAAAAATCGGCAATAAAAGATGTCAAAAATCATCTTTTCAGGGGAGGGGGGTGTCCCTGAATGGCAGTTTGGAAGTGTGGTCACCCTACCACTCACCATTATAGATTTCTGAAGCCATAGCTTGAGCTACTTTTAGTCTGGAGTCTCGTTTTGAACTCAGTAATGAGTTCTCCCACCTCCAGACATTAAAAGTACCTTCCAAAGGTATACACCATGCTGTACCCTCTGACCATGTATGCCAACGTCTAAGGGGTCTAATGGCCTTAGCCCCATGCAAAGATTTCATGTACTATACATTTGTCTGACTGGGGGGGCTTGCTTTTCCCCCCTCTGCGGATGGCCCATTGCCCATACGATTAGAATCACTTATGTCATGTCCCTTGCACTAACTTTCGAAGCAGTACTGCCTAGTGCCCATATTTACAGTACTGGCACCCTGCACTCCGACTATTTTACACGGCCTCCCAGTATGCTAGAATTTACTCCTCACGGTTATATGCTAATACAAATGTGCACCGGACTTCTGACTATTTTACACGGCCTTACCGGTCTCACATTATACAGCCCTATAAACGTGTTCGCCAGACAACCACAATGCACAATGAAATCCTCCAATATTAAAAATGAAAAACGTGGCTTCTTTATATCTGTACCTAGATGTTACAACAACAATGGAGGATTCCTCCTACCGTCTACTCACAGAAAGTTGACTCTACCCAAAAATGAATTACAGTATAAAACTCCACTAAACAACTGAAGTGAAACGTAAAAACCAAAATAATTCTACTTAAAATGGAATTCAGTACAAAAACTATTTTCACCCGAGACTGAAATATTACACAAAAACAACGCAACTAAAGCCAAAAACTGAAATGCCTGCAAAAAGGTGAATTAATTTCACTAAATGCTGAAATTCAGCCCAAAAGCTGAATAATTTGACCCGGAACTGAAATTCAGAAATAATAAAAAGGTGCTATTAACAACTGTATTTCAGTCAAAAAACAAAATGGTGTGTAGCGGGTACTTGAATTTAAGGGAGGCATCTGGGTGGTAGTGTAACCCAGATGCACAGATTGCTAGGGGATCCGAGACCCTTTTCTGGTTCTTGGAGGACTCTGGTGGTGTGAGGTTCCTTGCGGTCCACAGGTGGCTCTGTTGCCCTGGGTCGGAGCTGAACTCACACCACAAGACTGTACCTTTTTGTCCTCCCCTGGAGCTGGTACAGCGGGGCGGGGAACCCGCTGTGGCGCAAAGGGAAAGGGGATAAAAGGGGCGGATGCCCTTACCACGGGGTTCAGTGTTCAGAGTGGGAGTCGGAGGACTCAGCCTCACCCAGGCACCTTCAGCTTGGGTGCTGGCGTTCCAGTCCTAGGTGCCCTTGACCTGGCCGGAGCGAGGATGGAGTCCATCCCAGGCACCTTTAGCCTGGGGTGAGGTACTATGGCGGAGGCCTGGGGCTCAGTACCTTCGACTGAGTTCCGCGAGGGTGGAGGAATCCGAGGGGGCCCTAATTCCTGGGGTGCCCGTGTCTGAGTTTGTGAGGACTGGTGTGCGGAACTTCTCTGAAGATTCCAGCGCAGCATTGCTGGTGACAGAGAGGCCTCCTGTTTCTCCCTGACAGGGGCCGTGCTAGCGAAGGTACTTCACATTATACTCAATATAGTCAGTGGCAGTGACTATCCGCTGTTGTAATATGTTGGCTGATTTATGTGGGACATTATGTTATATTATATATATATATATATATATATATATGTGTATATATATATGTATATATGTGATATATATATATATATATATATGTATATATATGTATATATGTGTTTATATGTGAGTACAATATTGACCAGGCCAGATTTCAGTTGATAATTCAGTTGTCAGAGTCAACTGGATTACACATATGAAAGAGACCAGATAACAGCTTTGATGTGTTGATCTTATGCAAGGTGTGAGGTGGCCTGTTAACTTAATTGAACAGTTCAAAGGGGACATTGTTTAGATGGCAATTAGACTTGAGGGGGTATTCATTCATGGGAACATTTGGTTGATCGGGGAGAACATTCCCCCCCCCCCAGTGTCAGACCAGTATTTGAGACATTCAAGCTGACATTCAGACTGCTTTAGTTTTGTCAATCTGCATGGATAGGAAAGCACATGTCTAGAATATGATCTAGGAGATGTGTGACTCTGAAATATATATATACTCTGATTGGATTCGTTGTCATCTGTGCAAGTATTGAACTTTGTTCTTTATTGGAAGTCAATAAAGTGCATTCTCTGGAGAACTTGGGTGTGATGCTGCGGGAATAACATAACTTGCACACCTTTTTGACCTTGGAAGGGACTGCTGGTATATTAATGGTTCTTCTTACTATAAAGATGGAAGCAAAATTTCATGATTTGCTGGTGATTGTGTAAAAGCATTTTTAAGAATGAAAACTTTGAGCCTGGAGATGAGAGAATCCTGGACTTATGTGGATTGGAGCTTCCAAAGCATTACTTTCAGTGAGATGGTGAGAGATGTGATGAAGTCAGAATGGACTGTGACATCAGCTAATGTTTGCGCAATATTCAAGATCGTGATGTGATTTACTCAAGAGCAAGCTTTGAAATAAGGTCTAACAGCTATACAGGCCACGGATGTTTACCGAATCCTTTTCCAGTCATGGTCTAAAGTTATATTATCTAATAACTGTTTCATGGGAATATTTTAGTTGCTGGTGAAGAGAGATGTAACCAGTCTCAATTTCATATGAGCCATTGTAAAGCATCCCGTACCTCAAATCATAGTGATGTTTGTTGCTTGATTTTTGGGTCAGTTCTAGTAGTCAGAACCAACCCAAGTGGGGGTATATGTTGTAATATGTTGACTGATTTATGTGGGACATTATGTTATTAGAGATATATATATATATATATATATATATATATATATGTGTTTATATGTGAGTACAATATTGACCAGGCCAGATTTCAGTCCAGATTTCAGTTGATAATTCAGTTGTCAGAGTCAACTGGATTACACATATGAAAGAGACCAGATAACAGCTTTGATGTGTTGATCTTATGCAAGGTGTGAGGTGGCCTGTTAACTTAATTGAACAGTTCAAAGGGGACATTGTTTAGATGGTAATTAGACTTGAGGGGGTATTCATTCATGGGAACATTTGGTTGATCTGGGAGAACATTCCCCCCCCCCCCCAGTGTCAGACCAGTATTTGAGACATTCAAGCTGGCATTCAGACTGCTCTAGTCTTGTCAATCTGCATGGATAGGAAAGCACAGGTCTAGAATATGATCTAGGAGATGTGGGACTCTGAAATATATATATACTCTGATTGGATTCGTTGTCATCTGTGCAAGTATTGAACTTTGTTCTGTATTGGACGTCAATAAAGTGCATTCTCTGGAGAACTTGGGTGTGATGCTGCGGGAATAACATAACTTATATACATCATCATAATAACCTAAGTATTGGGTCAACTGTGGACTATACTACTTCACTACATCCGCCACTGGTGATATCACAGTGGTTAGCAGGAGAAGGGAAAGGATTGTGACTCGATCATTTCCCCATTACTACTCAGTAGAAGAAACTGTTTATTGTTTGGCAAGAAGAATAAAACTGAGTTGGACCTATTCACTGTGTGGAACTCTGGTTACTAGGAGCAAAGGAGTCAGGGACGAAGTACTGGACTTGACTCTAGGACACCTGCACAAGGCCCAATCTTCTGGCCTTCACCTCCTAGCTATGGAGGACATGGGCCGTGGTGTATCTCATCCCTCCCCCCGGCACTGAGACCCCTAGACGAAGAAAGACAAGCCGAGAACGAGAAGGGGAGAGAGGGGTGAGGCCGCTACAGGTGGTACTGCAAATCTGCAGAAATAAAATAGTGGTATTAGCAACTGAAATTCAGTCAAAAAATCGAAATGCAGTCCAAAAGCGGAACAATTCCACCGAGAGCTGAACTTCAGTACAAAAAAAACTGTATCATTTCACCAGACACTGTATTTCAGTGCAAAACAGAGTAGTTTCGCTAGATGCTGTGTTATCCTGCCAAAACCAGCACAAACCGAGATTTAACTAGAAAACCAAAATTTCTCCGTATACAGATTAAACACTTTAGGCCTATAGAGGACTAAATTATAGTTTATTTCCCCAACTAATGTATCCAACATAAAATGCCAAAGTTACAACATAAAACACCAAAAATCCCGCCATTATAACAAAAGAGGACACACAAAAACGGTTCTTTTGCAAAGTAGAATTTACCCGACACAGCGGACAGCAAAAACAAAATCCTGGTCTCAGGACAACAAAAAAAATCAAAAATGGAAATAAAATCGGTTTTATTGGCCGGCGTTTTTGTTGTACTGGACCCTGGATCCGCCTTCCCCCTCTTGGTCCGCTGGGAAGGAAAATCAGTTGGCTCCGAAAATCCTGTCTCGCCATGCTGTCGTGGAAGTTAATGTACGCTATTGCACAATTAACTTTTGGATAATGCAATGTAGCACGCTCTTAGTTACCAAGTATAACAGACACAGTAGCTGTTTATCACATTGGAAGCTCCTCAGTTAGTCCTGAGTAACAATGGGAGCTCCCTTTATTTATAGGGCTGAACAGGGATAACAAAGAGAGGTGGTGGCTTTACAATCAGCTAGACACTTGTATATCTTCAAAAAGGACCAATCAGACACTTGTATACATTCAAATAGATATCAGGTAGTAACGTAAGGACTTGTTCATGTGCAGTTTTTCGCCAAGACAATGGGGCTGATTTACGAACCGTTTGCGCCTTGAGTTGTGGCGCACACGCATGCACAACGGGTGTTATGGTATTTACGAAACTGGTGCACCGGTAACGCAGCGCTATTCCCCATTTACTAAAGTGCTCTTGGCGCACGATGCACCACTATGGACCTGGCGCACGGCATCTTCAAATCAAAATATAAAGAAGCTGGAAGTGCCAATATTATGGGGTGAGGTTGGGTGATGTGAGGAAGTATAGTGACAACTGCCCAAGTAACAAATATGCCCAAAATAGAATGAGAAAGTTTTTTTTTCAGAACAAGCCTGCTGCGCCTGCAAGTACGTTTAGAACTGCGAGAGGTCTTTTTGTGCACTGCACATGAGCGTGCGCCGTTTACGCGCGCCGGTTCCCTGCACCGTTAAAATCTTAGTAAATGTCAAGTAACGTAAATGCATATACAAAAGTTGAACAGGCGCACCTCTAAACTAGAGGTTTTCTTTTTTTTTAACGCTGGTTCACTTTTTTTTTTTTTTTTTTAAAGAATATTTGCACACAGGTCATGTTAGCGTGTTACGTTGTTAACATGTTACATGTACCTTGTTAAAAATATGTAAAAATACTCTCGCTACTCTAGCTCCTCATAAAAGGGCATTTAACCATCCCCCTCTAATGCATATGTTATCTTTGGACTAGCTTGTGCTTTTAAAGGGGAACTCCACACTCGAATGCTCGTGTCTCCCCCTTCTAATGCATATAAATCTTTGGGGCTAGTTTTTACTTTCAAAGGGGAACTCCACACTCCAATGTTTGTGTCTCCCTCTTCTAATGCATATAATTCTTTGGGGCTAGTTTTTGCTTTTAAAGGGGAACTCTACACTCCACTCCTTTCTCCAAAGGCTGTGAGCTGCGTTTACCAATCCAAACCACTTTTGGGGTGCCTGAGCCCCTCCTGCCCCCAAGCATCCACCCCCTTTTGTTAGCTGGCTTGCTGTGTTTAGCTAGGGGTTTGTTAGTGCGTGGGAGGGGGTGTATTTTTTTATGTGGGGGTTCTCATTGTACGCCTTTCTATACCCAAATGGCCTTGTATGTATTGGGGGGGGGCAGGCTTTTTTTTTTGTATTTAAAATCTTGCAGCTGCAATGTCGATTTGTAAGTTTGCTCTAAAGCCATACATCTTTGAATCAGCATTTTGGATACATGCTACAGATGCACCACTTTACAGGCAGACTAACCGCCCCCCCCCAAGTTAATATTTTAAGGGCAAGTTCACTCTCTAGAAACGCAGTCCAGATGCTTTTCTGCATGTGCATTTTGGATGCATTCCTGTGCATTTCTGATGCATTTTTTTTGCGTTTTACAGCGTTCCAATACAGTCCAGTGCAGGAAAAATGCAGCATGTTCTACTCTATTTTCTATAAATGGAACACACTGGACTACATGTGTTGTGAACTATGCCATTGTAAAAAATATAACCTACTTTGCATGCGTTCTTGAGGCATAAAAAAACGCACTGGACTGCATGTGATGTGAACTGGCCCTTACGCAATTTGGCATTTTTTAAGGCACTTCTCCTTGTTTCGTTTTTGGGGTTCTCCAAATTGGTGACATTGATATATGTCCCTTAGGGTGGGACCTGGGCCCTCATACCCATTTTAAGGACAATAACTAGAAGATAAGGCAGCCAAGTGGAGGCTAGCAAAATTAACAAGTCAGTTCCCATAGACTGCAATGGTATTTGTTGTCTAACTTTTGGTGTGTGAAATGTTGAACTGAGCATGCTCAGGGACTTGGCTTTTTTTTGGCTGCTTTTTGTGTGTGAACAGCACTTGGATGTTTCTGGGCATGCTCAGAGAGTGTGTTTTTTGGGTTAGTAGTTGAAGGACATCCTTAACAGGTGTACCCACTTTGAATTTCAGTCTCTAGATTGGGTGAACTTACATTTTTGGTGTTTCATGGACTGTGCATGTGTTTTCAATTGCCTCATTAGCACACCTAGGTTATATAAGGCTTACCAATAGCATTCTCTCCCTTGCCCTGAAAAGAGGCACGATTGCGTGTGTGTGGCCGGCAAAAGGTACATTTTGGTGTCCTTATCGAGTTTGTAACACATGTATTTTATTTGTTATGTCTTTGCAAAACAGATGTTTGTTTTACTTTTGTTGATTGTATTTTTTTGTGTGGGGGATATGTTCCCCTGAAATATTTTTGATGTTGTTAATGTGTGTCGTTTGTTCACTTTGATTTAAATGTCTGTGCTGCATTGTTGTGACTAATGTTTCAAATTTACATACATGTTTTTTTTGCTTCCCTTTCTTTTTTCCAAGTCCTGTTTTGTTGACCAATAAAATTTGATGCAAAGTTTGATGTTTGTTTTTTGTTTTCTATGCAACAAATGTAACAGCTGCAGCTTAACTATGCTGATTGGTATGTCAAAACAAAACAGGTGTGATTTGTCTAACCTCGTGCCTTCATGGTAGAATATGCATGGATTGTGTGCTGCCATGGATAGTCACCAGAAAATGAAAAATAAAGAGCGGTAAGTATTCAATTTTCCTTTTTACTGCAGTAGTTCTCAGCCTCAGTCCTCAAGTACCCCCAATAGGACATGTTTTGTGAATTTATCTTATCGAGAATTGCTGTCCAAAATACCAAACCATTGACTGTGATTTAAAGCACATGTGCAAGATGAAGCAAACCTGCAAACATGGCCTGTTGGGGGTACTTGAGAAGCACTGATTTAGAGCACTGTACCTAAAAATAGCTGGTGATTTTAACATCCAATCATATAGAAGCAAAGATGGTGTTTTTTTTTTGTTTTCCTTGCATGTCCCCCTCGGATATCCAGCAAGTGCACTTGTAGTGCAAAGTGGATTTGCCTTTAGTAAATAAACCCCAAAATCCAAGATACCTAATAATTTGGGGTGTACCCAGCAAAATGCTGGAGTGCAATGTACATAATGGGGAAACTATTTAGATTTACTATTAATTTACATAAAAAGTGAGTTCCTGCCGCTAGATGCGCCAAATGTATGTAGATGCGCGACCGCTGTATATATGAGATGCGCAACTGCTGTGTGCGCACAGGTATGCGCATATGTGGCTCTCGGAAAGCGGTGGCCAGTACACAGGAATGACATCACGCCCCTGCAGGAAGTTGCTTGTACTGCTGCTAAGTTCTCTGAGGAAGAGGCGATCCTTATTTGCAAAATAAGATTATTTTTTTTTAACATTGGGTGGTGTTTGTGTGGGTCACTTACACACATTCATACATATTAGGGACAATTTAGACAGGATCCGATTTACAGCATGTCTATAGATTGTGGGAGGAAACCCACGCAGGTACAGGGAGAACATGCAAACTTCAGGCAGATGTGTCACGGGCGGGATTCGAACCAGCAACCCTTTTTGTTGCTAGGTGAAAGTGCTAACCAGTACACCACTGGGCTGCACAAGCATATAGAGATGTAGGTTCTTGTGTCAACTTGTGAAAATACAAGTGGGTCATGCCACATCTACATTCCAAATTTGGCACTTAAGATGGTCATGCACTTTGCAATTTGATTGGCAATCCCTGTACAACTCGAGCTTTCGGCAGAATAGGTAATAGGAATACGCACTTGAACAATTAATTCTCATTTTTGGAAATCAAACAGGCTCTTGCCTAATCTAATTTTTTAAATTTTTTTAAATTCTTTTAGATTGCAGTGTAGGGTCATCTTTAAAGATCAAGATCTGAAAATATTAATTTATTGGGTTTAGAAACACTTTTCTGTTCTTAGTAATGTATTGAAAGATTTTTGTGAAAATAGAAAAAAAAATGTAGAAGATATATTAGAAGTAGGGTTGAGCGAACCCGAACTGTAAAGTTCGGGTTCGTACCGGACTTTTGGGTTTTTGGTACCCGGACCCGAACCCAAACAATTTACTATATGTTCGGGTTCGTGTTCGGCAATGCAATGGTGCATTTTAAAAAGCTGCAGGGCAAACTCGTGTGCCCTTAGAAGCCATCACAGCCATGCCTACTAATTATAGTTCTCCTATTCTGCTATTCAAAAAAATAATAATTTAGGGCAAAAAATGTTTTTTTGGTGCGTTTTCTGCATATCTGTACGTGTGAGATACACACTTTAGATACTGTTCTCCTATTCCGCTATTCAAAAAAATAATAATTTAGGGCAAAAACATTTTTTTTGCTGCATTTTCTGCATATCTGTACATGTGAGATACACACTTTAGATACTGTTCTCCTATTTTGCTATTCCAAAAAATATAAATTTAGGGCAAATAATTTTTTTTGGTGCGTTTTCTGCCCAAATTTTTTTTTTTTTGCTGCATTTTCTGCATATCTGTACCTGTGAGATACACCCTTTAGATACTGTTGCTCTATTCTGCTATTCAAAAACCACCCATTTAGGGCAAGATCCGAAATATGAGGAGAACGTCAAATAAGGGACGTGGCCCCGGTCTTGGTGCTGCTGGTGGAGCTCCTGTTGCAGGGAGAGAACGTGGTCGATCTGTGCCAGCTACATGCAAAAGTGCAACACCTTCCTCAGGTGCGTGTAGGCGACAGAGCCTGCAGCGGTATTTAGTCGGGCCTAATGCGGCTCTACGAATGTTGAGGCCAGGACAAGTACAGGCGATAGTAGATTGGGTTCCTGACAGTGCCTCCAGTTCCTTCACATTGTCTCCCACCCAGTCTACTGCTGAAAGATCAAAGTTGGCACCTGCAGCCGATGTCCATCAGTCTTTCACCTCACCCCCTTGCAAATCAGCCAAGCAGTCTGAGCCCCAAGTCATGCAGCAGTCTCTTCTGCTTTTTTGATGACTGTTAGCAGGGTTTCCCAGGGCCATCCACCTAGCCCTGCCCCAGAAGTTGAAGAGATTGAGTGCACCGATGCCCAACCACTTATTTTTCAAGATGAGTACATTGGAGGACCATTGCAGCACGTCTCAGATGATGAAGAAACACAGGTGCCAACTGCTGCTGCTTTCGCAATTGTGCAGACCAACAAGGAGGGCAGGGGTGAAGACTGGGTGGAAGATGATGTGGAGGACGATGAGGTCCTCGACCCCACATGGAATCAACGTGATGCAGGTGACCTGTGTGGTTCTGAGGAAGAGGCGGTGGTCGCACAGAGCCACCAGCACAGCAGAAGAGGGAGCAGGGTGCAAAAGCGGAGCGTCCGTACCTAGACAGTACGCCTGCTACTGCCCAACGCAGCAAAGCCAGGTCCAAGGAGTTTCCTAGCGTGGCAGTTCTTCAGACAATGTGCTGATGACAAGACACGAGTGGTTTGCATGCTGTGCAATCAGAGCCTGAAGCGAGGCATTGTCAGAGATTGATAATTGACCAGACTGTGTGACTTCATAAAAGGAAACCAAACGGGTGTAGGTGAAAATATACAATTTATTATGGTGAGTGACCAACAAACAACCACCTCAAAACGGAACACAGTGCAATGAATAAACAGTGACTATAAACAATATATACAAATAAGGGAGATACCGGAATCGTAGTAAAAGCCAGGCCGAGGTCATACACAAGGGGATCAAGCAAATGGGTATGGATGGGAGGAAGCAGGAACAGGGAGGGGACGGATGGATAGGCTGCAGATCAGGGATCCAGGTAACAGAAGGGAAAGCTGCAGGATGGGCACAAGGTAAGGATCAGGTTAAACAGGATGCGGGTTCAAGGTAGGGATCGGGTCGGATCAGATCAGGGTGCAGGTTAGGATAAGGTACAGGCTAAAGTCCAGGTCACAGGTCCAGGGGGTCAGGAAGAGAGATACCAGGGCAAGGAGTGTTTGCACTTGCCGGGTATATAAGGAAGTCCAGTGATTAGGCTTCAGGTCACAGCTGACCACAGGAAGTGCTGCCTGTCCCATTGTCAGGACCTGGGCTTGAACCTGGGACCTCGTCTGTGTCTGGCATTTACTCTTCCCACTGAGCTAGCTGGGATGCTGGACAGCTCCTTGCCTGATCTGCTGGACAAACCTATCTGATCCAATGGACAACCCTGCCTTGAGTCTTGATTACCGATGAACCTTAAACTCCTTGCTCCTCCCATGAACTTCCTATATAAGCCTTGTCTCAGCACTTCCTCTTTGCCAGGTTATTGTGCCTTCCCTGCCAGTGCCTTGCTGTTGGTTTTCCTGTTGCCATCTGTACCTACAACCACTCGTGATTGACCTTTGGCTTGTTCCTGGACTTTTCTACTGCCTGATCCCAATCTGCAACTACCCGTGTTTGACCCTCGGCCTGTTCTTTGACGACGTTGCTGTTTCATCCTTGTCTGTTTATCCGCTATTGGACCCCGGCTTGCTCACACCCTGGTGGGGCAAACTTGAGGACTGCGACCTGGTACTAGCTTGCAGCCAAATCCATCTCCACCACCCGGAGCTCTGGGGAAAACCAGCTAGTACTTAGACTCTGCACCTCAGGTGAGCCTGTGTCATCTACCAGAAGTGACTGCCTGTATGCCTGTCCTGCCACTGCTATTGCAATTGGTCTTCAAGCCCGACGCCTGATCGTGACAGAATAACCTGGCCATAAACATGAAGGCCGCTATAGCAGATGCTCTGACTCCTGTCAGACAGCAAATCTCAGACCTGCAGCAAGAAGTTCTGTTACTGAAAGGTACAGTACGCCCAGGCCCGGAACCAGCCTGTCCTGAGCCATTTGTTGTGATGCCCGAGAGGTTTGACGGTAGCCGTGCATCTCTTTCATCCTTTAAGATGGATTGCGAGCTGTTGTTTGCTCTTAAGCCTAGGACCTATGCCACAGATTATACAAAGGTTCTCGCTACTATCAACCTGCTCACTGGACCCATCAAAACATGGGCTCACCAGGTATTACAGGAAAGGAGTCCAGTCTTGGACAGCTGGGAAGCTTTTATGTTAGCCCTGGACTCTCACTGTACAGTTTCCAAGAAAACCAGGGTTCCCAAGTCTGCTCCTAGCTCATCTGGCCTTCGAGGACCCAGGGACAGGAATACCCTGTACAGGTATGACTTCAAGCCACCCCAGTACGTGCCAAGCCATGAAGCCCTAACACCACAAAGCCTTGACGTTCCTGTGGATATACACACACCTACCCTGGAAGATGTGGAACCTATGGAGATCGGGGTCATCCAGACCACGCTGTCTAAAGCTGAAAGAGAGCGGAGGAGAGGCTGTGGCCTTTGTTTCTATTGTGGAGAAAGAGGGCACTTAATCTCTCTCTGCCCAACTCGTCCACCTCGGCCAAAGGTTCTTCAAGTGGGTACTACTGGGATTCATTCTGCTATCGCTGCTGTTCGGCCTGTGAACTGCCAAGGTTGCCGTAAGGCCTGTCCATGTTCAATGACACAAGTAGGTTCCCAGACTACGGTGGTCAACGATACCAGTGCCCCTCTTGAACCCGCAACCAATACCCCTGTGAAACTCCTACCATCTGGCCTAGAGGCAACTATGCAACCTCCTGACAACAGACCAGTTCCAGTAGTCATCCCACGTTCCACAGTGGTAAATGCAGTAACATCACCCTGTCCTGCCAAAGAACCACCTCCTGCTCCAGAGACGCCTTCGCTACATCCTAAGAAAACACCTGTTCTTGATACCGTCACCACTTCCGTAAAGTCTGGCTCCATCACAAATTCCTGTCCTACCAAAGAAGTTCTACCACCTGACTGTATGTATGCCTCGAATGGCACCCTTATCCGTAAGCAGGAGCTGGTGATGTTTGAAAAAGCCTTGCAAGTGAGGAGAATCTCCCCAGCAGAAACTTCTAAAGAAAAAGATGCCCAAAGATGGATAAGGTTCACTCCCCTAGATTGACAAGAGAATTCCACCAGAGGTTTCCTCACAAACCCAGCCCTAAGACGTCCAGAGGACGTCCTGAGAGGAGGAGAGTACTGTCAGGACCTGGGCTTAAACCTGGGACCTCGTCTGTGTCTGGCATTTACTCTTCCCACTGAGCTAGCTGGGATGCTGGACAGCTCCTTGCCTGATCTGCTGGACAAACCTATCTGATCCAATGGACAACCCTGCCTTGAGTCTTGATTACCGATGAACCTTGAACTCCTTGCTCCTCCCATGAACTTCCTATATAAGCCTTGTCTCAGCACTTCCTCTTTGCCAGGTTATTGTGCCTTCCCTGCCAGTGCCTTGCTGTTGGTTTTCCTGTTGCCATCTGTACCTACAACCACTCGTGATTGACCTTTGGCTTGTTCCTGGACTTTTCTACTGCCTGATCCCAATCTGCAACTACCCGTGTTTGACCCTCGGCCTGTTCTTTGACGACGTTGCTGTTTCATCCATGTCTGTTTATCCGCTATTGGACCCCGGCTTGCTCACACCCTGGTGGGGCAAACTTGAGGACTGCGACCTGGTACTAGCTTGCAGCCAAATCCATCTCCACCACCCGGAGCTCTGGGGAAAACCAGCTAGTACTTAGACTCTGCACCTCAGGTGAGCCTGTGTCATCTACCAGAAGTGACTGCCTGTATGCCTGTCCTGCCACTGCTATTGCAATTGGTCTTCAAGCCCGACGCCTGATCGTGACACCCATACTGCCAGAATACCCCCGCTGGTGGATGCCGGTACTGCAGTCCATGTATCGTGTGTTACCACCAGCAGGTGAGATCCTCCAACAGAGGTATTGGCTGCAGGAGGACACCTGCTGGCGAACACTAGCACTGCAGTCCAAAGGACCAACAGCACCACCAGCGGGTGAAGCCTTTCCTGACAGGCATAAACGTTCTCACCCTGAGAACAACCTGTATGACCAGGCATCTAAGTGAAAAGCACGAGCTGCAGTGGAGTAGACACCTCAAAAACCAAGAAAGGTCTCTGACTCCTCCTGCTTCCTCTTCTGCTGCAGTCTCGGCCTCTTCATCCACCTCTGTAGTGACAGTGGCACCTGCCACCCCGCAAACAGAGGATCTGCCAGCAACACTACCACCTGGGTCACCAACCATCTCCACAATGTCCCATGGAAGCGTTCAGCTCTCTATCTCCCAAACACTGGAGCAGAAGAGGAAGTACCCCCCTACTCACCTGCGATCCCTGGCCCTGAATGCCAGCATTTAAAAATTCCTGGCCTTTGAAATGCTGTCCTTCCGTCTGGTGGAGACGCAGAGTTTTAAAAGCCTGATGGCATTGGCTGTCCCACAGTACGTCGTGCCCAGGCGAGCCATCCCTTCCCTGCACAACCAAGTGGGGGACAAAATCAGGTATGCACTGCGCAACGCCATCTGTGGCAAGATCCACCTAACTACGAATACGTGGACCGGTAAGCACGGTCAGGGACGTTATATCTCGCTAACAGCACACTGGGTAAATGCAGTGGCGGCTGGGCCTGAGGCGGATAGCAGTTTGGCGCATGTCCTTCCACCACCGAGGATTGCAGGGCGCTTCAGTTTGCCTCCTGTTGCTAACTCCTCCTACTCTGCTTCCTCATCCTCTACCGCCTCCTCATCTGGTCAGCGTAACACCTTCACCACCAACTTCAGCACAGCCAGGGGTAAATGACAGCAGGCAGTTTTAAAACTTTCCTGTTTGGGGGAAAAACCCCACACCGTGCAGGAGTTGTGGAGGGACATGGAACAACAGACCGATGAGTGGTTGGTGGCAGTGAGCCTCAAGCCCGGCCTGGTGGTGTGCGATAATGGGCGAAATCTCGTAGCAGCTCTGGGCCTAGCCGGTTTGACGCACATCCCTTGCTTGGCGCATGTGCTGAATTTGGTGGTGCAGAGGTTCCTTAAAAATGACCCCGATATGCCAGAGCTGCTGCAGAAAGTGCGGGCCATCTGTGAGCACTTTCAGCGTTCTCACCCTGCTGCTGCTTGCCTGTCAGCGCTGCAGCATAACTTCGGCCTTCCCGCTCACCGCCTCATATGTGACGTGCCCACAAGGTGGAACCGCACCTTGCACATGCTGGCCAGACTGTGCGAGCAGCAGCAGGCGATAGTGGAGTTTCAGCTGCAACACGCATGCGTGAGTCGCTCTGCGGAACAGCACCACTTCACCACCAATAACTGGGCCTCCATGCGAGACCTGTGTGCCTTGTTGCGCTGTTTCGAGTACTCCACCAAAATGGCCAGTGCCGATGACGCTGTTCTCATCGTTACTATCCCAGTTTTATGCCTCCTTGAAAAAACGCTTCGGGTGATGATGGAAGAGGATGTGGTACAGGAGGAGGAGGAGGAGGAGGAAGAGGGATAATTTCCAAGGCTTTCAGGGCAGTCATTCACAAGTGGCTCCGAGGGTGGGTTCCTGCACCAACAAACGCCAGGTACACAATTGTCCAGCAAGGGCACAGACGAGGTGGAGGATGAGGAGGAGGAGATGGAGGAGGAGGAGGAGGAGGAACCATGTTCACAGCAGGGTGTCACCCAGATCAGCTCATGGTGCGTGGCTGGGGGTATACAGAGGACACAGACGATACACCTCCCACAGAGGACAGCTTTTCGTTGCCTCTGGGCAGCCTGGCACACATGAGCGATTACATGCTACAGTGTCTCCGCAACGACAGCGGCGCCGAGTTGCCCACATTCTAACTGGTGCTGATTACTGGGTGGCCACGCTGCTGGATCCCCGTTACAAGGACAACGTACCGTCCTTAATTCCCTCACTGGAGCGTGATCGTAAGATGCGCGAGTACAAGCGCACGCTGGTAGACGCGCTGCTGGTGGCATTCCCACCTGACAGCGGGGGCACAGTGGAAGCACAATGCAAAGGCAGAGGAGGAGGAAGAGGTCGCCAATGCAGCCGGGGCACCGCCAGCACCTCAGAAGGCAGGGTTAGCATGGCCGAAATGTGGAAATGCTTTGTCAGCACACCACAACAACCAGCACCACCAGCTGATATGGAACATCTTAGCAGGAGGCAGCATTTCACCAGCATGGTGGAGCAGTATGTGTGCACACGCCTACATGTACTGAATGACGGGTCTGCCCCCTTCAACTTCTGGGTCTCCAAATTGGCACATGGCCTGAGCTTGCCCTTTACGCCTTGGAGGTTCTGGCCTGCCCTGCAGCCAGTGTATTATCTGAACGTGTATTTAGCACGGCAGGGGGCGTTATCACAGACAAGCGCAGCCGCCTGTCCAGAGCCAATATGGACAAGCTCACGTTCATTAAAATGAACCAGGCATGGATCCCACAGGACTTGTCCGTACCTTGTGCAGAATAGACATGTATACCGGCCTTACCCAGCCATTGTATTTTTGATCTTTCGCACTCTTTTGGGGTGTACCCTAATTTAAAAAAAAAGAAAATTAAAAACAAAAACCAGTGTTGGCTACCTCGTCCTCCTCCACCGCCGCTTCCACCTACTCCGCCACATCCACCGCCACCTCAACCTCCTACTCCATATGGACCTCGTCCTCCTAGGTCAAGATTATTATTTTTTATTTTTATGTTATTTTAAGTTATTTCCCTATCCACATTTGTTTGCAGAGCACTTGCCATGCTCTTAACAACATTGTGCTGCCATTTGCAGCCCTCTAGCCCTATCCATTACTTTTTTAGAGCCATTTTAGTCCTCAAAAGTTCGGGTCCCCATTGACTTCAATGGGGTTTGGGTTCGGGGGCAAGTTCGGGTCCCGAACTCAAACTTTTTTGCGAAGTTCGGCCGAACCCGTCTAACCCGAACATCCAGGTGTCCGCTCAACTCTAATTAGAAGTAATAGTAATGAGATTAGCATTGTTCTGTCTCAACTACAAAGCGATAAAGTTCATCTCCAGGTTTAAGTAGGCCTTACTCAAGCTGGTTTGCTATTATCCCTTGCATCGATACAGGCAGTTTAACTCAATTAATAAACTCACAGTTAGGATGACAGACGATGAATCCTTTCAAATGTTCCGTTTAATGATGGATATTCATAGGTAGAAAAATGTTGCAGTTGTAAGCCACATGTAAGATGTTTAGCATGGAAGATATACAGGAGTAATGACCAGAATCAGGAAGTGGAGGAGATATATAAAGAACTACGGTGAGAGAGAGAGAGTTCAGCTAGAAAGAAGGGGACAGATCTTAAAGACACAGAGCAAGAATAATCACATAGTGTAACACAACACTCACCATCTGAAATCTTTAGATTTCATAACCTTAAACTAAAATATATATTTTCAAAAAGTCCAATACTGACGAATGTCCTGGAACCTGTAATGAAAAACATGCAACAAGCAAATAATAAACGTAAGTTCAACAGGATGAAGAACATAAAGTCACAGTATGATGTCTTCAAATAATTCCAAAGTTCTGAGTAGAACCTGTAGATGGCAGCAATGTACTCCCCGCCGTGCAAACAGCATGACTAGTCCTTGCACAAGTCACTCACCTGGCAAAAGGAGTACTAACTCTGTAATTGGTCGACTAAAGGTTTGTGTCGATCCTCCCTTGGTTACCTTGACTTCCACCTTCCGGACTTTGTTATCGTCGCTGGGCATAACTTTAGTAATAAGACCCATAGGCCACTCATTCCGACAAACTTCCTTGTCTTTTAGAAGGATGAGGTCTCCAACCTTAAGATTCGGCTTAGATGCTTGCCATTTGTTACAACCTTGAAGGTGGTGAAGATACTTTTTCTTCCAGCGATGCCAGAACACATTGGCTAGATGCTGCACCTGCTTCTATTGATGCCTGTAACGGTGTGACCGCAGCTTCTGTTTTGTACTTACAGAAGTGTGGAGTGAGGTGTTCACAGTTCTTATTTCCTTATCATCTTCAGGGTTTACTAGCCCATAGGTGGTGTCAATAGGGAGTAAGTAAGAGTTCTCACGCAGAAACCTTGGAGGTGACAGTCATAAGCTGTCCTGAAGAGCGGCAGGTGACACGGCTCTGGTCCCACAGTCAGCTGGGTTGAGTTCAGTGAGAACGTGATGCCATTGACTTGGTAGAGAGAATCTCTTGATACGTTCAACCCTGTTGCTGACGTACACATAAAATTGTTTTGTTTGGTTGTTTATGTAACCAAGTACTACCTTACTGTCTGTATAGAAGGTGAAAGAATCAATTCTAGTGTCCATTTCACTTCGTATGACCTCGGCAATTTCTACTGCTAGCACGGCTGCACAAAGTTCAAGTCTTGGTATGGTATGTGCAGGCTTGGGTGTGAGTTTTGCCTTGCCTAGGACAAAACTACAGTGTGATTCTCCATTCAGTTCAGAGGTCTTCAAATAGGCTACTGCAGCAATAGCTTCAACTGATGCATCAGAGAAAATATGAATCTCTCTCCGGTTAGCAGTTGAAATGGAACATGGAACATAGCAACGGGGAATCTGAAGTTTTTCTAGTGACTTCAAAGAATATCTCCACCTTTCCCACTTGTGTTGATTCTCACTAGGCAAGGGAGTATCCCAGTCTATGTTCTCAGTAGACAACTGTCTTAGTAAAATCTTACCTTGAATGGTAACTGGAGCAAGGAAACCCAGTGGGTCATAGATGCTATTCACCATGGACAGGACTCCTCTCTTAGTGAAGGGTTTGTCACAAGTTGACACTTGGAAGGTGAATTTGTCTTGCTTGATGTTCCACAACAAACCCAGACTTCGCTGTACAGGAGGCACATCTGTACCTAAGTCAAGGTTTTTTAGACTAGTGGCATAGTCCTCAGAGTGAAAGGCATTCATAAGTTCCTGGCTGTTGGATATAATCTTGTGCAGTCTAAGGTTTGCTACAGACAGCATCTCCTTTGTTCTGGTGAGAAGATCAATTGCTTCTTTAGCAGTTGGAAAGGACTTAAGTGCGTCGTCAACGTAGAAGTTTCTTTCAACAAATTGACGGGCATCAGATCCATATTCAACTTCTCCAGTCTGAGCTGTTCTCCTTAGCCCATAAGTTGCCACTGCTGGGGAAGGACTGTTACCGAAGACATGTACCTTCATGCGATAATCTATAACTTCCTTGTTGAGGTCATTGTCCTTGTGCCATAGAAACCTGAGGTAGTTTCTGTTGTCTTCTCTGACGATGAAGCAGTGAAACATCTGTTGAATGTCGGCCATTACTGCTACAGTCTCTTGTCTGAAACGAATCAAGACTCCTATTAGACTGTTGTTCAAGTTGGGTCCAGTAAGGAGCATGTTGTTAAGAGAAACACCTTCGTGCTGAGCACTGGAATCAAAGACAACTCTGATTTGGTCTGGTTTGCGTGGGTGATACACGCCAAAGGATGTAAGGTACCAGCATTCTTCTCCCTCCTTTAGTGGGGGAGCAGGCTCTGCATGATCTCTGTCAAATACATTTTGCATAAAGTCCACAAAGTGCTTTTGCATCTCTGGTTTCCTGCTTAAGTTTCGCTTTAAGGAGGAGAATCTACTGATGGCCTGCTGTAAGTTGTTGGGCAATCTCTCTCTTGGGAGACGAAAGGGTAGGGGTGCTACCCAGTTATTGGAGTCATCTTGAAAGAACTCATTGTCCATTACCTTGATGAATTCCTTGTCTTCCATTGAAGGAGCCAGTATGTCATCTTCACTGGTTGCATTAAACACTGTAGAGCCGAAGTCGCCATCATGGCAGGAGAAAGGGCTTGTCACCTGAGATACCATGTTGCCATCCGTGGCTGGCTATCTTCTCTTTCACCCAGTAGTGATGTGGGCATGGCTCAAAGTAAGTGTTTCGGCCATTTGGCAGAACATTTGTCTTCAATGACGAAATGTTGGTAGTTAATTTTGCCTATGCAGACATTGCCTATGATGACCCACCCTAGATCCGTGCGCTGGGCAAATGGGGCATCTGGGGGTCCACTGACTTGTCTGTGTACCTTGTGAACTCTTAGAATGTCTCTTCCTAACAGAAGAAGGATCTGAACATCTTTGTCAAGCGGCGGTATCTCATTTGCTATTACCTTGAGATGAGGGTGATGGAAAGCAGCAGCTGGAGTAGGGATTTCTTCCCTGTTAGCAGGTATCTGATTGCACTCAACAAGTGTAGGTAAGGGTAATTGCAAGTTACCTTTGAGAGAAGATACCATGAGTCCATGAGCCCTTCTTCCAGAAACCTCTATAGTTCCACTACAGGTACCCAAGGTGTAAGGATGAGCTTCGCCTTTTATTTCAAATAGATTGAACAATTCCGATTTTGCAAGTGATCGATTGCTCTGATCGTCTAAGATAGCATATGCCTTTAGAGACTTTTCTGGTTGATCCTTGTGGTATATGTTCACCAAGCATATCTTAGCACAGGACTTACCACAGCGGTCTTCTCCACAAACTTCAGTGCAGGATGAAGAAATGATGGTAGAATTAGGCACTTGGTCTGTATTCTCCCCGCCATGCGTTAACCTGGGAGGAGTGTTGGCAGGTTGTGCAGAGCTGGGCTCAAGTGGATGGAGGGCTTGCACATGTTCTTCAGAGCCACACTCTATGCACTTGATGGACACATTACAGTCCCTTGCAAAATGTTCTGTAGAAGCACAGCACCTGAAACATACCCTAAATGTCTTTAAAAGCTCCTTGCGCTCTTCCAGAGGCTTTTTCCTAAAGCCGATACATTTATTGAGGGGGTGTGGCTTCTTGTGTATGGGACACTCTCTGTTAGGGTTTTCAATCTTCCTACTCTGTTTGTTCGTGGCCAGAACTGTGGTAGGAGTGGGAAGGATGTCAGTCTTTTTCACGGACACTGGGCCTCTATGGTTTCTATAGTTGCCCTGAAGACTGGTACTCTTAGGAAAGGGTGAGAAGAGGCTGTACTCACCGTAGGAAAAACTTGGATCGTTCTTGGTCTCTGCAATTTCCCTGATGAATTCACAGAAGAAAGAGAATGGAGGGAAGGAAACCCTGTTCTCTCTTTTGTATGATGACCCTAGTGCAGTCCATTTCTCTTGCAAACCATACGGGAGCTTGGAGACAATTGGGTTTACCCCTCTTGGAGTGTCAAGGTAACTGAGTCCAGGTAGTTTTGGGTCTGTTTTGGCTAGCTGAAGCTCAAGGAGAAGGTCACTCAGTCTCTGGAACTCCTTGTTGTCCTTACCGGATATCTTTGGGAAAGTTTCCAGACGCATGAACAAAGCATTTTCTATAGCTTCTGGACTGCCGTAACTTTGCTCTAGTCGCTCCCATGCAGCTGTGAGGCCTGCAGTAGGATTGTCCATGAAAACCGATCTTAATGGCTTAACACGTGCAGCAGATAAAGGACCAAGCCATTTGATCAGCAGATTCAATTCTTGATCAGCTGTAATGCCAATATTGCTGATTGTAGTTCTGAAGGCACATTTCCAACTTCTGTAGTTCTCAGGTTGGTCATCAAAACTTGTAAGACCAGTCTTTGTGAGCTCTCTGCGAAGCATGTACCTCACAAACTCTTCTGTCTCAGTTGTCTCCGCCTTTATGTGAGATGCTGTTGGCTGTATGGTGCTAATTGCGTTATCTTTGACATTGTTGTTAAAGGACACAGGGAAATATGGTGCAGCAGATGCATCCAGGTGAGTTGCTTGCTTGAAGTCAGTTGTTCCAATGGTACGTTGATTCAAGGCTGTACCGATGACTGGAGATTGATGACTTGCCTGAAGCTTGCGCTGATGCTCTGTGACGTATGAAGGCAGGCAAGGTAGACAGGTAGGAAATGCAGTGGAGTGATTTTGAGTGCAGGAAGTTGCTGGAACCTCTTTAACTTGAAGCTGTGAAGGAGTCTCTATGTAGTCGGGAGCATTGGAGACAATGGAGTGTGCACTGCAGTGGCTTAGGACATAGTCTTTAGTGCGTTTGAGGGGGTCTTTCATATCTGCTATGTTTAGGTTAATGCTGTCTTTCTCACTTGCACCTTCGTCTGCACTGATAGCTTGCTGTAGGACCCTTAGCTTTGCCATAGCTGCGTCATGTTTACACTGTTCATTTAAGATTTCCATTGTTGCCCTTTGACGTGCTGACTGCGCTTCCAACTCTGCTCTTTTTTCTGCATATGTCACCTGCACTTTGCTGGCTTCCACTTCAGCGCGGGCATTAATAAGTCGCTCACTGAGTGTTGAGTATCTTGAACTATGTGATCTTGACGAGTTTTTAGAACGTCTGGTGGAAACAGATCTGTGAGATGCAGTGTCCTGTAACAGCTTTATTTTTGCTTCTGCCTTTAATCTGGTTTGCTGGATAAAACTGTCTCTTTCAATATTGAGAGCATTGACACGCTTTAATTGCATCATCGCACTTTCTGTATTCATGTTTTGTAAGACATTAGTGAATTTGCTGCTGGTAAGCTGATAAAGCTCATATGAGGCAGAAAGTTGTTTAATGGCGCCCTCTAGTGTCAGTAGTTCACGTTCAACAGACACTGTATTGGCTTCAGCAAGGATTTTCTCCCAGACTAATTCCAAGCTATTTGACAATTCAGTCCTTGAAGCTTCATAATTCTCCATTACTTTCCAAGTGGGTTTAACTGAGCGTTTGGGTAACTCAGTTTCTTCAGGAACTTGTGGGGAGGTAGATGTGAGTTCACATGCAGAAGCTTGGTCACTCATGATAGCAGACTGACTGTGAAAGCAGGCAGGATCTGTGTGCTGAAATATGACACTGTGCAGATTGTCTCAGGCTATAAGGCTGCCATGTGCTGCTCTGTCCCTTCTGTCTTGCTATGAGGGCAGTAAATCTTGTCTGTTTCAGTACTGACATGCAGAAATCTTGTAATTAGGCTGTGAAACGCCGTTTTTCTACTGTTCTGTCTCAACTACAAAGCGATAAAGTTCATCTCCAGGTTTAAGTAGGCCTTACTCAAGCTGGTTTGCTATTATCCCTTGCATCGATACAGGCAGTTTAACTCAATGAATAAACTCACAGTTAGGACGACAGACGATGAATCCTTTCGAATGTTCCGTTTAATGATGGATATTCATAGGTAGAAAAACGTTGCAGTTGTAAGCCACATGTAAGATGTTTAGCATGGAAGATATACAGGAGTAATGACCAGAATCAGGAAGTGGAGGAGATATATAAAGAACTATGGTGAGAGAGAGAGTTCAGCTAGAAAGAAGGGGACAGATCTTAAAGACACAGAGCAAGAATAATCACATAGTGTAACACAACAAGCATCAAAAGGGTTAATTAAGTGAAAACACCTACTAATTGCCTAACAAGACAAATCCAATGAGATGGGCGTGCGCTATTATCAATGTGAAAACAGCACTTACCCTGGCAATAGTTGCCGTTTACATATTTATTATTCGCACGCCCAATCAATGATTTATCCGGCGCACCAATTAAGGTATGAACCGGCGCAGCGCTTTGTTCTTGGTAAATTACCCCCATAGTGTCTCGCATTGTGCCAGGTGCGAACACTGCAAACGTTGCTCTGATCAGGACCGTGTGCACATTCCCACCGTTTACCATTGGCGCGAACTGTACTCCACGAGGCTCAGCAAGCCATGTTTTGTACGGTTATACTACTGTTTAGAGTTGAGCGGACACCTGGATGTTCGGGTTCGACGGGTTCGGCCGAACTTCGGAAAAAAGTTCGGGTTCGGGACCGAACTTTAACCCGCACCCGGACCCGAACCCGAACCCCATTGAAGTCAATAGGGACCCGGACTTCTAAGGACTAAAAAGGCTCTAAAAAAGTAATGGAAAGGGCTAGAGGGCTGCAAATGGCAGCAAAATGTTGTTAAGAGCATAGCAAGTGCTCTGCAAACAAATGTGGATAGGGAAATAACTTAAAATAACATAAAAAAAATAAAAAAATATGCTGGAGGCCCCCTTTTCAGCAGAAGAGGTACGGGAAGTCATTAAGAACCTCAGAAACTCAACGGCACGATGCCACGCATATGGTGGGAATGCCCCAGAATACGCCCTTTCTGGAATAAATTATTAAATTTAATGGATAAGCTAGTGGGAAAATAAAATACTTTGAAATAAAAATGTAGCGGGGTGCTAAATTTAAGGGAAGTGTTTAAGTGGTAAATAGGCTCAAACACCCTAATTCTGTAGGATTCATGGACCATTTTGTCCTCGGGGGACAGTATTGGTGTGCAGTTCCCTGCGGCCTACAGGTGGCGCTGCCATGGTAGGCTAGGGTTGAACTGCCGATACAGTGCTGTGCCTTTTGTGTCCCCTCTTGGCAGTAGTACAGCGGGGCGGGGAACCTGCTGTGCATGCCGGGAGAGCATATAAAAGGGGCAGACCTTTGGCCTGGGGGCTGATGTCCAGTGGGGTCCACGCCCAGGTGCCTTCGGCCTGGGTGCATGTGTTCCTGTTCCATCTCGGGTACCTTTAGCCCGGGGTGAGGTACTATCCTGGAGTTCCTGCTGCCCTGGGTATGGAGGCCTAGGTGCGGGAGTAAAGCCTGGAGTCCAGAGCCTTCGTCTGGAGTCCGCTAAGGGTCGAGGAGTCTTAGGGTGCCGCCTCGTGTAGGGGACCATGTTCCAGGGAAGGGAGGATCATTCTGATGGACCGATGTGGGAGTCACGGTGAAGGAAGGGTCTGTTGACTCCCTGGAGAGATGTCTTCCCCTTGATATGGGCTAGGTTCGTAGAAGGAGAAGCTCAAGGTCATCTTGACTGTATCAGAGGCCTTATTCACCCGGCCCGTGGCAGGGGCCTTATACACCCTGGTCTGTGGCAGAGACCAAAGTTCTCCAGGTCCGTGGCAGGGGCCTTGTACACCCGGTCTGTGGCAGAGACCAACCTCAAGGTCTGTGGCAGAGACCGTGCACCTAAAACTGTTTGAGAAACCTAAGCAGTGAAGTGAATGTGCTACGTTTGTGCCTGGACCTCCTCCACACCTTAAGCTGTCCTGTTTCTTTGCTCTAACCTTTTCTATCCGAGTAGAGTTTATTTTGCCATGAGAGAATAAGAGTTGTAATTTCAGCTGGTGTGGACATTGACTTTACTGGAAATTAAAGGACTTGCCTCTACCTACAGTAGAGGTGAGAATCATCCTCTGGAGGAGTTTTGACTCCGGCTGTGGACACGGCCCGTCAAGTACACCGCTCAACCTCTTTATATAGGAGGGTAAGGGCTGGTACTGCGGTGTGCCTTTCTCCCTCCTGCGAGGAGCCAACAACATAAAGGCAGGTAAGGGGGAAAGGATCTGTGCGCTACAAAAAAATTAAATAAAAATTATAATCTTGACCTAGGAGGACGAGGTCCATATGGAGTAGGAGGTTGAGGTGGCGGTGGATGTGGCTGTGTAGGTGGAAGCGGCGGTGGAGGAGGACGAGGTAGCCAACACTGGTTCAAAAATACAACAATGGCTGGGTAAGGCCGGTGATGTGTCGAATTCTGTCCCCCGTCAAATAGTGTCCACCCTGTACTGCGCTTGCTCAGTATGTAGGACAAGGGGATTTCGAAAATCTCCCAAGACGAACGGCGCCTGCGTGGTGAGTTCAGGTGAAGGCCACACCATCCGTGGTTCAAGCCGAGCCAAGTGAGGCCGTGCCCGAAGCGTGGTGATCGAACCGAGCCCGTGAGGGGCCCTGTTACTATGTGCTACCGTATGTCCACTTGGATGGTGGGGCTTGAACCTGCACTCACGGCGCAGGCGCCGTTCATCTTCGGAGATTTTGTGAATCTCCTTGTCCTCTGTACTGCGCAAGCGCTGCGCCTTCACAGTATGGGCCGGACACAATCCGATGGCCGGACAGTTTTTGTCACAACACCGGTATACATGTCTATTCTGCACAAGGTACGGACAAGTCCTGTGGGATCCATGCCTGTTTCATTTTAATGAACGTGAGCTTGTCCACATTGGCTCTGGACAGGCGGCCGTGCTAAATACATGTTCAGATAATACACTGGCTGCAGGGCAGGCCAGCACCTCCAAGGCATAAAGGGCAAGCTCAGGCCATGTGCCCAATTTGGAGACCCAGAAGTTAAAGGGGGCAGACCCGTCATCCAGTACGTGTAGGCCTGTGGACACATACTGCTCAACCATGTTGGTGAAATGCTGCCTCCTGCTCCAGCTTCTGGTGCTGGTTGTTGTGGCGTGCTGACAAAGCTTTTCCACATTTCAGCCATGCTAACCCTGCCTTCTGAGGTGCTGCCGGTGCCCCGGCTGCGTTGGCGACCTCTTCCTCCTCCTGCCTTCGCCTTGTGCTTCCACCGTACGCCCGCTGTCAGGTGGGAATGCCACCAGCAGCGCGTCTACCAGCGTGCGCTTGTACTCGCGCATCTTACGATCCCGCTCCAGTGAGGGAATTAAGGACGGTACGTTGTCCTTGTAACGGGGATCCAGCAGGGTGGCCACCCAGTAATCAGCACCAGTTAAAATGTGGGCAACTCGGCGGTCATTGCGGAAACACTGCAGCATGTAATCGCTCATGTGTGCCAGGCTGCCCAGAGGCAAAGAAAAGCTGTCCTCTGTGGGAGGTGTATCGTCTGTGTCCTCTGTATCCCCCCAGCCACGCACCAGTGATGGCCACGAGCTGGTCTGGGTGCCACCCTGCTGTGAAAATGGCTCCTCCTCCTCCTCCTCCATCTCCTCCTCCACCTCGTCATCCTCCAGAACTGTGCCCTTTCTGCCGGACAATTGTGTACCTGGCGTTTGTTGGTGCAGGAACCCACCCTCGTAGCCACTTGTGAAAGACTGCCCTGAAAGCCTTTGAAATGATCCCGCTTCCTCCTCCTCCTCCTCCTCATCCTCCTGTGCCAAATCCTCTTCCATCATCGCCCGAAGCGTTTTTTCAAATAGGCATAGAACTGGGATAGTAACGCTAAGAACGGCGTCATTGGCACTGGACATGTTGGTGGAGTACTCGAAACAGCGCAACAAGGCACCCAGGTCTCGCATGGAGGCCCAGTTATTGGTGGTGAAGTGGTGCTGTTCCGCAGAGCGACTCACGCGTGATTGCTGCAGCTGAAACTCCACTATCGCCTGCTGCTGCTCGCACAGTCTGGCCAGCATGTGCAAGGTGGAGTTCCACCTTGTGGGCACGTCACATATGAGGCGGTGAGCGGGAAGGCCGAAGTTACGCTGCAGCGCTGACAGGCGAGCAGCAGCAGGGTGAGAACGCCGAAAGTGCGCACACACAGCCCGCACTTTCTGCAGCAGGTCTGGCATATTGGGGTAATTTTTAAGGAACCTCTGGACCACCAAGTTCAGCACATGCGCCAGGCAAGGGATGTGCGTCAAACCGGCTAGGCCCAGAGCTGCTACGAGATTTTGACCATTATCGCACACCACCAGGCCGGGCTTGAGGCTCACTGACAGCAACCACTCAGTGGTCTGTTGTTCCATGTCCCTCCACAACTCCTGCGCGGTGTGGGGTTTTTCTCCCAAACAGGAAAGTTTTAAAACTGCCTGCTGTCGTTTACCCCTGGCTGTGCTGAAGTTGGTGGTGAAGGTGTTACGCTGACCGGATGAGGAGGCGGTAGAGGATGAGGAAGCGGAGTAGGAGGAGTTAGCAACAGGAGACAAACTGAAGCGCCCTGCAATCCTCGGTGGTGGAAGGACATGCGCCAAACTGCTATCTGCCTCAGGCCCAGCCGCCACTGCATTTACCCAGTGTGCTGTTAGGGAGATATAATGTCCCTGACCGTGCTTACTGGTCCACGCATCCGTAGTTAGGTGGACCTTGCCACAGATGGCGTTGCGCAGTGCACACCTGATTTTGTCCCCCACTTGGTTGTGCAGGGAAGGGATGGCTCGCCTGGAAAAATAGTGGCGGCTGGGCACGACGTACTGTGGGACAGCCAATGCCATCAGGCTTTTAAAACTCTGCGTCTCCACCATACGGAATGACAGCATTTCAAAGGCCAGGAGTTTTGAAATGCTGGCATTCAGGGCCAGGGATCGTGGGTGGCTAGGGGGGTACTTCCTCTTCCGCTCCAATGTTTGGGAGATAGAGAGCTGAACGCTTCCATGGGACATTGTTGAGATGGTTGGTGACCCAGGTGGTAGTGTTGCTGGCAGATCCTCTGTTTGCGGGGTGGCAGGTGCCACTGTCACTACAGAGGTGGATGAAGAGGCCGAGACTGCAGCAGAAGAGGAAGCAGGAGGAGCCAGAGACCTTTCTTGGTTTTTGAGGTGTCTACTCCACTGCAGCTCGTGCTTTGCACTTAGATGCCTGGTCATGCAGGTTGTGCTCAGGTTGAGAACGTTTATGCCTCGCTTCAGCCTCTGATTGCACAGCCTGCAAACCACTCGTGTTTTGTCATCAGCACATTGTGTGAAGAACTGCCACGCTAGGGAACTCCTTGGACCTGGCTTTGGTGTGCTCGGTCCCTTGCTGCGTTGGGCAGTAGCAGACATACTGTCTAGGGGACGGACGCTCCGCTTTTGCACCCTGCTCCCTCTTCTGCTGTGCTGGTGGCTCTGTGCGACCACCGCCTCTTCCTCCAAACTACACTGGTCACCTGCATAACGTTGATTCCATGTGGGGTCGAGGACCTCATCGTCCTCCACATCATCTTCCACCCAGTCTTCACCCCTGCCCTCCTTGTCTGTCTGCACAATTGCGAAAGCAGCAGCAGTTGGCACCTGTGTTTCGTCATCATCCGAGACGTACTGCGATGGTCCTCCCATGTACTCATCATGAAACATAAGTGGTTGGGCATCGGTGCACTCAATCTCTTCCACTTCTGGGGCAGGGCTAGGTGGATGGCCCTGGGAAACCCTGCTAACAGAATCATCGAAAAGCAGAAGAGACTGCTGCATGATTTGGGGCTCAGACTGCTTGGCTGATTTGCAAGGGGGTGAGGTGAAAGACTGATGGACATGGGTTTCAGGTGCCAACTCTGATCTTTCATCAGAAGAGTGGGTGGGAGACAATATGAAGGAACCCGAAGCACTGTCAGCAACCCAATCTACTATCATCTGTACTTGTCCTGGCCTAAACATTCGTACAGCCTCACTAGGCGCGACAAAATACCGCCGCAGGCTCGGTCGCCTACTCGCACCTGAGGAAGGTGTTTCACTTGTGCGTGTATCTGGCACAGATCCACCACGTCCTCTCCCTGCAACAGGAGCTCCACCAGCAGCACCACGACCGGGGCCACCACGTCCCTTTGACCTTCTCCTCATATTTTCCAAATTTAGGATGTTGCCCTAAATGGATGTTTTTGGAAGAGCAGAACACACCCACAGTACGTAACCGCTGAATCGCACAGCTACAGAACTGCAGAAAATGCTATTCAAAAAAAATGTTGTTTTTTTAGTATAGCACAGTAGAAGAAAACTATTTAGAAATTGTTTATTTCACACACCTCCAAATATGTATAACACACTGCAAACTATTTTTTGTGGCCCTGAATGGCTCTTTTTGCAAGCGTACATTAAAGTGCAATTTTTATTTTTATTTTTTTTGCCCTAAACGGGTCTTTTTTTGCACAAGCAAAATAAAATGCACATTTTTTTTTTTTTTTGCCCTATGGGTCTTTTGGAAAAGAGCACAATAAAGTGCCTTTTTTTTTCCCCTAAATGGATCTTTTTCAAAGAGCAGAATACACCCACAGTATGGAAACGGTGTATCTCTCAACGTAATATATGCAGTGCTGGTGCACTGAGCTTGCAGATAAAAGTTAGATTTTCTCTGACACTGGGCTCATGGCAGTGTAAAAAGACTGTGCACTGCAACACAAACAGGTAAACCTATGCAGATCGCTGATTTTAATCTCTGAATCTGGACTCCTATAAAATATATCTCTCTCCCTGAAAGCACCAACAGGAACCTGGCCCTACACTACACTATCTCTCTATCTTTTCCCTCAGATTGCAGAATCAGGACTACCTCATGTATTTTACAATCTCTCCCTATTAGCAACAGCAGCAGCCAAGATCCTCTCCCTATCTATTCTGAAGCAGAGTGACGTGTGTGCTGTGTGCCTCTAGCTTATATAGAAGCTGGGTCACATGTTGCACTGACCAATCACAGCCATGCCATTAGTAGGCATGGCTATGATGGCCTCTAAGGGCACACCAGCTAATCAAAAGATGATTGGCTGGCCCCTGAAGCATTTCTAAATGCGTAATTAGATTGCCGAACCCGAGCCCGAACCCGGACTTTTGCGCAAAGTCCGGTTCGGGAAAAAGCTAAAGTTCGGTATGGACCCGAACTTTACAGTTCGGGTTCGCTCAACACTACTACTGTTCCAATGTACGTGGGTCTGTTTGCCGGGATGCAGTTGCCATGAAGTGGCCAGTCTCTTGGTGAGGCATAAGGGAACATTCCTTAAACGGCGAACTCCCGGGTCGATGGGAAGGTTTCCGCAACCAATGGTCCTTCACCGGTGTCTGTATGTGCGGACACACTCGCATGAGCAGAAAAACTGACATTGGGAGACATCTGACAATATACTTTAATAAAAATTTCCACAACCGCAGTCAGTAGTTAGGTTTATTAGATATTTTTGTCATTGGGGTTTGTTCTTGTTTGCTGGAGTTTCCTATGTTCATTGTTTGCTGTGTATGCTTGTTTGTGTGTTTCACTGTAAAAAATCTCACTTTAAGGATCTCTACATTGTTTCTTCTATTTCCATGTGTAGTGTCCTGACACTAGAGCTTGTAAGTATACAGCATATCCAATGAACCACACAGTTCACATATGATGTTCTCTATCCATCATTTATAGAAGGAATAATTTTGTGTTTTTTGCTTGATAGGGTGGGACTGTCTCCAGGTAAGCCTGTTCTTAAAGTAGGGTGATCAGACGTCCCCGATTCCCGGGGACAGTCCCCGGACTGAGGACACTGTCCCCAGAGCCTGTTTGTCCCCGATTTTGTCCCGATTTTGTCCCCAATTGCAGGGGCGGACTTGTGAGACATGTCTCTGGCCGCCTGTAACGCGGGCAGTGTCTCACCCAACATTTGCGCTCCTACCGGCCAAAATTTCTCCCTCCACCTCCATGCGGAGCCAGGTGCTCTCTGGCTGCAGACAAGACATAGAGGTGGAGGCAAAGCTGGGTGCCCTGGCTGCAGACGGGACCGTGGAGGTGGAAGTGGACCCGGGTGCTATCTGGCTGCAGACAAGAAACGGAGGTGGAGGCAGAACCGGGTGCTCTGGCTGCAGACGTGGAGGTGGAGGCGGAGCCGGGTGCTCTGACTGCAGACGTGGAGGTGGAGGTGGAGCCAGGTGCTCTGGCTGCAGACGGGAACGTGGAGGTGGAGGCGGAGCCGAGTGCTCTGGCTGAAGACGTGGAGGTGGAGGCGGAGCCGGGTGCTCTGACTGCAGACGTGGAGGTGGAGGTGGAGCCAGGTGCTCTGGCTGCAGACGGTAACGTGGAGGTGGAGGCGGAGTCGGGTGCTCTGGCTGCAGACGGGACACGGAGGTGGAGCCCCCATCTTGCTTTGGGCTCTGGCAGAAGGCACACAGAGGTGGGGTTGCAGGCGAAGCCTCCATGTTACCTGCGGAGATCGCTCTGTCATACACCATCCATCCATCATCCATCCAGTCCTCACCCCTCCATATACACTCTGTACCCCTCTCCTGTACATACCACCTACCGCCATACACCCCGCACCCCTCTCCTGTACATACCACCTACCGCCATACACCCGGCACCCCTCTCCTGTACATACCACCCACTGCCATACACCCCGCACCCCTCTCCTGTACATACCACCCACTGCCATACACGCCGCACCCCTCTCCTGTACATACCACCTACCGCCATCCACTCCGCACCCCTCTCTTGTACATACCACCCACCGCCATCCACTCCTACTCCTCTCCTGTACATACCACCCACCGCCATACACTCCGAACTCCTCTTCTGTACATACCTCCCACTGCCATCCACTCCGCATCCCTCTCCTGTACATACCACCCACCGCCATACACTCCACTCTTCTCCTGTGCAAATCACCCACCGCCATACAATCCACACCCCTCTTCTGTACATACCACCCACCGCCATACACTCCACACCCCTCTCCTGTACATACCACCCACCGCCATACACTCCATACCCCTCTCCTGTACATACCACCCACCGCCATACACTTCACACCCCTCTCCTGTACATACTACTCACCGCCATACACTCCGCACCCCTCTTGTACTTAAGGTTTTTCTTCATCTTATCTTCTTAGCATATCCCCAAAGTAGTATCTTTTTTTTAATCTCATGAACGAAATGTGAGAAATAACGTATATATCATAGAATCATTCCATAAACACATACCACATACACTGCATATATCATTTGAGGAAAATATGCTTATAAAATAGTTTACCATTTGCCAAAAAAAAAATGTCCCCGGATTTCATTTTAAAAATCTGGTCACCTTATCTTAAAGTGTCACTGTCATGAAAATTATGGGGCCTGTCATTGCTGAATTTTGAGAATGTTAGTCTTCTGGCCAGGACTGCCATCATGGGGCCCAGTACAGCCTACCTGACAGATCCCCGTCTTTCCTCTCCCTCTGCTCAGTGTGACTGTCAGTGCAACTGTATATGATGTGTGGCCACAGATTGTAAGATAAACAGTGAAATGGATTTTTGGAGGGACAACTTAGCACCACATCCCTTAGTAATGTAAGCATACAAAAATAATATATAGAGGTAATATTGAGGTAAAAAAATATATTTTATTGATATAGAACTTGTTATTAAAAATGTTCATGTATCCAAAACAAAAAGAAGATTCCACACATGTCAGTGTTTTGCTTTACGTCTATCTATTTAGGTTCTTGCGGTAAAAGAAAGGAAACTTAGACTTCTGTAGTGTACCAATGTTTTACTAAACAGAAAAGCTGCACATACAACTGTAGGATACACAATTTAACACAATTTATGACCTACAAAATATGCCTACAACATGCAGAAGCCAATTATCCTTTCTAGCAAAATAAGCATATAACCAAAGAATTTATACACCAGAATTTGATTTAAAGTGTTGCCAACATCCCGTGTGTTCTAGAACAATAGGAAACGTCCCCTTAACTAGTGGTTGGGACTTTAAGGGCAACACATATGACAATACAGTATATGAGTACAAAATTTTATTAAATTATTAATTTTAAGAAGCCAAATAAATGGCAGTGTGTAACAACTGAATGTGCATTTAAACAAACAGGTAGAAATATATATAAAAAATAATAAGATTCATTATTTCCAAATAGGGATGGTTGTCGGACGCGTTTCAAGGATTATACCCTTTCCTCAGGGACGAATCTCAATTGGAGAATAAAATATCTATAAAATATACAAAAGATATATGATCGGTAAAATGCATACAGAGGAAGAATGAGCATCGTTGAGAAAGAGAAGAGCAAACAGATTGTACAAAAACATGCAGGATCAAGCCGCACAATAAAAAATCTTTCCACATTGATTGAAAGTTCTAACCTGATGGGACTGCCAGTTGCAATTTTGATGGATCAGCAAAAAACTAAAGGTGTCAAGACACCTATGAAAATCTTGATAGTTTACATAAGGTTGGTTGAAAACACTTGTAAAATAAAAATAAAATAATAAATGAGAATATAAAAAGTGAGAGACTGCTAGGAGTGCTGCAACAGGAGATTAGGTTTGCACCTCACCACTGTCCACGGATGGTCAAGATTTTTGAAGGAAGAAACAGGGTTTATCAAAAAGGTTCTATGGAGAAAAAAACATACATATGACCTTTTAAAAAATGTAGTCCTCATGAGTAAGCGCACTTTTTTATTTTTTGTTTATAAATCACTATATTAATAAAGTATAGTAACATATTATTTTAATTTTGATAATAAGAGCCTTGTGTCTATCATCATTGAAACAGGGGATTAATGCAAATCCCCTATCGAGATCATCACTAGGAGATTAGTATGAATCTCCAAAACGGTTGATTAACTGAAATATCTAATGATGAAAGCTGAGCTATTTATAATAATAAAACATATGTATATAGAAGCCATTTTAGTCCACTAAACATGAAAGATTTGTAAAGCATGAAGGGAAATGCTAATTAACCAGAGAAACAAAGAATCATAAAAGTGAAAAATGCGGCGCCTAAGACAAATAGTGACAAGGCCCAGAAACACGTATGAATCTGGGCATGTGATAAGTGAGGACATGTGGCTCAATGTGGTCTGGTGAATTAATAGCCAGGTGTAGATACATAAATGATGATATCAAACAGTGTATATAATAACCATAATCTATATATCACAATATTATAAAAACAAAAAACAAAAAAGTCCGGTGAAAGTGCCCAGTGTGTGGACTGGGAACAAAAAGAGAAGGTAAATGTAAATGTCAGAGCATAGTCCCCACTTTCAAGATCCAACAGGATTATAGTTCATATATAACATTGATTCGGAATGTTGTAACACCCCGGGATGTGACTCCAACACCAGGAAGGGGAGAAGAAATTAATACTCTTACCCCTAAACGTGGACTCACACACCAGCGGTGGTGAGTCAAACAGGCAACAGGTGCAGATGTAGATTCCTCTGGATACGTCCTCACGGAACGGCAGCAGAAGGGACAAGCTCACAAAATCAACTCTCTCCAAGGCAGTGATATAGAACCCCAAAACGTCAGCACGTCGAGGATAACAGTATCAATCATATGTAGGAATAGAAAAAAAGAGCAGCAAACACACACACAGCAGTCTCACTCTTAAGTGGCAGCCTGTGTCTGAGCACAGACTAATTGCCTTATAACGACAGACATCAGTGTAACAGGCATGCGTAGAGAGGGAATACCAGCTGAATGCACTATCCCATTGATGGGATGACGCCAAGTAGAAACTACAGCAGAGACATCTCAAGCACGTCATTGTGTAAACAATGCGTGAGAGTAGTCATAGAAAGCCGCTGTCAATCATGTCACTGCGCGATTACAGACAGTGGACATGTCGCGCTTGAGATTCGCTGATGATGTCGGTATGCAACTAAGCCATCGCAAAGGATAGCCGGAAGCCACGGACATATATTGTATGGACGAGGAAAACATTGACAGCGCCGGTGTAGGGTTAAAGATAACCTTCGCTGCTGACACCAGATCAGTGCATAGGGGCTGTAGTAAAAGAATCCACTCTGGCAAACTCTGCAAAAAAGACTAAAGCTGAAAGATATGAGTTGTTAAACGGCAATGTCCTCATAAAGGAATGTCAAAAATATAATATATGTAGCGATACCCCCAAACTAAGAGAGCCGCTGGTTTTGTTTCGGGCCCTGTACACAGCACAGCCAGCCCCCGGCAATCTACTCAACCCTTCCCTGGCACAGTTAGTCTAGGGGTGGTGTATTTGTATAGCTCTATACCAATTCATGTACAATTCCCCAACACATACCTCCTCTTGACTTTATATCATAATATAGGAAAATATGAAACTTCAACATCTCCTAAAACCTTTGTCCAGGAAAGGGTGAAATAAACCCCCGGTATTGTAAATGGGAGGAAAAAATTTCCTTTCGACCCCTGTATCTTCTGGGCGGTCAGACTAAGTCCCTGGAAAGCTCCAACATTCCATTGAGCAGGGTCAGCAATGTCCTTGGCAGTCTGTGGAAAGAAAGTTCCAGATGAGGAAAGTCCCTTGTCCTCCTCCAGGTCATAAGGAAATGCTCAGATGAAAGTCCACTCCAATTCAGCCACCATAATCAACCACATCTTCCTCAGACTCTCTTCTGGTCTGCCTCCTCCCATCTAGCCTGGTCATCTGCTCTGCTTGCTCTGCCTCTCGATGCTCTGTACCTGAAAAGAGTAAAGCCCCGTACACACGGTCGGACTTTTGGCCAACAAACTTCATTTTGAGCAAGTTGGACCAACAATCCGACCGTGTGTACGCTCCATTGGACAAACTTTTTTTGCTTTTTTCTTGTTTACATCGGACAAAAGTTGGGTCTGCAAACGGACAAACTTTTGCCCAAAAAAGGCCGATGGAGCAAAGTCCGACCGTGTATACAGGAAACCATCTGACTTTTGTCCGATGGACAAAACAACTAATGTTAAAATCAACCAACAATAGCAGAAGTTGACCAAAGGGTGGCGGTAAAGAGCAGAAAAGAGCAGAAAAACCACGTGATGTTGCAAAAAGTTTTGGGAAAGTTTGCAGAAAAGTCAGAGCGTGTGTATGCTATGGGTGTTCCCGACCAACTCCGTTCGGACAAAAAAACACGGAAAAGTCAGATGGAAGTCCGACCGTGTGTACGGGGCTTTAGAAACAAAGCAGATTATATTTACCTTCCAACTGTGCCAAAAACATAACTATTGTAGGATGCCCACTGTTGCCTTGAAACACTTTCACGAAAAGGCATAGACTTTCAACGCAACAAATAAACTTGCATGTCTCTCCGAGCTGTCCTGAAAACAAAGGCCTGCTGTTGTTCGGTCTTTACATCATGGCACATTCTAGAAAAATGCCCCGTTTTATGGCAACAGAAACACATATAATGACTGAATCTACCATTCCCAACCACTTGATTCCACTTCTTAAAGCAATATTGGTGTAGGAATCCCATCTATTTCCTCTCTAGTGACCCCCACCTTACGTAAATCAATCCACATGTGTCTCCTGCTCAACTCGCCATCACTATTTGAGCTGATAAAATCCTCAGCTTCCCGCTTATGGGAAGTAACAGTGGCACATGTCCTACTTCTGCTTACAGGCTTAGGGCCTTTGTCCTTTGTTAGGGCATCATTAGACTTGTTTATGAGGGCTGCACACCACTCATTTAAATCTTCAGCACTGCCTACAGGAGTTTAAACATACTTCGAAGCCACTGCAGGTTTAACTTTGATTATCCTACTTTCTAAACCCTTTGTCCTGCTTGCAGTTTCTTCCAAATACTTTGATGCCACTGCAAGCTGCTCCTTCAGTAAATCTCTAATTCTGCCTTTTCCCTCTTTTCAGATACATTATGTACTGTAGAGCATGCAGGAAGTGCAAACCAAACACAGCAACTGCCTGCATCTATCCCTTACTGAACCCAAAACTTTTGAGACTAAAATCTGAGGCAAGATCAGAGACTCCACCCCCCAAGTTCTATTCAAAAGAGAAGCACATCTAGCCAGATCCTTTGCAACAGACATACACTGACTATCTCTGGCCCAGGTAGGAAGGGTGCACGCCTTCTCCTCCTGGACACCAGAAACCTTTGCAGCTTTACTCTTCCTAAACAGTGTACACAGTATTTTCCCCCAGTACGAGCAACAAAACACACCACATAAAACAGATCTACTTCAGTTGAGCTTTTAGCGCAAATCCCGGATGAGCACCCAATGTTTTGCTTTACGTCTATCTATTAAAGCGGAGGTCCACACAAAAATGGAACCTCCGCTGTCCGGATTCCTCCCCCCCTCCGGTGTCACATTTGGCACCTTTCAGGGGGGAGCAGATACCTGTCTAAGACAGGTATTTGCACCCACTTTCGGGCATACACCCCCGCATTAAAAGTCAGCAGCTGCAGTATTTGTAGCTGCTGACTTTTAAAAAAAAAAATTGGTGGACCTCCGCTTTAAGGTTTTTGTGGTAAAACCAAGGAAGTTTAGACTTCTGTAGTGTATGAATGCTTTATTAAAGAGAAAATCTGCACATACAACTATAGGATACATGATACAACACAATTTATAGCTTATAAAATATGCCAACAACATACACAAGCCAATTTTCTCTTCTAGCAAAAAAAGCATGTACAAAATGTATGCAATGGGTAAACTAAACAGTTACTCAACTTAGGGTTCAAGATGTCCTTCATGGTTCCTTGGTCAAAGTCCAAACTCAAAACGTCTCCAAAGCTCTCCAGCTTCTGGCAGCCATGTCTTGCCATTTCTCTTCCAAAACACAGCTCCTTTGTCTCTCCATATGCTTGTTTCAAAACCTAATTTCCTCCCCCTACTTCCTGTTGCATCATATCCTCCAGAGAACTCCCTCTCTACCAGTCCAATTGGAACATTTACATATCAATTAGGGGGAGCTTTAGATTCTCAAAACAGCACATGGACTTAAAAAATCTAAGTCTATATTATGTTATAAAGTCACTTCACATAGCAATACAGTCAGCATAATAATGCATATATGTCAAGCAGCTTAATTTCGATCCATCTATGGGCAGACTGGTTTTACTGAAGTTGATCTATTGATTCTCCAAAACAAAGGAGGGAGTGAGCCACAGGAGGAGGAACAAGATGAATAAGGTTGCTAACAATTAATAGAATCAATAAGAAAAACTGAATACAGGAGGGCACCCCTGTGCCACTGTCATATGATGTTCAAGGCTAAATGTATTGTATAAAAAGCTAAATTCAGCTTGTGCTTGTCAATGTGGAGCATGGGGCGTCCTTGTTCTCTAGCCCTATTGTTCTTGTTCCTCCCCCTGCAGCTCACAATTTGGATGTTGGAGACCTTTCGCTCCTCCACCTTTAAGCTCTTGGAGGGGATGATAAGGAACTATATACAAGATTTTTGTAATGAGAACGGTATCATTAGCAGTAATCAGCATGGATTCATGAAGAATCGTTCTTGCCAAACCAATCTATTAACCTTCTATGAGGAGGTGAGTTGCCATCTATATAAAGGAAGGCCCGTAGACGTGGTGTATCTGGATTTTGCAAAGGCATTCAATACGGTTCCCCATAAACGTTTACTGTACAAGCTAAGGTCTGTCAGCATGGACCAAAGGGTGAGTACATGGACTGAAAACTGGCTACAGGGGCGAGTTCAGAGGGTAGTGATAAATGGGGATACTTGGATTGGGCCAGTGTGGAAAGTGGGGTCCCCCAGGGTTCTGTCCTGGGACCAATCCTATTTAATTCATTCATAAATGATCTGGAGGATGAGATAGCTCAATTTCAGTATTTGCGGATGATACTAAGCTAAGCAGGGCAATAATCTCCCTGCAGGATGTGGAAACCTTGAAAGAAGATCTGAACAAATTAATGGGGTCGGCAACTACATGGCAAATGAGGTTCAATGTAGAAAAATAATGCATATGGGTAGCAAAAACATGAATGCAATCTACTCACTAGGGGGAGAACCTCTGGGGGAATCTAGGATGTAAAAGGACCTGGGGGTCCTAGTAGATGACAGGCTCAGCAATGGCATGCAATGCCAAGCCGCTGCAAGCAAAGCCAACAGAATTTTAGCATGCAATAAAAGGGATTAACTCCATAGATAAAACAATAATTCTCCCACTCTACAAAACTCTGGTGTGGCCATACCTGGAGTATGATAAAGTGGTGAGGTTTTTCTTTGGGGACTTTAACGAAGCCCTGGCCTGGTGAAATACATGACCTCACCAGGCCATGGCTTTGTTAAAGTCCCAAAAAAAAACTAACCACTTTATCACACTAATTAGGGATGGAAGCATGTGGTAATGCTCTATTGGTTCAGCGCTAATACCCTTTGCATTTAATTGACCTAATGTTTAGCCTCCCCTGTTTTTTTTGATCTACCACCTTTCAGCATTATCTTGTTAAATATTAATACATAATTATGCATCATACTCTTCTACAGTCCAATTTGGACATACAACTCCATGGTCCATTGTCACTATTGGTGCCCTGTGTGGTCGGGCTGCCGTACCGTCTGACTGTTTATCTCCATATCTGGGAGCTGTGACATGCCTTGCGGGCCTCCTCCCATACCCCACCTCTTCTGATGTCTGGGGCAATGTCTGCGTCAATGTCACGCATTCCACGCTGGACGTGCTGCATCTATCTGGCGCCGTTACGCCCACGCAGTTGGTTCCCACGCTCGTGAGCAATATGGGAGATACTATGGTGCCGGTTGGCCGAAGACACAGATGACCGGCTGAGGGCGCCCCTCCCTTCACCCTGCTACGCGGTGTGATGTTGGTGGGCTGTCCCGTGGTGACGCATATATGGGCATCTTCCCGGGGGGTCTTGGCACTTGAGGCTCTCTGCACACCGGACTCCATGCAGCTTGGTATCCCCCTCTCTCGCCGGTCATTTAATTGACAACAGGTAACTGTGCACTTCTTATCACTGCCCCCGGGGCCATTCACTTTCACTTCTCAGGTGCCACTGGCAGGTAGCCACTTTCCTTACCCACACTTCCATGTCACACAGGATTGGCTAGTTTCAGGCTTGTCAGTCCTTACCCCTGCACTTTTCACCTCCTACACAGGAGTGCCTCGTAGTTTCCACGCCTGCCCTGGTTGTTGCCTGTGTGGGTTGTCCCCGCTGAGCTGTCCACCACAGCTCCTGGTTGGAGGTGCCCTTCGAAGGCTTGCAGCACACCCGGCTACCATACCACCAATATACATGCCACAGTAAGTAAGCATGCACTAGGTGTGTGGTTTTCCTTACCCTACCCCTGTTCATGTTTTTATGTTATTTTTTTTATTTTGACTATTCATTCATATACAATAATTTGATTTTAGATGCATCACGTGCTTGCTCCTGACGAGTGGCTCAAAAGCCACGAAATGCGTAGAGCCACCAAATGCTGTGCTTCTACCATTACTTACCCAGATCTTCAAGTTACTATGCAATACCTACCTTTACAGGTCCAGTGAGGCCCTAGGTCCTGCAGGCATTATTTTGTATTTCACGGTTTTATTTAACCTTGCCTTTGGTGAACTTTGGAATATTATTGTGGTTTTATCATCAGATACCAATGTCATTAGTGTTCATTGTTATTATCTTGCTTATCATTCATATCAGCATTATCTGTATGTTTATACTGTAATAATCAATAAACTTCCTACATGTTCACCAATTTACTCTTTTGCTACCACGTGCTTCATGAAAATTCCACCCCCTTTGCTCTCCTTCTTTTGAACGCACCTGGAGTATGCCGTTAAGTTCTGTTTTCAATTTCTCTTCATTAATTTATACAAAATGTTTACAGATATACAAGATTCATTACCATATGCATTTGTTTCTTCCTATTATATATATATAAAAAAAGAATCTTGGTTAATGTCTATTAGCTTCTTTATTATAAATAACTACTACATTCATACTCACATATTCTTACTCACTACCATACCAATTCGTACCCATCCCAAAAAAAGAAAAAGAACAAAACAGAAAAACTTTTCTCTTTCCTCTTTCCTCTCTCCTCTCTCTAAATGTCTCCCCATTCCCTCTTCCTTCCTATTATATCCCCATAGGGGGTTACCTGTTATTTCCCATTTATAGATATTCTATCATACTTGTCGAGGACCGAAATTCATCCCATTTTTGCCATATTCCTGGCATTTGATTCTTTATACAGTGGGTCAAAAAAGTATTTAGTCAGCCACCAATTGTGCAAGTTCTCCCACTTAAAAAGATGAGAGAGGCCTGTAATTGTCATCATAGGTATACCTCAACTATGAGAGACAAAATGTGGAAACAAATCCAGACATCACATTGTCTGATTTGGAAATAATTTATTTGCAAATTATGGTGGAAAATAAGTATTTGGTCAATATCAAAAGTTCATCTCAATACTTTGTTATATATCCTTTGTTGGCAATGACAGAGGTCAAACGTTTTCTGTAAGTCTTCACAAGGTTGTCACACACTGTTGCTGGTATGTAGGGATGAGCCGAACACCCCCGGGTTCGGTTCGCACCAGAACCCGCGAACGGACCGAAAGTTCGCACGAACGTTAGAACCCTATTAAATACAATGGATGCGAAAGTTCGAAATCTAAAGTGCTAATTATAACGACTATTATGCATGTTATTGTCCTAAAAAGGGTTTGGGAACCCGGGTTCTTCACCAGAGGACATGTATCAATGCAATAATAAGTTTTAAAAACGGCCGTTTTTCGGGAGCAGTCATTTTAAAGATGCATAAAGTGAAAAAAAAAGTCAAATATTCCGTTAAATATCGTACCTGGGGGGTGTCTAAAGTATGCCTGTGAAGTGCCACGTGTTTCCTATGTTTAGAACTGTCCCTGCACAAAATTACATTTCTAAAGGGAAAAAAAGCCATTTAAAATTGCTTGCGGCTTTAATGTAATGTCTGGTCCCGGTAAAATGGATGAAAATCTTTGAGAAAAATGGCATAGCTACCCCATCACCCCCCCCCCCTACCCGAGCCCATTACCAGCCCCTTTGGGTCTTGTATGGATATTAAGGGGAACCCTGCACACAAAATAAAAAAGGCCCTATATACTCTGAACAGCCGTATACAGGCGGTGCATACAAGACAGGGACTGTAGGTTTGTTCTTATGTAGAATCTGTTTGTAATTTTGAACAGGTACATTGTTTAAGGGTTATCACCCTTGTAACATTTGTTTTGCTGTCTGTGCCCCTGTTCAGAACATTTCACCTCACTTTCCGTCCCAATGACAAATGTTTTTGAAAAGTGGGGTTTTTATTGAAACAAGGATTGGTGATAAAGCATCAGTAGAGAGGAGACACCTTTTTCCCATATTAACTCGTACAGGAGAGAATTTCCCTTCCTAGGGGTAGATTTCCTCTCACTTCCTGTTGTCTCCTTCCGTTTGCAAGTAGAAGTCGTTTGTAAGTTGGATGTTTGAAAGTAGGGGCCTGCCCTATATACTCTGCTGAAATTTGCCCCTTACATGTTGGTGTTGCCACAACACTGTAAGCCCTCACAGTTACTCTTGGTGGGCGCATGAATGGGCCCTGCTGTGAATTATTAGATCAAGAATTGTAATTGCATGCCCCTGTTGAACAGGGGCTGAAAAATTGGGCCTTTGGTGGTGGTGTTGGTGGTGTTGACACAACACTGTAAGCCCTCACAGTTACTCTTGGTGGGCGCATGAATGGGCCCTGCTGTGAATTATTAGATCAAGAATTGTAATTGCATGCCGCTGTTGAACAGGGGCTGAAAAATTGGGCCTTTGGTGGTGGTACTGGTGGTGTTGACACAACACTATAAGCCCTCACAGTTACTCTTGGTGGGCGCATGAATGGGCCCTGCTGTGAGTTATTAGATCAAGAATTGTAATTGCATGCTCCTGTTGAACAGGGGCTGAAAAATTGGGCCTTTGGTGGTGGTGGTGGTGGTGTTGACACAACACTGTAAGGCCTCACAGTTACTCTTGGTGGGCGCAGGAATGGGCCCTGCTGTGAATTATTAGATCAAGAATTGTAATTACATGCCCCTGTTAAACAGGGGCAGAAAAATTGGGCCTTAGGCACTGGTGCCACAACACTGCAACCCCTCACAGATACTGTACTTGGAGCACAGCAATGAGCCCTGTTGCAAAGTATTGCATCAAAAATTGTAATTACACGCCCCTGTTAAACAGGGGCTGAAAAATTGGGCCTTAGGCACTGGTGCTGGTGCCACGACACTGCAACCTCTCCAAGATACTCTAGTTGGAGTGCAGGAATGAGCCCTGCTGCAAAGCATTGCATAAAAAATTGTAATTACATGCCCCTGTTAAACAGGGGCTGAAAAATTGGGCCTTAGGCAAGGGTGCTGGTGCCACGACACTGCAACCTCTCCCAGATACTCTAGTTGGAGTGCAGGAATGAGCCCTGCTGCAAAGCATTGCATAAAAAATTGTAATTACATGCCCCAGTTAAACAGGGGCTGAAAAATTGGGCCTTAGGCACTGGTGGCGGCACCCAGAAACAAAAATGTTCTTCCAAGCTATCATCATCAATCGGATTATTGAGGAGGAGGAGGATAGTCAGTCAACATAACAGGACAGTCACTCAGCATCAGCATCAGTCTTGAAGGGATGTGACATTTGAAAATAAATTAGTCTGTTATATCAGCTTCAGGTGTTTGGTAGCTGGTGGTGATCCAAGACTGGTTCATCTTTATGAAGGTCAGTCGATCAACCGAGTCGGTGGACAGGCGCACCCTGTGATCCGTGACAAATCCTCCAGCAGCACTGAATGTGCGTTCTGAAAGAACGCTGGATGCAGGACAGGCCAGTAGCTCAATTGCATACTGTGCAAGCTCTGGCCAGTGATCCATCCTCAAGACCCAGTAAGCCAGAGGATTTTCGGTGGGGAAGGTGTCCAAGTCTGACCTTGCCCCTAGGTATTCCTGCACCATGTATATCAGACGCTGGCGATGGTTGCTGGAACCGATCATACCTTGGGGCTGCGGACTAAAGAATTGTCTGAACGCATCGGTCAGACAGCCACCTTCCCCACCGCTCTTTCTTTGACTGACCGAAGCCTCAGCAACTCGTTGTCCAGGACCAGGAGTTTGTAACCTCCCAGTCTCTGGGAACGCGTTGCACAGACCTTTCTGCAAGGCCTCCCGGAGTTGTCTCATCCTCTGCTCCCTCTGCGACGGTAAGATAAGGTCCGCAACCTTACCCTTGTACCGTGGATCAAGGAAAGTGGCCAGCCAGTAATGGTCCCTCTCCTTGATCCGAAGAATACGAGGATCCTTCCGCAGACTTTGCAGGATCAGGGAGGCCATGCAGCGTAGGTTAGCTGAGGCATTCGGTCCGGAGTCCTCTGGGTCACTAAGGACGACATGATCCGCAGCCACCTCCTCCCAGCCACGTACAAGTCCACGGGTTTCTTGGGACTGTAAATCATCCCTAAAAGACTGCTGCTGATGATGCTGAGTGCCAGGCTCCACCTCCATGCTGACACAATCCTCCTCCTCGTCCTCCTCCTCCTCTTCCAGTGCGATGGGTGGGACAGAAGGAACACTGTCTGGGTAAAGGGGGCCTTGAGAGGCAAGGAAGTCCTCCTCTTCCTGCCTCTGTTCTGCCTCACCCCATCCAGCTCACTTCCTCATCCTTGTCCCTATATAAGGCGTCTATCCACTTCTGCCCTTATGTCATGTTGATAAAGGAGCGCGACTTGCCAGGACACCGCAAGTCCGCACGCTCACGAAACGCGTCCATTTTTGATGACGTCACCCTCTGCAGCTTAACCACATGTGCACTCCTAGCCTCGCTCTTAACATACTACAGGATCGTTGTCCCCGGAAGCCGGCCGCTCCATCTTCAGAGACACTCCTGTCATTCTACGCAGAGCTGAGAACCCCCTGTGACCTGCTGCTGATGATCGTCATCCTGACATTTTAAACGTTAATTCACCTAAATGTGAGTGTATTTGTATCTACTATTAAAAACTTGTTACACTATTGCACTTAGAGGCGCCTCTCTCCTTGTCTTCCAGTTACCCCTGAACATGGTTTCTGTTCATCTATGATGGTCGCCCTGTGCACAGTGGATCCCATTTATCCCTGCTCCACCCATATACACCGCAGTGTGTAAACAGACTCCTAAGGACTTCCTTTAAGACTGTCTATATATATATACATATGTTGTATGGTATTTTTTCATCTTATTTTTATATTTTATATATATTTTTTTCTTTTTCTTTTTTTTTCTTGCTTCATATTGATTACTTTGGATAATACATGTTTCTGTGGATATTGTGCGCCACCACTTGTCTATATATCTGCCTCAAGTGCCCTGTCCATTATTCCGTATTTCGTATGTTCCAACAGGTGGACAAGAGGTACAGTGTCACTGATGCATGCACTGTCACTGCTCACCATCCTCGTGGCCTCCTCAAATAGTGCCAGGACAGTGCATGCATCCCTGATCATGCCCCACTGGCGTGGTGAAAAAAAACCAAGCTCCCCTGACCCTGTCCTGGTGCCGTAGTCGCACAGGTACTCATTGATGGCCCTCTGCTGTGTGTGCAGCCACTGCAGCATGGCCAACGTTGAGTTCCACCTGGTGGGCATGTCACATATAAGGCGGTTCTTGGGCAGGTTCAATTCCTTTTGCAGCTCAGCCAGGCGAGCACTGGCATTATAAGATCTGCAGAAATGCACACAGACTTTCCTGGCCTGCCTCAGGACATCCTGTAAGCCCGGGTACCTGCCCAAGAACCGCTGCACCACCAGGTTAAGGACGTGAGCCACACAGGGCACATGGGTCAGTTGTCCCTGTCGGAGGGCGGAGAGGAGGTTGGTGCCATTGTCGCAAACCACCATTCCTGGCTTAAGCTGGCGTGGCGTCAACCACCTCTCGGCCTGCCCCTGCAGAGCAGACAGAACCTCTGCCCCAGTGTGGCTCCTGTCCCCCAAACACACCAGCGCAAGCACGGCATGGCATCATTTTGCCTGCGTACTTGCGTAGCCCCTTGAACGCCTACGGAGCACCGCTGGTTCCGAGGACAAAGCACAGGAAGAGGCCATGGAGGAAGAAGAAGAGGAGGGGGTGGAGGAGAGAGGCGTGTCACAACCAGTAGTAGCATTTTGGAGGCGTGGCAGCGGAACAACCTCCAACACTACTGCACCTTGTCCTGCATCCTTCCCAGCTGCCAAAAGAGTGACCCAATGGGCCGTGAAAGAAAGGTAACGTCCCTGTCTATGCCTGCTGGACCATGAGTCAGCGGTAATATGCACCTTACCGCTGACCGCCCTGTCCAGCGAGGCCAAGACATTGCCTTCCACATGCCGGTAGAGAGCCGGAATCGCCTTCCGTGAGAAAAAGTGGCGTTTGGGAACCTGCCACTGAGGAACCGCACATTGCACAAACTCACGGAAGGGTGCCCAGTCTACCAACTGAAAAGGCAGCAGTTGAAGCGCTAGCAATTTAGCCAAGCTAGCATTCAACCGCTGGGCATGTGGATGGCTGGGAGTGAACTTCTTTCGATGGTCCAGCAGCTGGGGCAGGGAAATTTGCCTGCTAGAATCGGACGTCGGTGTACTGCTAGCAGAGTGCCCGCAAGTACTTGGCTGTGACACACCTAAATCTACACCTCTCAGTGCAGGTTTCAGAGAGGACTGAAGGTATAGTGGGGTTGGAGATCCCAGCTGATGCAAGGAGAGGTCCGCTTTGTTCTTTGGTGTGGGTCTTTAAGGTAGGCTTGCCAACGAGCTGCATGGCAGGTCAACATATGTCTGGTTAAGCATGTGGTGCCCAAGCGGCTGATGTTTTGGCCACGCGATATACGCTTGAGACATATGTTGCAAACAACAGCTGTGCGATCTGATGCACTCGACTCAAAAAAGGCCCACACCAAAGAACTTTTTGAATAATGGTCAGTGGCAGTGCCCTGCACAGGCGGAGCTCTGCGATGTGATTCAGTCGGTGTGCTGCCCTTACGCTGGCCCCCCGAGGGCATCCTGCCTCGTTGGAGATGTGCCTCCTCCTCATCCTCCTCCTCCTCCCCTCTCCTATTAGGCACCCACGTGGAGTCAGTGACCTCATCATCCCCTCCATCCTCATCACTGGAGCCAATCTGGCAGTATGCTGCAGCTGCTGGAACATGACTGCCAGATTGGTGTCCTTCTTGAGCATCCCCTCTCTCTGCTCTCATGCTACTGCCTTCCTCTAGCTGGGTATCATCATCAGATCCTTCGAAACGCTGGGCATCCTCCTGGAGCATGTACCCAACACTGTGCTCAAACAGTTCGGGGGACTCCTCAGGAGGACATGGTGGGTCTAGGGAAGGAGTGACTGATGATGACATTGATACCAGGGAAGAGGACGCTTTGGCAGCTGCTTTGCCAGGCTCAACACGTCCAGCTGCCAAAAAGAAAGGACAAGCGTGTCCCATGGCCACGTGCTGATGACGATGCACCGCATCCACGACCAGCACTGTTGTCTCTAGACACAGAGCCTGCTTGCCCTCTTTTATTTGCTCCTGACTGTCTGCCTCTCCTTGTTTGCCTTTCAGACATTCTAATGGCCTGCAGGGAGATGGGAAAACCAGCAATAAGGGGTAGCTTCAGGTGTATATTTTGCAGGAATCACACTACGCCTGCTGTAAGTGCTGCAAATGCCTGTTAGTGTAACACATTAGGAAAACACAGCAATAAGGCCTAGCTTCAGGAGAATATTTTGCAGGAATCACACTACGCCTGCTGTAAGTGCTGCAAATGCCTGTTAGTCTAACACACCAGGAAAACACAGCAATATGGGCTAGCTTCAGGTGTATAATGTGCAGGAGGCACACTCTGCCCGCTGTAAGTGCTGCAAATGCCTGTTAGTGTAACACACCAGGAAAACACAGCAATACGGGCTGGCTTCAGGTGTATATTTTGCAGGAATCACACTACGCCTGCTGTAAGTGCTGCAAATGCCTGTTAGTGTAACACACTAGGAAAACACAGCAATAAGGCCTAGCTTCAGGAGTATATTTAGCAGGAAGCACACTACGCCCGCTGTAAGTGCTGCAAATGCCTGTTAGTGTAACACACCAGGAAAACACAGCAATACGGGCTAGCTTCAGGTGTATATTTTGCAGGAATCACACTACGCCTGCTGTAAGTGCTGCAAATGCCTGTTAGTGTAACACACCAGGAGAACACAGCAATACGGGCTAGCTTCAGGTGTATAATGTGCAGGAGGCACACTCCGCCCGCTGTAAATTTTTATTTATTTTGAAAACTACTGCCGATATTTACAATATATACGAAAAGAAAATAACATATACATTAAAGAACCCCTAACACATCAAACTAACACATATTTACAAAAACTCACCACCACCACCCTTACCCATTGTCCGACCACCCACACGTGGGTCACTCATTATATACATATCCGAAATCCTAAAATACAAGAAAAAAAACACATCACCCACTAATCCTACAAAAATCCTAACACTAACACACTTCAAACCTAACACTAACACCAAACCTAACACTAACACCAACCACCCATCGGCTACTTACAGGCGAGAACGCAAACGAGGTCTAGAATGCCTGCAAGCCCTACTGTTAAAAAAAGAGAAACTCAAAATCTAAGGGGAGTGAAAAGGACAGAAAGAACCACCCCCCGAAAGGAAACAGGCCCAGAGCCTCAGGGAGGCCGGAAGGAGAAACCCCTCCACAGCCGGGCACTCCTATTGGCTCCAACCCTCTCCCTCTCAAGACTCCTCACCTTCACCAACTCCCAGAAGATATCACCCACCACCTCATGCGTGGACAGGACTTTGCCCCTAGTGGACACCAGACACAGAGCGTGCCATGTGTAATAGAGAGCCACTAAACTAGCTAAATAAAGTGACGATAACTCAAACCCTCTGTGAACCCTGAAGTCGCCGTACACCACCTCAGAGTAAGTCAAGGACGAGAGTCGGGGATAACCAATGGCTTCCCCTGACCCCTCGAGAACCTCAATGTTGAAGGGGCATTCGACCAGAAAATGGTCCATGGTCTCCAATGTCCCCCCACATTCTGCACGAGGACAACCTCTGTCCCCTAGGTTCCTATACTTTAGGTTTCCACGGACATAGAGGCGTCCGTGGAAGGCCCTCCACGCAAGATCCCAAAACTTGCTTGGGATTCTTGGGGAATTCAGAAGGGCTAGTCCCTTCTCAAGGACTCTCCCCGGGCAATCCCTTAAAGACAGTGGCTTCAAAATGTCCGAGGCCATGACTCTTGAGTACAGCTCACGCCGACCCGAAGAGCCCACCTCAAGGGCAGTTATCCGCCACTGCCTTAGTACCTTCAAAGCTTGAGGGACATAGGACGGGAGATACCCGTGTGATCTACGAAGATCACCGGGCCGACCCCCATCCTCCCACCTACTCAGGAACAGCAAGAGCCAGTTCTTGCATGAGCGCTCCCACAGAGTAGGCAGGTCCACAAAGATGGACTGTAGGTTGAATTTCACAAATAAGGTGATGAAAAACACCACCGGATTGATCATATCCAACCCACCGCGCCTCCTCTGTCGGTACGTGACCTCCCTCTTGATCAGATTTAGCCTGTTTCCCCACAACAGCAGGAAAAACAGGCCAGAAATCCGGGCATAGAGAGATGCAGGCAAAATACAAACGTAGCTGACATAGAGGAATTCTGGCAGTAGGTATGTTTTGACCAGGCTTACCCTTTCCCTCAATGACAGCTTCCAGCCCCTCCAGGCATTCACCTTCCGAGATGCACCGACCAGTCTGCGCTCCCAATTTAGCTTGGGGTAATCACCCGGGCCAAATAGGATGCCAAGAATTTTAACTTCTGGCTGGGGCTGAGGAAACACGTCCGGAAGAGCGAACTGCTCGCCTTCCTTCCCCAACCGGAGAACTTCGCTCTTGCCCCAATTGACCAATGAACCAGATGCCTCGGAGTAGCTCCCAATTTGTGTTTCCACAAAGAGGGCCTCCTCGCGGCTGGACACCACCACCGAGACATCGTCCGCGTAGGCCACCACCCTCACTGCCGGATCCGGACCAATGCAAGGCTCCACCGGAACCCCCCTCAAACGCTCACAGTCGAGCCTTCTCACAAAGGGATCGACGGCAAAGACGTAGAGAAGGGGGCTCAACGGGCAACCCTGCCTGACCCCAGAGTCCACAGCAAAGGCAGGGCCCACCCAACCATTGACAAGAGGGAAGCTCACCGCCCCTCTGTACAATACTTTCAGCCAATTCACAAATTGTTCAGGCAAACCGTACTTTCTCAGAAGAAGCCAGAGGTACTCATGGTTCACCCGGTCAAAAGCCTTGGCCTGGTCTAATGCCAGCAGATACCGCCCATCCCCCATTGCCCTGCACCTTTCCACGGCCTCCCGGACGTTCAGGACGGCACTAAAGGTGCCCCGGCCAGGAATTGCGCAGTGCTGGGAGACAGAAAGCATCTCGTCAGCGACTGCTGACATACGCAAAAAGAGTATTTTCGCCAACAACTTCCTATCTGTAGTGAGAAGGGCGATCGGGCGCCAGTTCTCAACCACAGTCAGATCTTTCCCCTTCGACAGCAGAATCAAGGCTGACCTTCTCATTGAGGGAGGGAGCAGGCCGTTGGCCAAACACTCATTGAAAACCTCCCTCAAGAGAGGAGCCAAAAGACTCTTAAAGGTTTTATAAAATTCAGTCGTAAGCCCATCAGGCCCCGGCGACTTTTTCAAGGACAAAGAGTCGATGGCCTGCTCGATTTCTGCAACCGAGATTTCTGCTGTCAGAGAGTCCGGGAGATCAGGCCCCGCACGAAGCGGGGTCTCATCAAGAAACGCCCTGGCTTTCTCCATATCTAAAGGCTTCCTTCGAAGGAGGTCTGAAAAATGGTCCCTGATGATGCCCAGGATACCCGGTCTGGACCGGACCAGGGACCCCGAGGCATCCCTCAAGCCATGTATGACCTTCGAACTCACCGCCTCACCACAGCTCCTGTAGGGATCCGGGGAGGAAAACTTCTCGTAATCCCTTTCAAGGACCAGGGAGGCAAGACGGTCATACTGACACCCCTTCATCCGAAGCTTCAGATCGGATATCTGTTCCTGAGGGCCCCCAGCTGAAACCAGGCGGTCTAACTGCCTGCGCAACCTCTGGTAGGCCAGGAACTTGGATGTCGCCCGGTACCTAGAGATCCTGTGGAAAAAGCCCTCCGACCTCTTCTTCACCACTTCCCACCATTCCTGGTGGGAGCAGCCGCTCTCAAGGAGCGAGGCCTGATCCGCAAGGAAGATCTCATAGGCCTCCCTAACCTCGAGGTCCTCGAGCAGCGATCCATTAAGACGCCAGAAACCTCGACCCTTCTGAGGAGTGTCGGCCACATTCAGAGTCACAGGAACCATACAGTGATCGGAGAACTCCACCGCCTGCAACACGGGTGCCGCAAAGGCAGAGTCCCTCTTTAAAAAAAACCTGTCTAACCTACTCCTACTATTACCTCGGGCATAGGTGAACCCAGTGTGGTTGGGGAGGCACTGAACATGTGCATCCACCAACCCGGCTTCCCTTACTATTCTATTCAAAAAGATGCTATCATATCCCAGGGGGCCTGAGGCGCCTGCCCGATCCTTTGATCTGGTGACCATGTTATAGTCACCACCAAAGACCACCTGCTGGGACGTAAACAAGTAGGGCTTGACCATCGTGAGGAGGCCCTTCCTATCCCTCTTGGTCTGAGGGCCATAGAAGTTGATCAGCCTAAGGAAATGCCCCCTTACGACGGCCTCCACTACCAGGCACCTACCGACCTCTACCTCAATCACTCGTCGTCAAGCCACCGGACCAGTCTTAAAAAGGACTGCAACTCCACTGCAGGGCTCAGCCGCAAGAGACCAGAGGGAGGGCCCGCACCTCCACTCCCTCTTTGCTAGATGCATCTCTGCCACCGATGCCAGCCAGGTCTCTTGCAAAAACAAAATGTCAGCTTCAACTCAGCTGAGAAAATCGAAGGCCATGAAACGAGCCGCCGCAGAACGCACACTTGCGACATTAATGGTCGCAACGCGTATTGGAGAGGGTACCGCCATCCTTAGTGATTTTGGCCTGCATTCTCCTCTGCATTTTTGCCTACACCCCGGGGTCCTCCTCCTCCTAACACACTAGGAAAACACAGCAATAAGGCCTAGCTTCAGGAGTATATTTTGCAGGAATCACACTACGCCTGCTGTAAGTGCTGCAAATGCCTGTTAGTGTAACACACCAGGAAAACACAGCAATACGGGCTAGCTTCAGGTGTATATTTTGCAGGAATCACACTACGCCTGCTGTAAGTGCTGCAAATGCCTGTTAGTGTAACACACTAGGAAAACACAGCAATAAGGCCTAGCTTCAGGAGTATATTTTGCAGGAATCACACTACGCCTGCTGTAAGTGCTGCAAATGCCTGTTAGTGTAACACACCAGGAAAACACAGCAATACGGGCTAGCTTCAGGTGTATAATGTGCAGGAGGCACACTCCGCCAGCTGTAAGTGCTGCAAATGCCTGTTAGTGTAACACACCAGGAAAACACAGCAATACGGGCTAGCTTCAGGTGTATATTTTGCAGGAATCACACTACGCCTGCTGTAAGTGCTGCAAATGCCTGTTAGTGTAACACACTAGGAAAACACAGCAATAAGGCCTAGCTTCAGGAGTATATTTAGCAGGAAGCACACTCCGCCTGCTGTAAGTGCTGCAAATGCCTGTTAGTGTTAAACACCAGGAAAACACAGCAATACAGGCTAGCTTCAGGTGTATATTTTGCAGGAATCACACTACGCCTGCTGTAAGTGCTGCAAATGCTTGTTAGTGTAACACACTAGGAAAACACAGCAATAAGGCCTAGCTTCAGGAGTATATTTTGCAGAAATCACACTACGCCTGCTGTAAGTGCTGCAAATGCCTGTTAGTGTAACACACCAGGAAAACACAGCAATACGGGCTAGCTTCAGGTGTATAATGTGCAGGAGGCACACTCCGCCCGCTGTAAGTGCTGCAAATGCCTGTTAGTGTAACACACCACAAAAACACAGCAATACGGGCTAGCTTCAGGTGTATATTTTGCAGGAATCACACTACGCCTGCTGTAAGTGCTGCAAATGCCTGTTAGTGTAACACACCAGGAAAACACAGCAATGCGGGCTAGCTTCAGGTGTATAATGTGCAGGAGGCACACTCCGCCCGCTGTAAGTGCTGCAAATGCCTGTTAGTGTAACACACCAGGAAAACACAGCAATAAGGGCTAGCTTCAGGTGTATACTGTGCAGGAGGCTTAGCAACAATGACACTGACACTGTCCCCTGCCTATCCTTCTCTCTCCCTGCACACAAGGTTTATCAAAGAATATGACACTGACACTCTCCCTGCCTATCCTTCTCTCTCTCTGCACACAAGGTTTAGCAAAGAATATGACACTGACACTCTCCCTGCCTATCCTTCTCTCTCCCTGCACACAAGGTTTAGCAAAGAATATGACACTGACACTGTCCCCTGCCTATCCTTCTCTCTCCCTGCACACAAGGTTTAGCAAAGAATATGACACTGACACTCTCCCTGCCTATCCTTCTCTCTCCCTTCACACAAGAAGAGCACAAAGAATAGCACAATGACACTGTCCCTGCCTATCCTTCTCTTTCCCTGCGCCGGAACACACTACACAAGGCCGCCGCGCTGGCGGCCTTTTATAGTGTGGGGCGTGTGCTAAACCCCCTGAGCTATAATTGGCCACAGGCAACCTGCCTGTGGCCAATTATGGCTCTCCTAGCTGCCGGCGCTGTGATTGGCCAAGCATGCGGGGTCACAGTGCATGCTTGGCCAATCACAGCGCCGGGATTGCACTGCGATGGCGCAGTGTATTGTGGGCCGTTCGCGTCACTCAAATTTGGCGCGAACGGCCCAAATCGTTCGATCTTCGTCGAACGATCGAACAGCCGATGTTCGAGTCGAACGTATGTTCGACTCGAACACCGAGCTCATCCCTACTGGTATGTTGGCCCATTCCTCCATGCAGATCTCCTCTAGAGCAGTGATGTTTTGGGGCTGTCGCTGCACAACACAGGCTTTCAACTCCCTCCAAAGGTTTTCTATGGGGTTGAGATCTGGAGACTGGCTAGGACACTCCAGGACCTTGAACTGCTTCCTACGAAGCCACTCCTTCGTTGCCCGGGCGTTGTGTTTGGGATCATTGTCATGCTGAAAGACCCAGCAACATTTCATCTTCAATGCCCTTGCTGATGGGAGGAGGTTTGCACTCAAAATCGCACGTTACATTCATTCTTTCATGTACACGGATCAGTCATCCTGTTCCCTTTGCAGAGAAACAGCCCCAAAGCATGATGTTGCCACCCCATGCTTCACAGTAGGTATGGTGTTCTTTGGTTGCAACTCAGCATTCTCTCTCCTCCAAACACGACGAGCTGTGTTTCTACCAAACAGTTCTACTTTGGTTTCATCTGACCATATGATATTCTCCCAATCCTCTTCTGGATCATCCAAATGCTCTCTAGCAAACCTCAGACAGGCCTGGACATGTACTGGCTTAAGCAGGGGGACACGTCTGGCACTGCAGGATCTGAGTCCCTGGTGGCGTAGTGTGTTTCTGATGGTAGCCTTTGGTACGTTGGTCCCAGCTCTCTGCAGGTCATTCACTAGGTCCCGCCGTGTGGTTCTGGGATTTTTGCTTACCATTCTTGTGATCATTTTGACCCCACGGGGTGAGATCTTGCGTGGAGCCCCAGATCGAGGGAGATTATCAGGGGTCTTGTATGTCTTCCATTTTCTAATTATTGCTCCCACAGTTGATTTCTTCACATCAAGCTGCTTGCCTATTGCAGATTCAGTCTTCCAAGCCTCGTGCAGGTGTACAATTTTGTTTCTGGTGTCCTTCGACAGCTTTTTGGTCTTCACCATAGTGGAGTTTGGAGTGTGACTGTTTGAGGTTGTGGACAGGTGTCTTTTATGCTAATAACAAGTTCAAACAGGTGCCATTAATACAGGTAATGAGTGGAGGACAGAGGAGCCTCTTAACCACTTAAGCCCCGGACCATTTTGTTGCTAAAGGACCAGGCCCCTTTTTGCGATTCGGCACTGCGTCACTTTAACTGACAATTGAACGGTCGTGGCTCCCAAACAAAAATGACATCCTTTTTTTCCCACAAATAGAGATTTCTTTTGGTGGTATTTGATCACCTCTGCGGTTTTTATTTTCTGCGCTATAAACAAAAATAGAGCGACAATTTTGAAAAAAATTCTATATTTTTTACTTTTTGCTATAATAAATATCCCCCCCAAAAAATATTAAAAAACATTTTTTTCCTCAGTTTAGGCCGATACGTATTCTTCTACATATTTTTGGTAAAAAAAAATCTCAATAAGCGTTTATTGATTGGTTTGCGCAAAAGTTATAGTGTCTACAAAATTGGGGGTAGTATTATGGCATTTTTTTAATATTTTTTTTTTACTAGTAATGGCGATTTTTATCATGACTGCGACATTATGGCGGACACATCGGACACTTTTGACACCATTTTGGGACCATTTGCATTTTTACAGCGAGCTGTGCTATAAAAATGCACTGATTACTGTGAAAATGACACTGGCAGTGAAGGGGTTAACCTGTAGGGGGCGCTGAAGGGGTTAAGTGTGACCTAATGAGTGATTCTTACTGTGTGGGGGCGTGGCTTGGTGTGTGACATCACTGATCGTCGTTCCCTATGACAGGGAACAGACGATCAGTGACATTCTTACTAGGAAGAATGGGGAAAAGTTTGTTTACACTTATATATCCGCATGATTAAGTATCAATTACGAAACATGTCGGGGTGTGGCTACACGGCAGGCTATTGACAATCTGATCAAGCGTGTGTGGAGTGCCGTGTGTTACAGACTTTATTATCAGCCACCTTTGGAAACGGCGTTCGCAAGTGGAGAGGACAGGTAGAGAGTGGTTTATATACTATTTTGTGACCTGCGCTAATCCTGGGTCCGCCGTGACCATCATTCGTTGGTTGTGACAGTGTGAAGTTAATGCTGTGGATTCGGTTGCAGTGTGATTTTGGCTTACTTTTACTGGTTATCATGTGAGTGCAATATTTGAAGATTTTGTAGTAACAATAAAACTGACTTTGCAGTATTACACTATCCTTTGCATTTATTTTTGCATTTATGTGGAGCCTGTTTGAGGATCACTGCATCGGATGTGGAACCAATCCACCTAGTTGAGAGGTGCTGTCTGCTCATTTGCCAAAACACGAGAGTGTGAGGCATTGCATTGCGGTGAGTGTCCTATCTGAAGGGGGTTTGACTCACTTGAACACTGTGGTGTGGTGGAAGAGAAGAAGATTATCATCTAATTTTGAACACTATCACTATACACTGTGAGGGGGTTAACTCGGTAGCGGGTGTGTGTGACCCCCTGGTTGGGCTCCCCACACAAAAACAGGGCCAGCAGACGGAGGTTGTGGTTTTCAAAATCAAAAGGTGCGGTTTATTTCTCTATGTACAGTGACAAAAACACAGCAAAGCCAAAAAGAAACATAAACAAAATAAATCCTGGTCAGTTTGACCTCTGACTAAACATGCAGGTTTCCTAAACTAACAACTGGGATCAGCCTGGTGCTGTCCTAGTCCCTAAGTCCCTGGTTTAGTAAAAGTCCAAACAAATAGCCACACAGGCTTTGCCTCACCGCACAGGGGTTCACTCTCCCTAGACAGTCCACACAGGTCTGGGTCCAGGCATGAGCTAACATCTAATGAAGCTGGGAGTTTTTATAGAGGCCTTAAACGAACTGACAGGCTTCAGCTGGTCTCATCAACTCCCTGCCTGCACGACGCCCAGCCCTCTCCCTAGAGGTATGAGTCATCCATGAGCCCACTAGCCTCAGCTGGGCTTCATCAACTCCCTCCCTAGTTGTATAAGTCAGCATAAAGCCTGAATCTGGGAGAAATATATCTACCCCCCTGGATGCAACCAGGTGACTTTACCTTCCTGCTGTCACATACCCCCCCCTCTTGTTTTAACCTTGGGGTTGGAACACCAGCAATCAGGCATTCATGTACTCGAGACAAAGCATCCACATTCCCCATTTGAACGCCAGGGCGATGCTTTACTGTGAAGTTGAATTCCTGTAGGGCCAGGAACCACCTATTCACTCTTCTATTTGTCTCCTTGTTTTGAGCCATCCACTTTAACGGAGCGTGATCCGTAACCATGTCAAATTGCCTACCTAGCAGATAGTACCGAAGGGAATCTAGAGCCCACTTCACCGCTAAACACTCCTTTTCAACCGTGGCGTAATTTACCTCATGGGACTTCAACTTCCTGCTGAGGTAAATGACTGGGTGCTCTTCCCCGTTCCAGACCTGGGACAATACTGCTCCTAACCCCACATCTGACGCATCACTTTGTACGACAAAGTCTTTAGAGAAGTCGGGTGAGTACAACACTGGCTGGCTACATAAGGCTTGTTTCAAGAATTGGAATGCTGCCTCAGCCTCGGGGGTCCATTTAATCATGACCGACCCTTTCCCTTTCGTCAGGTTGGTTAGGGGCACAGCCTTAGAAGCAAAGTGGGGAATGAAGCGCCGATAATAACCCGCGATTCCCAGAAAGGCCCGTACCTGCTTCTTGCTGTTGGGACGTGGCCAACTCTGGATGGCCTCGACTTTGTTGAGTTGGGGTTTTATCACTCCCCTGCCAATGGTGTACCCAAGATATTTGGCCTCCTCCTGCCCAATGGTACACTTCTTGGGGTTAGCCGTAAACCCCGCTTCCCGGATAGAGTCTAGGACTGCTTGCACTTTTGGCAGATGTGAGGCCCAATCTGTGCTATGGACAATTACGTCATCCAGGTAAGCCGCAGCATACTTCCGATGGGGCCTCAGTATCTGGTCCATTTTCCGCTGGAATGTGGCTGGCGCATTCTGTAACCCGAACGGCATTCTCTTATATTGGAACGCCCCGTCTGGGGTTACAAATGCGGTTTTCTCTTTGGCCGACTTGGCCAGGGGAATTTGCCAATACCCTTTTGTGAGGTCAAGAGTCGTCATGTATCGGGCTGTTCCCAGCCGGTCGATCAACTCATCTATACGTGGCATGGGGTAGGTGTCAAATTTTGTAACTTTGTTCAACTGACGAAAATCGTTACAAAATCGCCAGCTCCCATCCGGTTTAGGCACCAACACAATGGGACTAGACCAATCACTTTGGGACTCCTCTATCACCCCTAAGTTCAGCATTTTCTGTACTTCCTCCCGTATTGCCTCCCGTCGGGCCTCTGGGATCCGATAGGGTTTTAACTTCACCCTTTCACCGGGCGGGGTAATAATATCATGCTCTACCCCAGATGTTTGTCCCGGCAGCTCAGAGAACACCTCCTTGTTGCGAAGCACAAACTCCTTAACCTCCTGTTGTTGGGGTTGTGACAAGGTGGCTGCTATTCCAACCTCCGGAATCACGCAACCAGTTTGAGCTGGTGACCAAGTTTCTGCGACTAGGGACTCTCTATCCCTCCAGGCTTTCAACAGATTAACGTGATATATCTGTTCGGGCTTTCGCCTTCCTGGTTGTCTGACCTTGTAATTCACTTCGCTCACTTTTTCCATTATCTCGTAGGGGCCTTGCCATTTGGCAAGGAATTTACTTTCAACCGTAGGGACAAGTACCAATATCCTATCCCCCGGGGAAAAGGTACGGGTCTTTGCTCCACGGTTGTACACTCTCTGCTGTGCCAACTGCGCTTGGGCCAAATGTTCCTTCACGATGGGCATTACCTGTGCAATTCGATCTTGCATCAGGGCGACATGCTCAATCACACTCCTGTGGGGAGAACTCTCACTTTCCCAAGTTTCCTTGGCAATATCCAACAGCCCTCTTGGGTGTCTCCCATACAGTAACTCAAAGGGGGAGAATCCCGTAGAGGATTGGGGCACCTCCCTAATAGCAAACATCAAATAAGGAAGTAGACAGTCCCAATCCTTTCCATCTCTATCCACCACTTTCTTCAACATTTGTTTTAGGGTTTTGTTGAATCTTTCAACCAGCCCATCGGTTTGGGGGTGATACACAGATGTACGCAATTGCGTCACTTTGAACAATTTACACAGCTCTTTCATAACCCGGGACATAAAGGGTGTACCTTGGTCCGTAAGCAGTTCTTTACAAATACCCACCCGGCTAAAAACAAGAGATAGCTCTTTGGCTATGGTTTTGGCCGAGGTATTTCTGAGAGGGATCGCTTCTGGATAACGGGTGGCATAGTCCATTATAACCAATATGTACTGGTGCCCCCTAGCGGACTTGATTATAGGACCTACCAAATCCATTGCGATTCTCTCAAACGGGACCTCAATGATGGGTAGAGGGACCAGCGGGCTACGGAAATGTGGCATCGGGGCCGACCTCTGACACACAGGGCAGGAGGAACAATAATTTTCTATGTCCTTCATCACCCCAGGCCAATAGAATCTCTGTAATACCCTCTCTCGGGTTTTCTCTGTCCCCAGATGACCTCCAAGAATGTGCCCATGGGCCAACTCCAACACCAACTTCCTGTAAGGTTTGGGCACCACAAGCTGCTCAACGGTTTCTTCTGCCCTTTTTGCCACCCGATACAGTAGGTCCTTCTCTACGCTGAAGTATGGGTAAGTGCAGGTATTATCTGAGTTCACCAACTCGCCATCTATTTCCACTACGTTTTCCCGTGCCTTTATTAGGGCGGGGTCTTTTAACTGTTCTGTGGCAAAATTTTCCCTGTGAACCTCCAGATCAGAAAACTCCACAGACGGTAGGTTTTCGTCTGAGGAGGTGGGCTCCTCTCCAGTTTCTTGAGTCTCCCCTGCCAATACTGACAAGGGAAATTCTGGAGAGTCCTCACCACTCTCAGAGGAGTTCTGGCTATCACATTCCTGGTACATAGGGGCACCAGTGGGGGGCTCAGGATCATCCCACAGTTCCCAGAACTTCGGAAAATCCCTTCCCACAATGGCATCATGCGGTAATTGAGATACTAACCCCACTGGATGAGAGAGGGTACCTTTGGGGGTCTCGAAACACACTGTAGTCACTGGATACTCTCGGGTGTCCCCATGCACACAAATAACAGCTACCTTGCTATTCTCAGAGACCTCTGTTTTAACTAATTCAGCCTTTATCAGGGTCACAAGGCTACCTGAATCCAGTAATACCACAACATTTCTACCATTAATACACATTTTGCATAAATGTTTCTCAGTTCCCCGAATGGCAGTGCATGCGACTGTCGCACACAGCGACTGACGTCTGTCCATCAGAAAGTCACATTGCATGGGTTCCTCCACAACCGGGCAATTTGCTGCAATATGTCCCGCTTGCCGGCAGCGGTAGCAAACAATCCATTTGGCTGCCTCTTGAGCCCCTGACTTCCCAGGCTGTTCTCGCCAAACTTTGGGTAGAGCTCCCACCCTCTCACTCTCTCCACCCTCACCCCTTGGAATCCTCTTATCCGCCCCTGGGGATGGTCTGGTCTTAGGGTGGAAAGTCCGAGAGTCTCTGGAAGAGGCCATCAGGTTCTCTGTAGCCAAGTATTTCTCTACACGATCCACAAGACCACCGGCCGTCTCTGGGTCTCCATGGCTTACCCACTTTTGGATGGCAGTAGGAAGAGCTCTCAAAAACCGATCCATTACAACACGTTCCACAATCTCTGGTGCGGACAAAGTCTCTGGCTGTAGCCACTTCCTGCTCAGGTGAATGAGATCATACATTTGAGACCTGGGGGGTTTTCCAAGCTGGAAAGTCCAGTTATGCACACGCTGAGCCCGGACAGCCAGGGTGACACCCAGCCTTGCCAATATTTCAGCTTTTAGCATCACATAGTCTTTTGCTTGGTCAGGCTCTAGGTCATAGTAAGCCTTCTGCGATTCACCAGTTAACAGAGGAGCCACCAGTCCAGCCCACTGCTCCTCAGGCCACTTTTCTCTTTCAGCAGTCCTTTCAAATGTGGTCAAAAATACCTCTGGATCATCCTCTCCAGTCATTTTTGTCAATAAACGACTCACCCCAAAGGACGCGGTATTAGTGGGACGGCTTTCCTCACTGGTCTGCGGACGTTGCTGCATTACTGCTTCCATTTGTTGTAGTCTCTGCTCTTGCTTCTGTAAGAGGTCTATGAAGCGGGCCTCAGATTGCTGCTGGGCTTGTTGATGAGCTTGCTGCTGGGCTGCAAGGCTCCTTTGCAAACCTGCATTTGTCTGCTGTTGATTGGCATTTGCTAGAGCCAGCTGTTTCAGTATCTCCTCCATGCTGGCTTAAAAAAAACTGCCACTGGTTCTCCACCAACTGTGAGGGGGTTAACTCGGTAGCGGGTGTGTGTGACCCCCTGGTTGGGCTCCCCACACAAAAACAGGGCCAGCAGACGGAGGTTGTGGTTTTCAAAATCAAAAGGTGCGGTTTATTTCTCTATGTACAGTGACAAAAACACAGCAAAGCCAAAAAGAAACATAAACAAAATAAATCCTGGTCAGTTTGACCTCTGACTAAACATGCAGGTTTCCTAAACTAACAACTGGGATCAGCCTGGTGCTGTCCTAGTCCCTAAGTCCCTGGTTTAGTAAAAGTCCAAACAAATAGCCACACAGGCTTTGCCTCACCGCACAGGGGTTCACTCTCCCTAGACAGTCCACACAGGTCTGGGTCCAGGCATGAGCTAACATCTAATGAAGCTGGGAGTTTTTATAGAGGCCTTAAACGAACTGACAGGCTTCAGCTGGTCTCATCAACTCCCTGCCTGCACGACGCCCAGCCCTCTCCCTAGAGGTATGAGTCATCCATGAGCCCACTAGCCTCAGCTGGGCTTCATCAACTCCCTCCCTAGTTGTATAAGTCAGCATAAAGCCTGAATCTGGGAGAAATATATCTACCCCCCTGGATGCAACCAGGTGACTTTACCTTCCTGCTGTCACAACACTTATATGGACTTTATTTGTGCTGTCACTCTATACACATTTTTTGGAATTTTTCTTTATGCCTTTTGTGAATTTTTAAGATTTAAGTATATTTCACTATTACTTTTTTCACAGTTTATACCAATATAATTGTTATATTCACTTAGCGCCACTTATAGTTTGTCATTCTATTTTAGTGTGTTGACTATATTTTTCACAGGGTTATATATCCGCATGGAAGAAAACCATCGGGCCTTCCGGAAAATACTAAAGACCCATCTCTTCTAACGATCTCAACGACACTGGATGCAAAGCGCCTTGAGGCGATTTAGTTCGCAATTGCAGCGCTATACAAGTTACTCACTCACTCACTCACTCACCTTTCTCCATTCTTCAGCTCTGTGACCCGATCGCGGGACACCGGCGGTGATCGGGTCCGCAGCGCGCGTGCAACCCACATGGAGACGAGTATGGCACGGCTGGGCAAAAGCACGTACAGGTACGTCCCCTTTAAGATGCCCAGCCGTGCCATTCTGCTCACGTCTATCGGCGTTAGGCAGTCCTTAAGTGGTTAAATATGAGTTCTGGGGTCCAAAAGACCTCAGATCTCATATTTACACTAAAATAAGATAAAAAAATAAAAATAAAACTTGTCATTTGAAAAAAAATAATAATAAAATGTCCCTTTAAGAGCTATGGGCGGAAGTGACGTTTTGACGTCGCTTCCACCCTGCAATGACTTGGAGACGGGTGGGGGCCATCATCCCCTCACTCGTCTCCATGTCACAGAAGGGACAGGTCCGGATCGCCTCCGCCGTTACTGATGGCCACGGTAAACGGCGTAGGGCACCGGAGCGTGGCGGGAGGGGGGCCCTTCTCCCGCCGCCGATAAAACTGATCTCACGGCGCAGTCACGGAGCTCACGACCGGGTTGCGAGCGACCCACGGCTGGGCTCTTAAAGGGCAACGTACCTGTACGTGCTTATGCCCAGCCGTGCCATTCTGCCGACGTATATCGGCGTTAGGCGGTCCTTAAGTGGTTAAAAAAGAAGATACAGGTCTGTGAGAGCCAGAAATCTTGCTTGTTTGTAGGTGACCAAATACTTATTTTCCACCATAATTTTGCAAATTAATTCTTTCCAAATCAGACTTTTCCCAACGGTGTCTGTGTGTTTTTTAAAAAAAAAATTACACTTTCTTTGTAAATGGTAGGGGTACAATGTTCCCCTTACCAATTTACATAGGGGGGGGCGGGATCTGGGGGTCCCCTTTGTTAAAGGGGTCTTCCAGATTCCGATAAGCCCCCCGTCCGCAGACCCCCACAACCACCAGGCAAGGGTTGTGGGTATGAGGCCCTTGTCCCCATCAACATGGGGACATGGTGCTTTAAGGGGTCACAGACCCCCAAAGCATCCTCCCCATTTTGAGGGCATGTGGCCTGGTATGGTTCAGGGGGGGACGCTCTCTCGTTCCCCCCTCTTTTCCTGTGGCCTGCCAGGTTGCGTGCTCGGGTAAAGGGTCTGGTATGGATTTTTGTGGGGAACTCCACGCCATTTTTTTTTTATTTGCCGTGGAGTTCCCCTTAAAATCCATAGCCGACCTGAAGGGTCTGGTATGGATATTTGGGGGGAAACCCCACGATTTTTTTTTTTTATTTGACAAAGGGTTCCCCTTAATATCCATACCAGAAGGGCCTGGTAATTGAATTTGGGGGGACCCCCACGCATTTTTCTTTTTTTTATCAATGACTTTTCTCGGTATTGCCCGGAGCCGACAATTCTTTATAGCTGCGAGTGCTTTTAAATGACTTTTTTTTCTTCAGAAATGACACTTTGCGCAGGGACAGTTCTAAGCACCGGAAACAAGCACTACTTTACAGGCATACTATACACCCCCCCCCCCCCCAGGTACGACATTTAAAGGAATATTTCACTTTTATTGTTTCACTTTAAGCATTATTAAAATCAATGCTCCCGAAAAAACAGACGTTTTTAAAACTTTGTTTGCATTGATACATGTCCCCTGGGGCAGGACCCGGGTCCCCAAACACTTTTATGACAATAACTTGCATATAAGCCTTTATAATTAGCACTTTAGATTTTTCATGTTCGAGTCCTATAGACTTTAACGGTTTTCGGATGTTCGAACAAATTTATTGCCTGTTCGCAAGTTCTGGTGCGAACCGAACTGGGGGGTGTTCGGATCATCCCTTCTCCTGACTAGGGATGAGCTCGGTGTTCGAGACGAACACACGTTCGACTCGAACATCGGCTGTTCGATCATTCGACGAAGATCGAACGTTATGTGTCGTTCGCGCCAAATTCGAGTGACTCGAACGGCCCACAATACACTGCGCCATCGCAGTGCAATCCCGGCGCTGTGATTGGCCAAGCATGCACTGTGACCACGCATGATTGGCCAATCACAGCGCCGGAAGCGAGGAGAGCCATAATTGGTCACAGGCAGGATGCCTGTGGCCAATTATAGCTCAGGGGGGTTTAGTACACGCCCCACACTATAAAAGGCTACCATCGCGTGCAGGGAGAAAGGATAGGCAGGGACAGTGTCTTTGCTATTTATTCATTAACCTTGTGTGCAGGGAGAGAGAAGGATAGACAGGGACAGTGTCAGTGATATTCTTTGCTAAACCTTGTGTGCAGGGAGAGAGAAGGATAGGCAGGGACAGTGTCAGTGATATTCTTTGCTAAACCTTGTGTGCAGGGAGAGAGAAGGATAGGCAGGGACAGTGTCAGTGATATTCTTTGCTAAACCTTGTGCATTTACAGTGTGTTGGCGTGCAGGGACAGAGAAGGATAGGCAGGGGACAGTGTCAGTGTCATTTTTGCTAAGCCTCCTGCACAGTATACACCTGAAGCTAGCCCTTGTTGCTGTGTTTTCCTGTTGTGTAACACAGGCAGGCATCTGCAGCACTTACAGTGGGTGTAGTGTGCCTCCTGCACAGTATACACCTGAAGCTAGCCCTTGTTGCTGTGTTTTCCTGTTGTGTAACACAGGCAGGCATCTGCAGCACTTACATTGTGGGTAGTGTGCCTAATGCACAGTATACACCTGAAGCTACCCCTTATTGCTGTGTTTTCCTGTTGTGTAACACAGGCAGGCATCTGCAGCACTTACAGTGGGTGTAGTGTGCCTCCTGCACAGTATACACCTGAAGCTAGCCCTTATTGCTGTGTTTTCCTGTTGTGTAACACAGGCAGGCATCTGCAGCACTTACAGTGGACGTAGTGTGCCTCCTGCACAGTATACACCTGAAGCTAGCCCTTATTGCTCGTGTTTTCCTGTTGTGTAACACAGGCAGGCATCTGCAGCACTTACAGCGGACGTAGTGTGCCTCCTGCACAGTATACACCTGAAGCTAGCCCTTATTGCTCGTGTTTTCCTGTTGTGTAACACAGGCAGGCATCTGCAGCACTTACAGCGGACGTAGTGTGCCTCCTGCACAGTATACACCTGAAGCTAGCCCTTATTGCTCGTGTTTTTTTTCTTTTGTGTTACACTAACAGGCATCTGCAGCACTTACAGTGGGCGTAGTGTGCCTCCTGCACAGTATACACCTGAAGCTACCCCTTATTGCTGTGTTTTCCTGTTGTGTAACACAGGCAGGCATCTGCAGCACTTACAATGGGCGTAGTGTGCCTCCTGTACAGTATACACCTGAAGCTACCCCTTATTGCTGTGTTTTCCTGTTGTGTAACACAGGCAGGCATCTGCAGCACTTACAATGGGCGTAATGTGCCTCCTGCACAGTATACACCTGAAGCTAACCCTTATTGCTGTGTTTTCCTGTTGTGTAACACAGTGTCAAGGATTGATAGTTGACCAGACTGTGTGACCTCATAAAAGGAAACCAAACAGGTGTAGGTCAAAATATATAATTTATTAAAGGTGAGTGACCAACATACAACAACCAAAAGAACGCAGTGCAACAAATCAACAGTGACTACAAACAATATTTACAAATAAGGGAGATACCGGAATCGTGGTAAAAGCCAGGCCGAGGTCATGCACAAGGGGATCAAGCAGATGGGTATGGATGGGAGGAAGCAGGAACAAGGAGGGGATGGATGGATAGGCTGCAGAGCAGGGATCCAGGTGACAGAAGGGGAAGCTGCAGGATGGGCACAAGGAAA